>PVJX010000950.1:0-192753 GCA_004027295.1 Dolichotis patagonum
GGTTGTAGGTGGCTGGAGTTCTGTATGCTTCATACCTCTGCATATCATTTCTTTTTTCTGTGCTTGGGAAATTTTCCTTAATAATTTCTGTGAATAGCCTTTGTAATTCCTCTGATTTGATTCCTGCTTCTTCATTCACATACTTTATTCTTAAGTTATAGATCCTCTTGTCATCTTCCAGTCTTTGTATCTTTACTGCTGCTCCCTTGTTATTTTTAAGAGATCTTCCCTTTCATGACCCTACATTGCAAGCCTGTGTTCAATTTTTGATAGTCTTATCTTTGGTTTCTTTCAAGCAGTTTTGCCAGCTTTCTATCAAGTCTTTAGTTTCCTGGTAATCTCTTTGAATCTGCTTCATGAATTCTAGTTTTTTTCTGAATTCTTCATTAAATTTTTCTCTCCATTTGTGTTCCTCCATTCTGTCTGTGTCTTCTTGAGAGGTGCCCAGCCCTTCTTTTATTAATCTACTTATCTCTTGTTTAATTTGAATTAATATTTCAGTTTTGGTCCTGCTTACGAGGTCCTGAAGATATCTCTTTATGTCCACTAACGCTGTGTTTGATGTTGCTTTTTTGCTGCCCTCAATCTCTTTTGTATTTACCTCTCCTGGATCAATGTTCTCAGGGTTGGGGGCTGGGAGTGTTTTCTTATTTCTCCCTTTCATCATGTTTTTAGTTCCTTCCATACAAGTGTACAGTGTAATTCCCAGACCCTTCTCTTGTTGGTTAAGGCTCCTCTAGAGGGCGCAGGCTAGGAGCTTTAGCCCTCTTCAATAGGTTATCAGAGATTAGAGTTCACCCACGGGCAGTGTGCGCTAGCTCCTCTCTTCTGGGCCAGTCAACCTTTGCAGGCCTTCACTGCATCAGTGGGTACCGATCTCAGGGAAGTAATGTTGTAGCGACTTACTGGGTCCCTGCCAGGGGTGTGCCCTAGTCCAAGCAGATTCCACCAATCTGCTCGGTGAGGGGAGCAACCAGCTGAAGCCACTTCCTTATGCAGTTAGGGCTGTCCTGCCCAAACCTAACATGTCGTCCAGTCGGTTTCCCCTTTCCCATGGGAGGAGCTTATTCCCATCACTCACCGCGTCCCCGAGAACTGCTGGGCTCCCCGACCTCCGACTTCAGCGCAGCTGTGGTGGGAATTCATGGTGCCTCTGGGTGGGTCAAGTGCAGGGCCGGTCCGGGCAAGCTGCACGCAGGGCTGTTCAGCTCCGCGCTCCGGCAGCTCAAGCAAGTTGCTTCGGCGTGGATTGCTTGTTCAGGTCAGGCAGGAATTCACACGGCTCAAGGAGGGTGCCATGCTCGCTGATCTTATCTTCACTAATAGTAGCCCCAGGACCTCATATTCGAGCGGCTTTTTGCACTTTAGTTTCTTCGTGGGTTGTGAGAGTCCATCTCTCTCTGTTTGGGTCTCTCCAAGGTGTTTTATTCTGGCATTTGAGCTGTCTCTCTCAGAGAGGGTCTCTCTCCTGCTACCTACCATTCCGCCATCTTGTCTTCCCAGTAGAGTGGTATTTGGTATAGGAAACATACAAAGTATTTGGTAATAGAGGTTAAAAAACAACTGTTAGGAATTTGCATGGGTTAGCAGTTCCACTGTAAGATTTTTTTTGTTGTAAGAAATAAAAAAGCATATTTGCTTACAAGTGTGTTTGTTATAACATTATTATAAAAATTTGGAAGCAATAAAATGTTTAAAAATCAGAAGTTGGTTAAGTAAGTGATTAAACACTTTTTGCATAACAGTATTGAGTAATTTGGGAAATACTAGGTTAAGAGAATAAGCCACAAATTTTTTTTTTAACCAGTCCACAATCTGAGATCCTTGGAAGGCTGAGGCAGGAGGATTGCAGATTAGAGCTCGGCCTGGGCACTTAGCAAGAATGCCTCAAAAAAGGTGTGTGTATGAAGGGCTAAGGATGTAGCTTGGAATTCCCTGTGTTCAATTGATTTTCAATATTTTTTTAAAAATCAAGCTGAGCATGGTGGCTCATGCCTCTAATCCCAGCACTCGGGAGGCTGAAGCAGGAGGATCGTTGCCAGTTTGAGACCAACCTAGACTACAAAGTGAGCTCAAGGCCAGTATGAACTGCATAGAGACTCTGTCTCAAAAAGACAAAAAATAAATAAATAAATAGCAGTTATCTCCATTTAAAAAAAATCAGATAACCAATAGTATTTGGTAAAACAAAAAAGACTGTATATATGTGCATAAAAATAAGATTGTGCTGATAATGCAGAATTGCAGAATGTTGATAGTTTTCCAGGTGGCAGAATAAAGATAATTTTCAATTTCTTTCTGCTTGTATTTTCCACAGTTAAAATTAGTTGTTTATGCCATGTGGCTGTGCATGCCTGCAATCCCAGGATTTCAGAGGCTGAGGGAGGAGGACTGTGCTAAATTTGAGGCCAGCCTGGGCTACATAGTGAGTTCAAGGCCAGCCTGAACTACATAGCAAGACTCTGTCTCAAAAAACAAGACAAACAACAAAAAAAATCATTGTTTAGGACAAAATATACTTGTTAACACACATGTGTTCCTATATTTAGTTGCTCCTTTGAATGTAATTCCTTATCTCAGGAAGAGGGATCAAAAATCTTTTCTCTATGTTCTACTCCCATTTAAAAAAAATAAATCAAGGTACAGCAGAGTGGTAGAGCAATCACTTAGCATGGAAAAGGCCCCGGTTCCATCCCCAGGGCCAAAAATAAACGAACCAAACCAAACAAAACCAAACCATCCAAACAAACAAACAAACACCACAAAAACAAACAAACAAGCAAACCGCCAAATCAATCCAAGAGTCATGTACCAAAAACAGATGGAAGTACGGAGTTTAGAGAAATACGTAACATTCCAGTGTGTGGTGTGGTAGGATTAGGACACAGACTCCAATACTGTCATGTTCACCATAAAGCTTTGGGAGGGATGATACAGGCTTCTCAGTTTTTCCACATGTTGGGGTTGAATTATGTCCTTTCTTGAAATTTTATGCTGAAGTCTGAACTCCTATAGGGTACCTTAGGATGTGGCCATATTTAGAGACATGGCCTTGAAAGAGGTAATTATGGTACGATAAGATGTAGGCCCTAATCCAACCTGACTAGTGACCCTGTGAGAGGAGATGAGGGCACAGACACACAGAGGAAGACCATGTGAAGCCACAGGCCACCTACCAGGCAAGGAGAAAAGCCTCAGAAGAAACCAGTTCCTCTGACACCTTCAACTTGAACTTCCAGATCCCAGAACTGTGAAAGAATCATTTTTGTTGTTCAGCCACCACTGTCTGTGCTTTGTGACTGTGGCCTGAACAAACCTACCTGTTCATTAGCAGGAGAGAGGTCTTCTCCAGTAACCCATTCCGAAAGAGACTCAAAGTAGCATGGAGCACCCACAAAATTTCTCAGAAGCCTTGTTTAATAAGCTAAAGTATGAACTTGTACCAGACAGTTTGGTATAAAATATTTTAAATGAATTTCCAAAAAGCAAAAATAATCAAATACTGCTCTCAGCCACTTCCACAGTGTGCAGTGGAGGAGGACCAGGCTGTAGAAGCCACCACTGAGGGGCTGGGGATTTAGCTCAGCGGCATAAGCGCCTGACTTGCAAGTGCGTGGTCGTGAGTTCGATCCCTGGTACTGACTTAAAAAAAAGAAGCCACCACTGAGGGAATGGGTGTCAGAAAATGTGGCACTGGATTTGATTTGCAGATAACTGTTCTGGACCTCAGTTTCCTCAGCTATAAAGTATGAGTCAGAATGTGTGGTCAGGATTATCCCGCTGAATGTAAAGACGGAAAGGTAATGATGGAAAACTATTTGGTTTGGTGTCCTGTATCTATTCTGTACCAACGTGCTCAGGTTTGCTCCAGGGGAAGCAGAAAATGAGGGAAGGGTTAATGTTTTAAGTTTAGGGTTGTTAGAAGGGAATCCCAGTTAATCTGTGTGCATCCATCGCTCTATATTTGAACAGATGCCCTTCTGGGCATTACACTGATATATAATCAACACCTCTCTGCCCACCGGCTTCCTCTTTGGTAGAAACTCTAAGGAAGAGGTTGTCAGAAAGTGACATCTTGTGGCCTTTGTGGGTGCTGCCCTCAGGTATACTTGGTACTTTCATCTTTTGTTAAAGACTTGGAGGAGTCACCAATTTCCCTGGTCCTCAACATACCCAAAATAGATGGGTTATTATTTTATTACCCTTAAATAAGTTAAACTTATTTTAAGATTTGAAAAACCTGCTTATTTAGTGAAAACCTATGTAACTGATTTTCTACCAAAAATATCATTCATATTTAATATATAAGTTTACTACATGCATTAATATTGTATTTCAAATTATTTGAAGATATATTCATGAAATTTTTTTCTTACACTGAGAAAATTTTATTTCTTTATTCAGAAAAGAGAACTTACACGAATATGATTATACAGGTTTTTTGAATATATGTTTAAATATTTTGGGCAGTTAGCAGTGTATTTATATGTTTTCTAACATATGTATTCTGAGTATTGATAATAAGTTCTAAGAATTCATGTTCGACATATGATTTTCAAATACATGTATTTTTTGTTTGTTTGTTTTTGGTACCGGGGATCGAATTCACGACCTTGCACTTGCCAGGCAGGCACTTACGTGGCTGAGCTAAATCACCCAAATACATATGCTTTAAGAGAATTAGTTTTATTAAACCTGCAAGTCATTTGCAAGTAGAAGTTCTCATTGGTGTTTTTCTGTAAGTATTAGATTAGACAAATAGTGATTAATGGAAATTGGAGGACAGCGAAATAATTTTTAATTTTATATATATACCTCTTAAGATTAAATGATCTCAGAGGCTGAAAAGGGCCTATTGAGCTGTCTGGCAGAATTCTTATTTGTTTTCTGGTACGAGGGATTGAACACAAGGCCTTTGCACTGAGTGACATCCCTAACCCTCCCCAACTTTTTTTTTTTTTTTTGTCTTTTTGAGACAGGGTCTCACTATGCAGTTCAGGCTGGCCTTGGGCTCACTTTGGAGCCCTAGCTGGTCTCAAACTTGCAACAACCCTCCTGCCTCAGCCACCTGAGTTCTGGTATTACAGGAGTATACCACATGCCTGGCTCCCACCCCTTTTTAAAATTAAAAAAAAAATTTTTTTTTGTGACAAAGTCTTACTTTGTAGTTCAGGCTGGCCTTGAACTCACTATGTAGCTGAGACTGGCCTTGAACTTGCAGTGATCCTTTTGTCTCAGCCTTTCACGTAGCTGGGATTGCAGGTGTGACCACCACAGCTGACCTTCGAAGCACCCTTGTAACAGCTTTCCATCAGCCAAATCTTGCTTGATTGAACATAATTGATGTTCTCACTTGATGAGAACATCAAGTGTAGTGCTTGGTTATAGAATCCTGAAAGAAATTATCAGATGTAGGGTTATGTGGAACATCCTTCTATATCATACTGTATTTTGAATTCTGAATATGAATCAGGTTCTGCAAAAAAAAATTAATTCCAAAGAAATGTCCTTTTAAACTTATTTTATATTTTAAAAAATGAGGAAAGATGGAGAATATTTTTAGTTTAATTTTCACAGATGTATAAGCCTGAATTATAGGAATAAAAAACTGAGGAATAAAAAACTAGCTTTCTGTGTTGTATGTTCTTGGTATGCTTGGCAAGAAATGTAGTAATGTCATTTACTGAGCGGAGGAGGGAAGTGCCCATGGGAAGCTAGTTCTCAGAACCTGGCAGTATCCCCACAACCTTTCTAATGTCTCTGGAGGCAGAGTGTTTGGGTTTAAATTCTTCCTCCACTGCTCATTAGCTGGGTAACTTTGGACAAGTAACCTAACCTCTTTGTGCTTGAGTTTCTTCATGTGTGTGAATGAAGGCAACTATAATATCTCTCCTGCAGTGTTATTAGGTGATTATGTAAGATAAAACATTGTAAGTGCTTAGCACAGAGACTTCCCCTAGAAGACTTGAAACTATTAGCTAGCACTATCATCATGCATTCTAGAAATGATTGTATCATTGAGCTAGTAGGACATTTCTAATATTCATTCAATCCCGGTCATTTTCCAAACACTCACTTTTATTCCAGGCTAGCCAACTAGATAACTTTTCTATATGTTACTGGCTGCATTAAATAATAGAAGACTTTGAGTTCTCCTAAATAAGGGTCAACTAGATAGTAATGTTCCTTCAATGAAGAATAAAGTTCCTTTTAAAAAATAAAATGACCATTGTCCTGGAGAGGCGAGGTAGCTTTATGCTAGCGATTGTCACAAATCCCAGAAATTGTGTTTCTCTGCTGCCAGGTTTCTGGGAGCCTATTCCCAGGTCTGTGTACAGATAGATGGCCTTTTGGTGACCCAAGTTGTTCACACGTGCTGCGAATCTCAAAATGACAGGGTGCAGGGACAGAGGGAGAATTGAGGTGAGCATAGCTCTGTATCACTGTTTCACATGAAGATTCAGAACCATGGAATATAGCAAAAGTCACCCACTCAGATACCTACAGAGAGAAGGCAGGTGATAATACATGTGAGTGAAGTGGGCCGGATGTAACAGGGAAACACCACAGTGCAGGGAGAGTGCTAAATGTCAGATGGTGGTATTAATAGGTAGTGGTGGAGGCTGTGAGAGGGGAAGAATGTAAGAGCTTTATGCAGGAGGCCCCCTACTTGACTCTTCTGTTTTTCAAGAGAACTTAATTATAATAATAATAGTAGAAACATTTGGCACGTAAACATTGTACTCTAGTGAAAGGAAACCCTTTTCCAACACAGGACCTTATTATCAGTTTGCAAACTCTGCAGTATGGGTATCTTTGGGGTTCTCCACAGCAGTCTCTTTCCCATGCAGGAATTCTCTCTCATCTTCCTATTTGAACCCTTCCCTGATGGGCTGGTCATTTGTGTTATATAATCGATTATGTTGATTGAGCCAAAAATGCCTTCATGAAATTTGCTGCAGTTTGTCCTCTTTTGTCCCTTTGGAGTGATCTTAGTATGTTTTCTGATACTGCAACAAAACACCTGAGGCAAGATATTTTGTGAAGAGGCTTATTTATCTGACAGTCTTGTAGACTTGCTTTGTAACACTCCACTCTTATGAGAACTAACCAGGGTCTTGTGAGAACTACATTCATGTTTTCCAAATGCAGCGTTCCTGAGGGCATAACCATTTTCTACTAGGCTCCACCTCTTAACAACTCTACCATTTCTCACATTCCACGCTGGAGACCAAGTTTCCAGCATACAAATCTTTGGGGGAACATACTCAATCATACCAGGGAATAAGGGGACACCTTTTATAGATGATGGCTATATATGAGAAGGTAGTTTTGTCATGTTAAGCTACAATGCCCATAAGAAGAGTTTCTAAGCTTGTCACTAGTTGGTCCCCTCAGAAACCTCATGGCCAGAACTGGAAGTCTGATGGCAAGATAAACACCTTCCATCTTCTAGATGTTAAGCTATATCCTGAGGTTATACCCCTGTTCCCTCTTAATTTTTTAATTTTAATTTTTTTTGTAGTGCTGGGGATCAAACTGAGGGCTTCATGCCTAGGTTCCATCCTGGGGGATGGGGGAGGGATAACACAACACAACACCAGTTATTAAGAGAATAATGAGAAAATAAACAATTTTGTACTAATAAATTTGAGACTTCTACAAAATAGTCAAGAGTAAAAAGAATACTCATAAAGTAAAAGAAAACCAAACATATCTATAACAATTGAAGACTTTGAGTCAGTAGTTTAGAGCTACCAGTTTTTAATGGATTGAAAAAGCACTCACCAGCTCTCCTAGACATTCAAGGAGCTGAGCATTCTAATCTTATGTATACACTTTTCCTGAGACTAAAAATGGAGAGACACCCTCCACTTCATTGTGAAGTCCTGATTCCAAAGCCAAAATATAAAGAAAAAACAAAGGTTTAATTTATTCATGATCTTAGATGCAAAAACTCTCAAGAACAGAGAAATGAAAACAAGTGTCAACTGGAGAGGATGAAGGCTTCCTGGCAGATGGTGGAGTGGTAAGCAGCAGAGAAAACAGTCTTGCTGAGAGTCACTGTCCAGACACTGGAATAGAGCATCATGAGGAAGACAAGAAGGAAGGAAGTGGGTTTGTTGGACCCAGGAAGCATGTGACAGCAACCCAGAAAAAGGCAGGGGTAAGTATTCTATTTGCAGACAAAATAAATTTCAAGCCGAGACTGATTAAGAGATAAAGAAGGTTACTACCTTTTCATAAAGGGAATAATCCAAGAGGAAGAGAGAATAAGTATGGGCTGGGGATTTATACACATAGCTCAGTTGCATAAATGCATGCCTGGCAAGTGCAAGGTCATGAGTTTGATCCCCAGTACAGAAAAAAATCATAAGTATATATGTAACAAATACCAGTGCATCCAACTATATAAAATAATTACTAATGGACAGGAAAAATCAAATATGCTCTAATACAATTGTATTGGGAGATCTCAGTTACCCCACTGTTACAAAAAGACAGATAAACTAGACAAAACATTAATAATGAAATATTAGAATTAAATCAGACTTTTAAACAAATGGGCCTAGAAGGTGTCTATAGAGTGTTCCACCCCACAACATTAGAATACACATTCTTCTCAACTGTACATGGGACATTCTCCAAAATAGACTGTACACTGGCTCACAGAAATGATTAAATAAATGCAAAGAAGTTGAAATTATTTCATGTATACTGTCAGACCACAGTGCAATAAAATTGGAAATCCATGCCAAAGGAAACCACAAGAACTTCATAAACACAAGGAAATTAAATAGTACCCTACTGAACAACTATTGGGTCACAGATGAAATTAAAGAAGGGATAAAATAGTTTTTATAGTTGAATGATAGTGATAATACAACATACCAGAACTTGGGACACAATGAAAGCAGTCTTAAGAAGAAAATTTATAGCAGTAAATACCTATATCAGGAAAACAGAGCAAGCACATATAAACAACTGTTATGGATTAAAAACTGGTGGTCAACTTAACACCAGCTAGATAACATCACCATGCTGCTGAGCGTAGATGTTTCACCTGAGGAAAGTTGCCAGCATAAATAGAGACATGGAGGAGAAGGAAGGTGTTAAAGCATTAATGCATTGAGGTGTTGTGGGTTCTCCTACGTGTTACTGTTTGAGCTGTTAGGTTCTTCTGGAGAAGCTCGTCCTCATATCGAGCATTGCTTCTTGGCTCCATAGGGCGTGTGCTGCTTGGTTTCTAGGATGGCTTCCTGGCATGTACTCAACTGTGCTTGTCATCACAGGAGCTTGGGGCCTCCGTGTTGCTGAGAATGGCTATGGTACTTTTCAGGACATTGCTGGTCTTATTGTGAGCATGACTTCTCGGCTCCAGTGTAGAACCCTCAACCTGCCAGCACAGCACCTTCACCCCACTGGCATAGACTTTCTAGCTTCCACCGATGACCTTTGGGCCTTCCCAGCATGGATCCATAAAAGAGACTGGCATGAGTCCTTCTTGTGGGCTCTAGACCTCCAGTTGGATTCATAGGCGGCATTGTCATGAGCTCTGGGTCTTTATCTGGACTCATGTGGGACATTGCTGTTGGATTTAGGCCCTTGGCTAAATATTTTGTGTCTTTGGTGTTGTGGATAGATTTCCTGCATTTTCTGGTGTTAACTCTGGGTGATCATCATAAAACAATATTATAAACTCCATGCCTGATTCTAATTGTTCTCCTTACAGCCCCTGACTACAACAACAACTTAATGTTGAAACTCAGACTTCTAGAAAAAGAAGAGCAGGCTAAACCAAAAGCTCATACAAGGGAGGAAATTATAAAGATCAGAGCAGAAATCAACACACTGGAGACTAAAACAAAACAAAACAAAAAACCAACCAAAGAATCAATGAATCAAAAGGCTGGTTCTTTGAAAGATTAAATAAAATTGACAAACCCTTAGCTAACCTTATTAAAAAAAGGAAAGAAAAGACTTAAAATCCATGAAATTGGAATGAAAAAGGAAAATTATGACAGATCCTGCAGAAATCCAGAAAATCATCTATATCTACTTTGAAAATTTATATTCTAACAAGGTGGAAAATACAGAAGAAATGGACAGATTCCTAGATACATATGAATTACCAAAGCTGAGTCAAGAAGATATAAGAATCCTAAATAACCCAATATCAATAAATGAAATTGATGATGTAATTAAAAACCTATCAACAAAGGAAAGCTCAGGCTCTGATGGATTCATTGTTGAATTCTACAAGAAACTTAGAGAAGACAACACCACTACTTCTCAAACTCTTTAATGAAATTGAATGGGAAGCAGTACTCCCAAATTCATTCCTGGACACAAGCATTACTCTGATTCCAAAACCAGAGAAAGAACCAACTAAGAAAGAGAATTACAGACTGAGCTCCACCCCAGCTCATACTGCTGGGCGTGTCTGCGTGCTGAGCACTGGCGGCTGAGCCAGGCCTGGGATCCAGCATACTCCTCCCATGTGCTGACCCAGAGGACCACTGCACCCACCCTGGCTCAGCCTGCTGCCCTTGGCTACCCTCCCCATGTCTTAGACCAAGCACTGCTGTGAATGTTTGGCTTCCACTCTCCCTCCCAGAACCTTGAACTGCAATGGACTGGCAGTGCTGGTTTGATGGGAGACTTGGTGGCCCCTTGCTGAGACAGAGGACCTTGGCAGGTTCCAATCACTATGCACCCAACAATCAGATGGACATCAACCACTCAGTAGGACCCTAGGAGATATACTACTGACAGTTGTGACTATTGGGATTAAATAACCAGATATTGGCCCAGAAGGTGAAAATGACAAAATGAAAAACCAAAATGCAATCTCAAATATCTAGTCCAATAGGAGCAAGAACAGGCAACAGTGAAACAGAGGACTTTAAAAGTCATACACCAGAAATCTCTGAAAACATAGCAAATGAAGTAAAGAAACAAATCCATGAGGCTATAGAGGAAATCAAATTAGAAGTAATGCCTTATGTAAAGACAGAAATAACAACCTTAGAAAATGAGTTGCTCAACATAGCTAGGGAAGAAATAGATTTTAAAAAGTACAGGAGCATGGGAAGTTGAAACTTTGAATGAACAATGTAGAAAACAAGCAGACTACATGAAACAAATTCAAAGAGATATCCAAGAAACAAAAAATTCTATTGAAAGCTGGCAAAACTGTTTACATGAAGCTGAGGATAGAATTTCAGACCTTGAGGACAGGATCTCAGATAGTGACCATGAAAAGATAGAACTTACAAAAACAACAAAGCAGCATGAAATGACAATCCAGCAGCTTCAAGATGACGCCAATGGAAACAATGTAAGACTAATAGGCATAAGTGAGCATGCAGGAGACAATGCAAAGGATATAACAAAGCTGTTCACAGAAGTAATAGCAGAAAATTTCCCAAACTTGGGAAAAAATCTGACATACAAATAAGTGAGGCATATAGAACACCAGTCATAACCAACATGAATCCACACCCAGACATATAATAATTAAGAGCCCAGACATACAGCATAAAAACAGAATGCAAAAATCTGTTAGAGAAAAGACACAACTCACCTATCAAGGAAAGCCTGTTAGAATCAGTGCAGACTTCTCAGCACAAACCTTCAGGTTAAGATGAGCTTGGAGTGAAGTATTTTAAACCCTAAAAGAAAACAACTTTCAACCCAGACTGATGTACCCAGCAAAACTGTCTTTTAAATTTAATGGAGAAACAAGATACTTCCATGACAAAGAAAAACTGAATTAATTTATATCTACCAAACCAATCCTAGAAAGAGTATTTAAAGACATATTAGAAACAGATTAAAATGACCACAATCTCCAGAACAATAACAGAAGGAAACCACCAGGCTGGACAAGAAATTAAACAAGGGAGGGAAACCAACAACAGGAAAATAATATGGCAAATTCAAACCACTAAATATCAGTGATATCCATAAATGTAAATGGGCTCAATTCACCTATCAAAAGAATCAGGTTGACAGAATGAGTCAAGAAACAGGACCCCACAATATGCTGCATACAAGAAACACGTCTGACTAAAAAAGAAACTCATAGACTAAAAGTCAAAGAGTGGAAAATAGTATTCCATGCAACAGGTACCCAGAAAAAAGTAGGGGTATATATTTTGTTTGCAGACCAAGTGAACTTCAAACCTAAAAGGATTAAAAGAGATAAAGAAGGGCACTACATACTTATAAGTGGAAAATACAAGAGGAAGAACTGACAATTACAAACATATGTGCACCAAATACAGGAGCACCCAACTATATAAGACAAATACTAATGGACATGAAAAACCAAATACACAAGAACACAATTGTAATAGGAGAGCTTAACAACCCATTGCCACAAAGAGATAGATTAACTAGACAAAAAGTCAGAAAGAAATAACAGAACTGAATCATACCTGTGAACAAATGGACTTAGTGGATGTTTACAGAGTGTTCCACCCAACCACATCAGAATATACATTCTTCTCAGCTGTGCATGGGACATTCTCCAAATTAGACCATATATCAACTCATAAAACATTCTTAAGTAAATGCAAAGGGAGTGAAATCATCCCATGCATAATATCTAATCATAGTGCACTAAAATTGGAAATCAATGGCAAAAAAATCTTCAAAATCTGCATAAATACATGGAAATTAAATAACAACCTGCTGAACAACCAGTGGGTTACAGATGAAATTAAAGAAGAAATAAAACCATACCTACAATACAATGAAAATGCAGACACAACATACTGTAACCTATGGGATGCAATGAAAGCAGGCCTAAGAGGAAAATATATATCAATAAATAGTCACATCAAGAAAATGGAATGAGCACAAATAAATAACCTAATGCTACATCTCAAGCTTCTAGAAAAAGAAGAGCAAGTCAAACCCAAAGCTCATAGAGGAGAGGAAATTGTAAAGATTAGAGCAGAAATTAATGCAATTGAAACAAAAAAATACAAAGAATTAATGAATTAAGGAGCTGGTTTTTTGAGAGAATAAACAAAATTGACAAACCTCTAGCCAACCTTATCAAGAAAAAGAAAGGAAAAACTCAAATCCATGCAATAAGGACTGAAAAGAGGGAAATTACTACAGATTCCATGGAAATTCAAAAGATCATGAACACCCACTTTAAAAATCTCTACTCACATAGGGTGGAAAACACAGAGGAAATGGACAGGTTTCTAGAAACATATGAACTACCAAAGCTCAATCAAGAAGGTGTAACAATTTTGAATAACCCAATATCAGCTACTGAAATTGAAAATGTGATTAAAAACTTACCAACAAAGAAAAGCCCAGGTCCTGAAGGATTCATGGCTGAATTCTACAAGAAATTTAGAGAAGATTTAATACCAACACTCCTTAAACTCTTCAGTGAAATTGAAAGAAAAGCAATCCTCCCTAAATCATTCTTGGAGGCAAGTATTACCCTGATACCAAACCAGAGAAAGACCCAATCAAAAAAGAGAACTACAGACCAATCACACTAATGAACATAAGATTCTCAATAAAATACTGGCAAATAGAATGCAGCAAATCATCAAGAAGGTTATACACCATGACCAAGTGAGATTTATTCCAGCAATGCAGGGATGGTTCAACATACGCAAATCAATAAATGTAATACACTACATCAACAGAGCAAAAAAAAATCACATGATTGTCTCAATAGATGCATAAAAAGCTTTTGATAAAGTCCAATACCTGTTCATTATAAAAACCATACAGAAACTCAGAATAGACGGTATGTACCTCAATCTCATGAAGGCCATTTATGACAATCCAACAACCAACATTATACTAAATGGACAAAAACTGAAAGCCTTCCCTCTAAAATCAGGAACAAGACAAGGATGTCCACTATCACTTCTCCTATTCAATATAGTTCTAGAAATATTAGCCAGAGCAATCAGACAAGAGGGAGAAATAAAAGGAATAAAAATAGGAAAAGAAGAAGTTAAATTATCATTATTTGCAGACAACATGATACTGTACATAGAAGACCCCCAAAACTCCACTAAAAGACTACTAGAGGTAATAAAAAAATTCAGCAGCATAGCTGGATACAAAGTCAGTACTCAAAAATCAATAGCATTCCTGTACACAAACAAAAAACTCACTGAGAGAGAAATTATGGAAATAATCACCTTTCACAATAGTGTCTAAAAAAATCAGATACTTAGGAATCAACATAATGAAGAATGTAAAAGAGCTATATGCTGAAAATTATACTATTCTAAAAAAGGAGATTGAAGAAGATATTAGAAAATGGAAGGATATTCCTTGCTCTTGGTTAGGAAGAACCAACATTGTGAAAATGGCCATACTCCCAAAACTGTTATACAGATATAATGCAATCCCAATTAAATACCATCAACATACCTTACAGATCTAGAGAAAATATTCCTAAAATTCATTTGGAAACAGAAGAAACCTAGAATAGCAAAAGCAATTCTGGGCAACAAAGGCAAGACAGGAGGCATCTCAATTCCTGACTTGAAACTATACTACAAAGTCACAGTAATAAAATCAGCATGGTACTGGCAAAGAAATAAACCTGACGATCAATGGAACAGATTAGAAGATACAAACACTACTACAAAGTCACTCAGCCACCTTATATTTGAAAAAAGAGCCAAACATGTTCACTGGAAAAAAGATAGCCTCTTTAATAAATGGTGTTGGAAAAACTGGCTTTCTACATGCCAAAGACTGAAAATAGACCTATGCCTATCACCATACACTAAACTAAAGTCAAAATGGTTTCAAAAATAACAAAATGTATTATAGTAGCCATTATTGATTTCCTATTATCTTGTTTCAAAGTTCTGTATTGCTTTACCTGTTTTGTTTTTATTGATTTTATTCTATTTTGTTTTGTTTGATTTTATTATGTCTGACAGTGTAAGCAGCTACTTTGAAGATAGCAACAAACATTATGGTAGACACTGTTGTATTTCTATTGCCTTGTTTTGAAGTCTTGTATTGTTTTCATTGTTTTGATTGGTTTTATTCTGTTCTATTTTGTTGGATTTTATTATGCCTGATGGTATGAGCAGTTATTGTAAAGATAACAAAAGACATTATGGTAGTCATTATTGATTTCCTTTTATCTTGTTTTGAAGCCTTGCATCACGTTCATTGTTTTGTTTTGGTTGACTATTCTATTTTGTTTTGTTTGATTTTATTATGTCTGTTGGTATAAACAGCTACTTTGAAGATAACAAGATACATTATGGTGGCTACTATTGTATTCCTGTCTTGTTTTGAAGACCTGTATTACTTTCATGGTTTTATTCGGATTGGTTTCATTCTGTTCTGTTTTGTTTGATTTTATTGTGCATGATGTTATGGGAAGTTATTTTGAAGATAGCAAGAGGCATCATGGTAGCCATTGTTGGTTTCCTCTTATCTTGTTTTAAAGTCTTGTATCACAGTCATTGTTTTGTTTTGATTGTCTCCAATCTGTTTTATTTCTTTTGGTTTTATTCTCTTCAAAATATAAAAAAAAGACCCAAAGATCAATGAAACAGACTAGAAGATGCAGGAACAACTCCAGACACACTAAGCTACCTTATCTTTGACAAAGGTGCCAAACACATTCACTGAAAGAAAGCCTCTTTACAAATGGTGCTGGAAAAACTGGCTCTACATATGCTGAAGATTAAAACTAGACCCATATCTTTCACCATATACTAAGCTAAAATCAGAATGGATCAAAGATCTTAATATTAAAATAGAAACATTAAATCTCCTAGAAGATAGAGTAGGTAAAAACTCTTGAAGACATTGGTGTATGCAAAGACTTTATGAACAAAATCCCAATTGCACAGCAGCTATCACAGAGAATCAACAACTGGGATCTCACCCTATTGAAAAGCTTTTGCACAGCAACAGAAGCCACCAACAGAATGAAGAGACAACCCACAACATGGGAAAAAATGTTTGGCAGCTGTTCCTCAGAAAAAGGTTTACTATCGAGGACATATAAAGAAAGAACTCAAAAAAATCAGTCCTCCCAGATTTAATGACCCATTCCAAAAATGGGCATCTGAGATGAATACACACTTCTCAGGTGAAGAAATACAAAGAACCAATAAATATGTGAAAAAAATGTTCAACATCACTGGTCATTTGAGAGATGCAAATTGAAACACTGAGATTCCATCTCATCCCAGAAAGAATAACTACTATAAAAAAATCAAGAAATAACAAATGCTGGAGGAGCTGAGGGGAAAAAGGAACCATTGTTGGTGAGAATGCAGACTGGTGCAATCACTGTGGAAATCAGTGTGGAGATTCCTCAAAACACTAGGACTAGAGGTCCTATTCAACCCAGCTATTTCCCTTCTGAGTATCTTCCAAAAGAATTAAAAACATCATACCACAGTGATATATGTGCACCCGTGTTTATAGCAGCACAATCTGTAATAGCCAGATCTTGGAAACAACCTAAATGACCATTGACTGAGGAATGGATAAAAAAGATGTGATATTTTTATACAATAGAGTATTACTCAGCCATAAAGAAGGATAAACTTGAGACTTTTATAGGTAAATGGATGCAACTTGAGTATATACTCATTAGTGAAATAAATAATACATGAATATATAAATATCATATTGTTTCATTAGTGTGAGAAGCTGAAAGAAACAACAGTGGGGCCAGGGGTTTAGTTCAGTGGCATAAGCACCTGCTTGGCAAGAGCGGTGTTGTGAATTCGATCCCCTGTACCAAAACAAAACAAAACAAAACAACCATATGTACATGTGTATGTATATGTATATAAAATAAAGTTAAGATAGTTATGTTACTGATTTTTCTGAGTTCACTTCAGAGAAAGATTTATGCTGGTATTGTCTGGAAAATTAAATGGAGATGTCTTGTGCTCTGGGAGAATGATTTGGGGATGACATTGCCCAATGTATGTATCATTGTTGCCCCTGATTGATGTGTTTTGAAAATTTGTTGTAGTTTCTTTTTTTCCCTTTTATCCTTGAAATAAAGTGGATTTGGTAAAATACACAAACTGAACAATGGTTGGGCCATTGTAGCAAGAAACTGAGAAAAATGTGCTAAAAGTGTAGCCTTGCTCTTTCCTCCCTCTCTCGCTCTAGTCCTCTCTCTCTCCCTCCATCCATCCCTTTCCTTCCCTTCTTTTTCTTCCTCCCTTCCTCCTTCTCTTCCTTCCTTCCACTGTGCGTTGAGCTTAGGACCTCACACATGCTAGGCAAGTATTCTACTCCTGAGCTATACTGCCGGCCTTAAATATGGGCTTCTGAGTGCTTCGATCCCAGTACTTCTCTTCCATGTTCTTCCTTTCTTTCCTACTTTTTAGTTTTCCTTTCCTTTCCAGTCCATGTTATCATCAATTCATCAGTCATCTCTGGTTTCATGGAAACAGCCCAGACCTAGTATCTCTCCCCAGGTTGGGGAATATCTTCTAAACTTGTCTTCCTACCCTGGATGTGGGCAGAGTCCTTCTGCTGGGTCCTGGGGACTTTAGTGCTCCAGATTCCATAGTCAGGGGCTGGGTGTGGGGAACAGAAGGGGACCCATCAGTGGGCACCATGGGAAGAGGATCTTGTCTTTGCCCAGCTTCTGCTCCATGCTCAGCAAAGCTTCCAGCTTCCAGCTCTTGGTGCGTCGACTTGCTCTTGACACAGATAGCCCTGCCTCTTTAGCCAGCTTGGACCAGTTTATACCTCCACCTTCACTCTTCTTCAGGGGCTGGTGTCTTCATGGCCATGGCAGATGTCTGTGTGGCAGAGCTCTGGCACTGCCATTGCCACTGTGGACTAACACAGAGCTGCCTCTGCTCTTCTAGATACCCTTGCCCTTAAAAACGAGGTGTCTTCAAGGTGTCAGGTCTCCAGGGGGTGCTTTGTGTCTGACAGGTGTTGTTCCAAGCTGCTGGCTTGCTGCAGTTTCCCATGCTTGAGGTGCTGGGTCAGAGGCCTCTGGCTGCAGTCTTGACCCTCAGGAAATGTGATGGGTGAATCTCGGGGGTCTGGATCTCTGTCTCTGTCTTTTTCTCAGTGTCTCTCTTTCTGTGTCTCTGTTTCTCTCTGTCTCTTTCTCTTTTTTTTTTTTTTTTTGGTACCGGGGATCTAACTCATGACCTTGTGCTTGCCAGGCAGGCACTTAAGCCACTGAGCTAAATCCCCGGCCCTCTTTCTCTGTTTCTATCTCTGTCTCCTCCAGCACTGGGGATTGAACCTAAAGCCTTTGCAACCCTTTTTCAAATTTATCATTTTGAGGCAGGGTCTCACTGCATTGCTAAATGGTGCACTCTGGGCTTGAACTTATGATCCTTATGCCTCAGCCTCACAGAGTACTGGGATACAGATGAAGCCCTCATGCCTGGCTTGCAACTCTCTCATGACATGAAAAAAAGAGTGTTCATTTCAAGTTAGTCTACACAAACAGAGATAAGCATACTCGGGTCACCTGAAGCAGTTGTGCAGTGAGGCAGGTCGAGAAGGTGGCAGGGAGGGCACCCAGACTGACACAGGCCACAGGGTGCACGGTTCAGCTCCGTGTACCGCTGAGCGACCCAGGATGGTACTCACCCTCTGTGTGAGAGCCGGTAGCTGCCCGAGGGTGGTGGTAGTGGATTCTACTCTGAGGTCCCTGTGAGAGCTGAAAGGAAGGATATGAGCCAAGCAGTCAGCTTCCTGCTTGCGAGGCAGCCACACTCAATTGCGACTCTGTGAGTTCTCTGGTAGCCCCGGGATTAGTACGACTCCTGAGAAAAACCAACAGAGGTGAACTTCACAGGGAAGCGGTGTGTCAGAGCCGGGTGAAGGCTCGCTGAATAAATGCAGCTTTCGCAGAAGTTTAAGTAAAGACAAACAGTGTGAAAATGGAGCCATCTCACCAGGCTGGCAGAACTCAAAGGAACGTGCCCTGCAGCGGTCAGGCTGTGCTGGCTGCTCCGTGAGCTGCTGTTTGTTCTTCGGGAAAACCTCATCTCTCCGATGCCATCCATGTTGTTAATAGGATTTTTATGGGTTTTGTCATTTTGTTTGTAGTTAATCTGTACATTTCTTTAGCTTTTATAGGAAGGCTCTAAGCATCAGTTTATATCTAATTTGAACATATTTATAAAAATAATTGAAGTCAACACTGAGCTTTAAAAGGTACCCATATATTTTTCAAGTCTGGATCCTTCTCCTTAGAATTGTGGTGGAAGACGACTTCCTATGAGTGCAGGAACTTTCCTGTTACAGATGTAGTGGACAAGCCCAGCGGGCAGTAGCTAGGACCTTAGGGGGCAAAGTGACCAAACAAATCTTGCTTAGGCAACTTTTTCCCACCCCTGGGGCTTTAGCGTCAAGTGTTTATTTTGTAACCCAGTTGATCATGGTGTAACTTGGTTTTTTTCCCCTAGTATTTCTACCATTGTATTGCATTTAGGGTCTTTGAGAATTATGACTCTATATGAGATAACATGTTTCCTATTGCTTATTGGAGTTATTTGGAGATAGATCATCTCCCAGTTCATGTGCTGGAAGCTTGGTTTCTAGTGTGACAGTATTAAGGTGTTAGTCTCAAAAACTCAGAAATGATGCCAGGTATGGTGGTGTGTGCCTGTAGTCTTTATACTTGGGAGGCTGAGGCAGAAGGATCTCCATGAGTTAAAGGCCAGCCTGGTCTGCATAGTGAATTCAAGGCCAGCCTGAGCTCACTATATAGTAAGACCCTATCTCTCTCTTTTTTTTTTTTTTTGGTACCGGGGATCGAACTCACAACCTCACGCTTGCCAGGCAGGTGCTTAAACCATTGAGCTAAATCCCCAGCCCCAAGACCCTATCTCAAAACAAAAGTGAAAGGACCTGGGGATGTAATCCAGTGCAGAAGCCCTGGGTTCAATGCTCAGTACTACCAAAAAATAATAGTTAAAAAAATAAGGTTAGTAGAAGGCAATTAAGTCTTGGGGTATTGCCTTAGCATGGATTAGTGCTGGTCTTTAGGAACATATCTGTTCTCATGCAAGTGGGTTGTATAAAGCAAGGCCATCCCCCCACACTCCTTGACTCCTTCTGCACTAGCCTGTTCCCTTTCTGCTTCTCCATGTTGTAATCCAGTCCAGGGAGCCCTTGCCAGAGGCTGAACAGGTAATGCTGGCCAATCTTGGACTTAGAGGCGCCTAAAGTATGAGCTAAATGACCCTCTTCTTTGTGAAATACCCAGAGTCAAGTATTCTGTTTTAGCAGCACGAAACGACTAAGTGGCTGTGTATGTGGGATGTCAGTAAGGGAGACTGCTCAGTGAGGCCTAGCTGTGATGAATCCGGACTTCCTCCTCTTCCCCTGTGTGGATCTGGAGAGTATTCTTCTAAGGTGTCCAGGGATTTTTAGGGACCTTTTTCTTTTCTTTTTTGTGGTACCGGGAATTGAACCTGGGGAACACTGAGCTACTACATCTCTAGCCGTTCTGATTTTTAAATTTTGGGATAGGGTCTTGTTGAGCTGTCCAGGCTGGCTTCAAACTTACAGTCTTCCTTTCTCAGGTATTCTCTAAGAATAATAGCTGGGATTGCAGGCGTATCCCACCATGCCTGCCTTCTGGGAGCATTTATATGCTCATGGTTACATTTTGCTCCACGCTTCTATGGAGAGGCTCTGTTCACCCTTGCATGTTGTGGTCGCTTCTTTTATCCCTACACTGGCCTTTGTCTGAACACAGTTTGCACTTTTCCTTCATTTCCATCAGAACCCCAGAGATTTTGCTTATATGGAAAATGTGATTGAAGGCTGGGGAATATTTGGCCAGACAGAGTAAAATGAGAAAAGGAAGAGGATTTACTTTATGGCAACACAAATGACTTAAAATCAATGGCCTGCCATCCCTATTCGTGCATGTCTTGTAGCTGCACTCCCTGCTGCTTGACCTCACCCTGTCCTCCATGCTTTTTCTTCTACCCCCTAACCTCTGCTCCTTTCTAACAGAACTGTTTTGCTGTCTCTTTCCCAGCCTTGTCTGCAGACTCTCCCTTTGCCCCTGACGCAGCCAGGCATGACGCTTTCCCTACCTGTGCTCCTGCTGAGATGCGTTCTGTTGTCAGAAGGTCAGATGATGTTGGCTGCCCCACTGCACTTACAGACATTACTCACTTGATGTGCCTCTTCTGGGAGCAGCACAGTGTTTACAGAACACTTTCACCTACATAAGCGCTTATGGCTATCAGAGGAGCCCCAAGTGAGGTACGGTGTCTATTTTACAGATGTGGGACCACAAGCTCAGAAAGGTTGAGTGGATCATTCAAAGCCATGCAGCTAGCCAGGCACACACCTGCATGCCTGTGATTCTAGTACTCTGGGAGGCTGAGGTAGGAGGATCTCAAGTTTGAGCTCAGCCTGGGCAACATAGCAACTTATTGAGACCCTGTCTTAAAAACAAAACGAAACAAACAAATAACAACAACAACAACAACAAAATCAAAATAAAAAAAGAAAAGAAAAGGGCCTGGAGATGTCATTCAGTGAAAAGGCCTTGAATTCAATCCTTGGTACTCAAAAAAAAGAAAAAAAAAGCTACACAAGGTAAAGAAGTAGAAGTCAGGGTCTAGGACTGATGATTTTGAGATATGACCCATGTCACCACACACCAACAGAATGTGTGCTGTGCAGTCATCCAGAAATCTCAGCCATGAATCCAGGTAAATGATTAACCCTGTGGACCTCGGGAGCAGCCATGGAGGCCCCAGCAGGTACACACATTCTACAGCGCAGGCCGGCGGTCCCTCTCGCTTTGTTCCGGGTTTTCTCTTTTGCTGGATACTTAGCCCTTCTTCTTCAGTTTTAGGTGTAGGGCTATGTATGGGTCACCATACAAATATAAGATCCTAAGCTCTTTGTTTAATAGTTACTAAGAATTTCAAAACAGAGCATTAAGCCAAGCACGGGACATTTAAAAATGGCCATGCAAGTTGCAAGCCCTTGAAGCAGCCCTGTTTGGGTGATATGTCCCACAGGAAGTGTGCCCCAACTCAGTCTGGGCTAGGTGCTTATCACGTGCAGTTGTCCTCTCCTCATTATGCACTGCTCTGTGGCCTGTCTGTGTCCTCCTCTTTGCTGGCTAATGCAGGCCTGGGTAAAGTGCAGAGGCTCAGGATGTGTCTTGTTGGGGGCTGGGACTCCTAAGAAAGAGTAGGGACCTGGAGGAATAAGGTAGTAAGTCGTCATCTGCAGACAGGACCCAGCCTGCACGGTGCTCTGTCAGACCAAGTATGGCTGTGGGAGCCCTGGAATTTGCCAGGGTTTCAGGTGTGTGCTGAAAGTGGAGTAGGGATCCATTTTCTCTTTGAAAGAGTCTGTTGATCATTTTGTTCCCTGTGCCCCACAAATCTTGCTCTTCAAGGCCAAATAAGAAGCAACAAGTCAAAGAAGTAAAGGACAAAGAAGCAAACAAGGTAAAGACTACATATCAGACACAGAGTCCTGCCTGGGGACATGTACCTTGGCACCAGCCCCAGGGTTCTCACTGTGGCCCACTGACCCTTTCTCAGCTTCTTGAGGTTTCCTCGACACAAAAATCTGCTTTCTCAGCTTCTTGAGGTTTTCTTGAACAAAAATCTGCTTTGGATGTCCTTGCCTACTTCCTTTTTCAGCGACATTTGCGGAGCCAGAGAAATAGTGCCCAAACGTCTGCTCAAAACCAGAAGGGAGGAGAGCAGAAGACTCAGAAGTCTGGGATGACAGTGAGCCTTCATATGGAACTTGTTCTGACTCTGAGAGACTGAAATCCTTCTCTGTGTATGTAGAAGGGTATGTGTCAGCTCAAAACTGAGAAGCTCAAGGTTAGGTGTATCTTTTGGCATTGCTGGTCTTTGAGGCCCAGTGAGGTGATTGGGTGGAGGAAAATTTTCAAGCCTGAAAATAGAAATCCAGGGCAGGGGTTCTGATTGGCTGGGCTTTGGTAATGAGCATACTCTTAAACTAAGGGTTTGACCAAGGGCTGGCACTCCAAATCTCCCAGTAGTTCCCCATTCTTCCCCTGGAAGAGGAAAGGTAGGCAGAGCTGCCATTGGCCACCAGACTGCTTTTATGATCTACCCAGAACCTCCTGTCCTTGTCACCAGGATTTGAGAACATATTCCAGGAAGACCCTCATAGAGAACAAGCTGCTGAGCACGGGGAACTGTCCGGAGGGTCAGGCCTTGGCTGGTACCACAGGCTGTTTCCGGAAACCTCTTCCCATTCTCCCTTAGAGGACTCTAGTGTTGTCTCCACAGGCCAGGGTGAGGCGACCTCTAGGCAGTGCTTTCTCAAAGCACTTCAACTTCAAAACACATTTATTTGAGGGTGGAAAATAGTCTATTTTATTTTTATCTCAGAAATGAACCAGTCATAACAGAAAGGAGACAAGAGAACCTTTTTTTTATTTTTATTTTTATTTTTTGGTACCAAGCATCGAACTCACGACCTCACACTTACCAGGCAAGTGCTTGAGCCACTGAGCTAAATCCCTGGCTCCAAGAGAACCTTTTGTAAAGAAGTACAACGTTGCTCCTGGGCCTTTCCTTTAGACATCAGTTCACACAAATCCTGATCCTCAAGGCCAAGCAGGGCATTAAAAACTTTAGTAATGATGATAATGAGGATTTTTTCCGATACGATGGGCATTTCTCCTATTTGTGATGTACCAAGTGCTTTCCTCAGTGGACATCACGTTTAGTGAAGTTACATGAGGATTTTCCAAGAGCCTGAGCCTCTGTGACATCACTACTGGACAGGTGGTCTTTGTCTCACCCCAAATCCAAGCTCTCAGTATCCTGAGCAAAGAATTGAGCAGGACACACGGTAGTGAGAAAGGTTGGGGTTTATAAAAGGCAAGTATACTTCAAAGAGCAGGCTGATGAGTAAGCTCAAGAGCAATCTTGACTCACAGTGGCCTTGTCTGTGTTAGGTTTGAGGTTAAAGTACACTTTGGAGAGTTCCAAATGGGTAACACCCAGAGATGGCAACAGCCAGTAATGGAAGTACATCTTCCAGAGTAGAGGGGAGGCTGGGTGTGGTGGCACACGCCTATACTCCCAGCACTCAGGAAGCTGAGACAGGAAAATCACTGCTAGGTCAAGGTCAGCCTGAACTACATAGTGAGTTCATCGCCACCCTGGACTACATAGTGAAACCTCTCAAAGCCAACCAAACCAAACCACGAAAAACAAACAGGGCTGGGAATATAGCTCAGTGGCACAGCACCTGCCTGGCAAGCACAAGGTCCTGAGTTCAATTCCTGGTACCAAAAATAAATAAATAAATAAATAAATACATACATACATACATACAGAGGGTAGGCAGAGCTCAGAGATGGTGAGCACAGCAAGTTCTAGGGTTGGCTTCCCTTTTGCTTTCCTAAAATTTGAGGAGTGGTTGAGTGACAACTAGGCTTCTTTCCATCTAACTGTGAGTCTGAACCCACCTTGGGAGGGGGAGTTTTTGAACTTAAATGGAAATACACAGGATCAGCATAGCTTCCAAAGCCCACCAGTGGAATCAAAACCTTAATGCTAAAGATACTGTGGGGATTCCCTTGGTTAATCTAGAGTTGTTAGAACACATGCTCTGTGGGCTCATCCAGGATGACCAAGAAGTAAGATAAGAGTAGGAGCACATGTTTTAGGCTCATGCTGAGTGTCAAGGAAGTATGGTGACAGCAGGATCCTCTTGTGGTCTCCAAGGCATCCTATCTACCATGAACCTGAGGCCACAGAGTTTCTCATACACCTATCTCCTGTCTCAAATTGGCTTCAGTTTGTAGTGCCTTCTGCCTACAGTTCTGGGTCAAGCATGAGGAAGGAGGCTCCACAGAACAGAGCCAGAGTCTCAAAGCCAAGATATCTGGGCACTAGGCCTAGTGTCTTGGTTATTTTCTTGGGACAAAATATCTGATACCCACACGCAACAGGAGGAAAGGTTGATTTTGACCCACAGTTTGTAGAGGTTTCAGTCCATAGCCTGGCTCCAAGGTTGGGCACATGGCAGGTGGACATGGCAGATGAGAAACAGTCCATGGCAGGGCAGGCAACAAGGCAATGAAGCAGCAAGCAGCAGCTTCCTTTTCCTTTTATACTATCCAGGCTATAAGCCTTTTAGACAGTGTCACCCACACACAGAGTGTGCCTTCCCATTACCCATACCCAGAACTGTGATAAGCCAATTAATGGATGAATCCAGTACCCTACACTCTTAATCCCTGTATCATACAGACTAGATTTAGTCACTTCTGGAAAGTCCCACCTATGAGTGCATGAGGCTTTGGGGAGACATCTAGATATAAAATATATACCTACCATCTCATGACTTTCTGGTTGACCTTGGCTCTGGTTGACTGGGCCTCAGTTTCCCTGCCTGTACAATGAAGGATTGGATAAGATGTCTCTTAATTCTTCTTTACTCTAATTTCTGATAGTCTGGGTCAGATAGAAAAGGAAGACTGATCAGAACTGTGATCCTCTTGTGGTCTCCAAGCCATCCTGTCTGCCATGAGCCTAAGACCAGACAGTTTCCCATACTATCTCCTGTCTAAAAATGGCTTCAGTTTGTGTTTGTGTGTTTGCTATGGTTGGATGATTTTCCCCTCTGCTTTGGAACTATGCTAGCCTGAAACACCCTACATCATGTGGCAAGGCTGTAGAAGAGGAGGTATGGAGTAGCAGACATGTAGGGGTGCTCTCTTGGTGGCCCTGGGATTCAGGAGGGCGCTTCTCAACAGGCTCCATTATAGAGGATTCTGTGCACTCAAAAACTGCAACCTGGGGATAGCTTGCTATGAAGTCTAGATCTGTTCTCTCCATTCTTGAGGCTCATACACATTTCCAAGGGCCCAGGCCTCCCTAGCTTGCTTTGGCCTTTGTCCTTTCTTTGTCTTCCAGATCCACACAGCGCCATAATGCTCAATTCTGCAAAGCCTCCACAAAATCTGCTCTGAGACACATGAACAGCAGGCAAACAGCCATGAGTCCCTTCTATAGGGAGCTCATAATGCCGGTTGGGCTGTCATGTACCCAGTGCCATGAGAGAAGGCAGCATCTTTAGCCCAGAAAAGGCCAAGAGAGCATTTCCTGTTGGGTTATCTGGAATGATGAGGCAGAACTGTTGACCGAGGGCACAGCATGTTGGAAGAAGTGCAGCCAGCCCTTGGGTAGCACCAGGGATGCAAGTGGAAGGAGTGATGAACCTAGGAAGGAGAACAGCCAATCTCAACAGGCTGCGAAGGCCTGGAGTGCGAGTTTGGGCTGGAAGATAGAGTTTTCCATGTTAGTCAAGGCCCTTTGGGTTGCAAGGGCGGGAACCCAATTTGCACTAACCCCTACAGATAGGACAACTTAGGGGTGAAAAGAGACCATGAGGAAGGCCTGAATGAGTGAGCAGGTGAGAAAGCCAAGGATGCTGTTGACCTATCAGGGCCTCAGACCCCTCTCAATCCTATCTCTCTTGGTTGGCTCCATTTTTCTTTTTTTGTGGCAGACTAACTTTCTCTACATGGAGGAATTTTGGGGAAGGGACTCACTGGCCCACAGTTAGGTCTGCTTTGTGCTCCTTGATGAATCAGCAGTTGCAGTTACATGTTTACAGAGCTGCCTGGATAACTGTCAGCAGAAGTCAGTGAGGGCAGGGCCTGAAGGAGCAGGCAACCCCAGAACAACCTCCTGAGTTTTCTGAGCAGAGTAATAATATGGCCCCTTCAACCTCCATTTTGGGAAGAGTAGGCATTAGAGACGAGAGTTTTTTTCCTTTTATTCATAAAAACAAATTTGCAACAATTTATTAAAAATTGATACCATGCAGTAGGGGAACGAGAAATTCCTCATTTACATTTGATTCTGGCAGTTCCAGTCTAATTTAAAGTGTTTGTGCACTAACATCATTGGAAAATGCCTTCAGGCCAAAGCATCTTGGAAACGGACAATGTGGTGGTTGTATATAAAAGAACAGAACCATTAAATAGCTAGAGTCACTTCTGTGGGTCTTGTTATTTGCGGGGAAATTAAAAAACAAAATGGGTGAGCCTACAGGATCAGTAAGACAGAATGTACTTTGTGGGTTAACCTAGAAGACGGAGCACGTTTTGGAGTCACAAAGGGTTACAGACGCACGCTCACCTCTGACAGTCCAATACTTTTGTTTGTTTGTTTTCCTGCTATGTTGGAATAATATTTCTACAGGTATTTTTGTGTGTGTATACATTATGTACAATTAAGTGTCTCTTTCCCTTTGAAAAATTAATGTGATCCCTTAAATTAAATTTGGTTTTGGTAAAATCAAGAAAGTAAGTAAATACTGGTAATACACACTGAGTGACAACACGATTTTTAGTGCCTAAACAGAGAATGACTTCAACATGACTTGTGATGTGCTAACATTTTTTCCCCCTAAAAGCTACAGTACCTCAGGAACCTCTCTTTGAAGGAGGGGAGGGGAAGACTATGCTACGTGAACTCGGGTGTTTTGAAATGTTGGCGATGGTGATTCCCGTGGGCCCTTTCGTCAAAGCCTGGTGGAAACAGTAGTGTACTCCTGACAGCAGTGGTTTGGGAAGAGATTATTGCCTGCCTGTTGAAGCTGCCATTAGGATTCTTCAGGGAGTGAGCGAACTGCTCGGTTGTGCAGACGTCCTGGACATTGTCATTCAGGCCTCTCTTTAGCAAAGAATGAACCTGTCTAGGAGTGTCAGAAAAGTCATTGGGAGCCTCCCTCCTGCCCAGCTGTTCTGGGTAGAGGGCTGTGCTGGAAGCTTCTCTGGGCCCATGCCCAGGCTGTAGTGAGGGCTAAAGCTCATTGTCACTCTAATACCTCATGGGTCAGGGCCGCTTCACTGTTTGGGACAAAGCTTTCCAGCATGAGCTCAAGTTTCAATCCTCAGAGTGATCCTGTGAGGTAGGCAGGATGGGTGTTGTTTCAACCCCAATCTGTTACAGAGGGGAAACTGAGGCTTAAAGAGACACTAGTGATTTGCCCAAAGTCACACAGGGAGCTGGAGGGGAATTGAACCCAGGGTTTTCTGACTCCAGGGCCGGTGCTCTTTGGGGTTCAATTAGAAAGGAACAGTGATCTTATGAATGGGGATCAGTTGCAGACTGATTGCCCCTGTGACCCCCCCCCCCCCACACACACACAGAGGAGAGAGCTCTTGGGCTCCTCTGGATGGAAGGTTGCTCTGGAAGGCAAGGGAAGCCCTCAGCCAGCAACTCCCTCCCCTAAGACACCAGGATTTCTTTTAGCAGAATGCCCCCAATTCACTTTGGTCAGAAACAAAGTCAGTGGCAACAAAAATAAAAATAAAAATAAAACCCAGCCAGCCCTTGGGCCCTGATGGGAAAGGTTAAAGTGCACAATCTTTCTTTCTCGTGTTTGCTGGGAACAGACGTTCTGTGGTTAGCTCGGTGGTCCCCCTTATTACTGGGAACACGCCATAGGAACACAGGGACTTGGCCAACGCGGCGCCTGTGCGTGACAGTTGAACGCCGCAGAGGGTGCCTGCGGTGACGTGCCCTAGATCCCCACAGTCCCGGATCGGGTGTTATTGTGTTAATGTGTGGCATTTATCAGAGAATAACAAACATCTCATTCAGGTGGTGGAGGTCCCCTGTGAGCATGCGAGTCCGCCTGCGTGGGGGCCCCAGCGCAGGGCTGCGCCTGCCCACCAGTTCTGTGGGCTCCCTGTCCCAGGGAGGCTGGGCATGTCGGGCTGGCCCCGGGGACCTGACAGCCCTGCTCACCTCCTCCCCTAGAGTGCAGAAGGGCTGGCGGGGGCCGCAGCCTGTGATGTGTGTGCAGAGTGCAGAGGCAGTTTCTCCAGAGCCCTTGCCTCTTCCCGAGGCTGCTCAGGGTCACTCGGGGAGTCTAGCTGGAGTTCTAGGCCTCTCTCCTTGTCAGAACTTTTTGTCTGTTTTTCGCAAGTTTCAAATATCCCAGCTCCTCCTTGTTTGCAGACATTCAGGAAGAAGTCATTTCCATTCCTCTTCTTTGTGAAAGAATAAGAACTTCACAAATAAGGCTCGAGGTCAGAGGCCAAGCTCCCGATCCTGTCCACCCAATGCCATCCGAGCAGTCCTGAGAGGCAGCCGCGGTGCCCAAGTTCTCCGTGGCCGGAGCCAACAGTGCCTGCAGCAGATATCTCTGCCCAGCATGACGCCATTGCAGGGAGTCCCTGGCCCCAGGCCTCCCACCTTTACAGGCCCGAGACCATGACTCGGAAGGAGGGTGGCACGTGTCTGTGGCGGGGGCTGGCGGTGGGGCTCACGCAGGGGCTGACACAGCTGGCGTCCACCCCTCCGATGGACGGAAGGTAGGCATGGTGGAGGATGGGGAGCTGGAGAGATAGCCGGCGCTGGATGCTGGGGGAGAAGAAAGGAGGGCATTAGTGAGGCCCTTTCTCTGCTGTCCAGAAGATTCTATAGACTCACTCGGACTAAAGGAAGCAGATCCTAGGAGGCTAGTTTTCTCTAAATCCAAGATCCGCCATTCAAACATCTAACCATTCAGCCATTGAATGGGCATTTAAGGAAGGCCTGTGAGTACCCTGAGGATAAGCAGGGAGACTGGACTGAGCAAGGAGGACTCAGTCTTCTGGAGCCTCCAGTCCGGGGTTTGGTGATTGTTATAACTGTCATGTCAGTAATACCAAGGAAAAGGTTTTGTGGTTGTTTTGTTTGCCCTTCTAATGGAAGTTTGCTATAAACACAGATATTTCCTGTTCCCTAATCTTACCAGCTTCTGAACAGATGTGCCTTTCTTTTCGCTCCCAAAGGCATCCTGGATACTTACTCTCTCCTTACTTCCTTCTGCCACCACCTTGCTCAGCACCTTGCCCCTGCCAAAATGCCGCTTCCTGGTCTTTCAGCTTCTTTAGCAACGAGTGTTATCTTTCCAACACAGAAAGTCATGGGAGGGAAAAGAGGACATGCTTTGCTGTGGCCTTCTGGGCTCCCTAAGATCTCCTGGTGAATCTTCTACCTTCACTCCCCAAGCGCTGTTCTTTAGGGCAGTAGTGTTGGCCAGGAGTTCAGAAAGAAGGGTAAAGAATAGCCTGGACCTAGGCGAAAGGTGCCCTCTCCAAGCATGGCCCTCTGCCTATGCAAGGTGGGTATGTATCTTGTGCTTGTCTGAGCCATAGGATTCTGTGTTATGCTACTGTTCAACACACACAGTGCTTTCCAAGAGCTTACTTAATTCTGGAACCTGGGTTTACTTCAGGCGATGCACAGGGAACTCAGACCTTACCCTGAAGGTGCTTATTTATACTCCAGTGGAGGCAACTGATTGAAAACTGCAGACAAAAGCCATGTGACCATCAGTCATGGCTCTCTGGTCTTCAAGGTGGCTAGTCTTAGGGCTAACTGGGTCCGCAGGCCATTAGTTCTTATACCACATGGAGCTGGTGATTTGGCTGCCTTTGCTGGTTCCTCTCAGCTTGTCACTCCCTAGAGATCAAATTTCAGGGTTCACATATCTGACCCTTGCTTCCAATCCGCTGTGAGGTGGGAAGACCTGAAACTGCCAGTGAGAACAAAGCTGACTTTGCTTAGATATCACCTTCTCTTTGGTGACTGCCCTATTTAAAATGACACTTCTCTGACTGCCCTGTTTAAAACGACACTCCCCAAACCCCTTCTCTGCTTTGTTTTCTTCCAAAGCATCTGTCATTTAATATACTAAGAGTTGCCTTTTAATTAAGTTATTATCTTGTCTGATAGAATGGAAGCTATGGAAGAAAGAGGCTCATAGGTTTTAGTAATTATAAAATGAACGCATTTAGCAAGGTTACATTTTATACATGACAATGGCATCATGCCACAGGAGAGAACACTGGATTTGACGCTGGACGGAGCAGACTTTGAATTCTACGCTCTGCACTTAGCAAGGGGGTGAGCTTAACAACTCATCTTCCCTTTTTAAAATTAGTTTTCTCACCTGTAAAGAGCACTGTAATTTGACTATATTATGGGATCGCTATAGAGATTAAAATAAGGGGTGTGAAAACATAGGGGGATTGTAAACAGTTGTGCAAGTTAACATAATCTTTGGTGGTGATTCTCAAGGTACTTACTGTTCTGGGGAGTTAATATCTTCTATGGGATCTTTGCATGTTCGAGAGGGTTCTGTTGTGTTCCACTGTAGCTGGGGATTTTGATCGAGGTGATTTTTTAAAATGGCCTTTCCCCCATCTGAATGTGAAACAACAATATCACAACAAATTCTGTTAACTTAGTTTTAAGAATCGACAATGCAAACTTCAGGAGAGAATGCAAAATAACCCATCATCTCCTGAGTTTTCTGAGCTGGGGTCTGTGTCACAGCCCTTCAGAAACCATGCCAGGGACCTGAGCAGTCCCTGTCCAGAGGTGGCAGCAGTGTGACAGGGAAGTGAGGGGCCTGCCCCTGCCCTGTGTCTCTGAGAGAAAAGGGGAATCAAGTCAATAATACAGACAAGGTAACTTAGAGATGAAGGCTTCTTACACTAAATCTCTTCTCATTGGTGCATAGGAATGTAATGACAGAGAAAAAATCCTCCACAGTATATTTTTTATAAGCTTAGTAAAGATTAAAATGAATAATAGTAAACTGTTGGCAGGAGTATACACCGACATAACTTTACTGGGGGAACTATCAGTATGTAATATATACCTAAAAAGGGTATACTTTCTACACAGAATGTCTACTTCTGGATTGTCCTGGGGAAATAATCAAGGATATGTGTAAAGATACACACAAGATGTTCAAGCATCATTTATAATATCAAAAGAATGTCAGTACTAGTATGGATCAGCCCAGTATAATGGATCAGTTACATAAGTTCTGGGTCATCCATTAAAGGAATATTGTATAGCCACCAAGCAGGGTGACATCACCTTCATTTTCTTTGGGCTTTAGAAACATCTAGGTCCATTTACAGAAAATGAAAACCTGGCTTCACCCGAGAGATCTGGATTTGTTTTGTCAGAAGAGGAGCACTGCTGTTCTGGTTTGTTTTTGCTGCCGCAGGCAACCTTACAGGTTGCCGTTGTGCACCTGGTGGGTACTTCATTGTGCAAGGATTCTGGATATGCAAAATTATCTACTTGCTGAAATTTATTTGTGACCCCCCGATTCAATACTCACAGTGATTTTTGCTTTTGTATTCATTTGCTGACATGCATAGCATACTGAAAAACTGAAATTGCCTGCTGCACATGCTCCCAGTTAAGGCAATGCTCTGCCTTTTTGTTGAGCTTACATATTATAGATAAGAATTTTTCTGGGGTCTATCTAGTAACAAGTTTTTCACATTTTCGTGCTTTCTGTTGGTCACTTTGCTGTTTGAAATGGCCCCTAAGTGTAGTGCCGAGGTGCTGTCTGAGGGTTCCAAGTGCTGTACTGTACCTTGCAGAGAAAATGCATGTGTTAGATAAGCTGCCGTCAATCATGAGTGATAGCTGTTGACCGTGAATTCAATACTAGCAGACCAACAAAGTTTATTAAATGGGGTATCTTTAAACAGAAATATGCATAAAACAAAGTAAGGTACTGATTGGTCGACAAAACTGAAAGGGTTACAGGAACCTGACCCTGAATGTTCCTGGGAATACTGGTTCAGTATGCACTCTTTCATGGTTCATGGGACTCACAGAGCATAGCTACATCTCTTGCAGGAGTGATGAGAACTTACTGTGTATCCAGAATGTTGTGTCCTGACTCATGCACTGAAACTTAAAGGCCAATGTGAATTAAGCAGTGGAGTTTTTAAGAGGTGACTATGTTATGAGAGTGGAGCCCTCACTGAGTGGACTGGGGCCCTTATCAAGGTTATCAAGGAAGAGAATTTGTGCCCTTATGTCCCTCCCACCACATAGGACATAGTGCTCCTCCCACCTGGGGAGGCCATCTTCCAGGTACCATCTCTAAGCAGAGAGCAGGCCCTTGCTACTAGTGCCTTGATTCTGGACTGCTGGTCTTTAGAATGATGAGAAATAAATTTCTCTTGTTTACAGATCATCTGGTTTTCGATATTTTGTCACACAGCACAAACAGATAAATGACACAAACAATAAATTCTGATGGTGGAAGTGCTGGGTTAGAACAGTTGCTGCTGGAGTCAGCCGTGTTTGAGATGCCTTTCCCAACAGGTTTCTTTGCTCTCCTAGCAACTCTTTGATCTTGGATCTTTACCAGTCTTACAGGTGGGAAGGACATCGCACTGCAGATGTAATTTGCATCGCTCTAATAAGTGGTGAGATTGAGCATGTTTTCACAAGTGAAATAATTACTTTTGTGGGGCAGAATGTACTTTTGCTTATTTTCTTTTGGCTTGTTGGTCTTTCTTTTTTTTCTCCAACTAATTGCATATAATTATGTATATTTGTATATATTACATATAATCTCTCCCTAAGGGCATAAACTTTTTTATCTGAGGTAAAATATTTTTGAGTTAGTTCTTTGATTTTAAAAAACCATACTTAATAATGGCATTTGCAAAAAAAAAAAAGGCATTTGCTGTACCACTAAACTACATTCCCAGTCTACTTCTGAACTTTTAAAAAAATGCCCTGACACACAACATACATACACACATGTAGATGCATTCGTGTGCATCATAATGTTGACTTTTTCTTGTGGAGATTCTTCTATACTCACACAAATAGATCCATTTCACCTTTTAATGGCTATACAATGTGCCATGTTTGATTGTATCATAATTAATGAAATAATTTCAAATGATGAGCATTTAAATTAATTTAAATTAATTACAGGCTTTCCCCACAAATAATATTGTGAAGAACACCCACGTGGAAATTATTTCCAAGGGGTGGTTTCCCGCTGTGGAACTGCTAGGTCAAGAAGCACTCAGCATTTAGAGAGTGCCAACCTGACTTTCAGAAAGTGACAAGAAAATACTAATTTCTAGATACTGTAAAGATTTTTTTTTTTTTTTTTTTTTGTGGTGCTGGGGATTGAACCCGGGGCCTCCTTGTATGCTAGGCAAGTGTTACACACTTGGCTATACCCCAAGTCTCATATACATGTAATCTTTTTGCCAAGAGGTAGGCAAAAAGTGGTCTGTGACTTGCATTTCCCTAGTGGCTGGTGAGACTGGGGTCACGTCATATCTTAGTGTCCACTCTTTTTTTTTTTTTTTTTTGTCCTGTGATGAGGCACATTTACCCCTGTGACATGTTGAAAGAAGTGAATGTAAGCTATTGCTGACAATGAAAGGGGAAATGACATGTACCTCTGTTTAGTGGTGGATTCCTCCTGTATGAGGCTCTGTCAGGCCCAGCGTGGTACCTGCCCAATATGGCGCTGAACGCAAAAATGACAGCATGTCCCTCCAATACCGATTTGCATGTTCTTCTTCTAAGCCCGAATTGAATTTTCTGCTTTTCGCCCATGTGCCAGTGTTCCCCCAATCAGCTGTCATTATGTCATTCTGCCCACCCCTTCAGACTCCACCCCCTGTCAAACCTAATAAAAGCTTGATGGCTTGTCTGTCTCAGAGGGATCTTGCACTCTTCTGTAGCCCTCTGGTGCCTGCAATAAAAGCCTTTTTCTTTTCTGCCTTTGTTTCTCTACTGTGCCCAAAAACCTAACACTTAGTATATGGAGAAAACTGGCCATGTCGTGTACTTACGGAGCTGGCCCTGTAGGACAAGGAACAGGAGCCCAGGTCCAGGCAGAGGAGACTCAACAGGCCCTGCACTCTGGTCAGTAGACAGGGTCCCAGGTGCTCTAGCTCTGCGCATGTGACTTCAGACCAGGCTCCAGTCCTCTCTGGGGACAATATGGAGCTGGAATTTGAAAGCCAGGTCCCCATGTCCAGGTCCCCCCTCCTCTCACCTGTGCTCTCTGTGAAGTTCCCCAGATTGAGGATGTCGTTGAGTTCCTGGTAGTGGTTCTGTTTAATGTAGGTGGTCTTTTCTGGTGTGTCCTGCAGTTGCATAGTGACTTCTTCCAAGTCCTTATCCAGCTGGAAGACGAGGCTATGGTTTAGGTTGAGTCCACCCAGCTCCTGCCCACTCCCTGCCCAGCACTAGCAGCTCAGCCTCAAAACCAAGATGGGAGCTCAGCCCCTGCATCTTGGCAAGGAGATGCAAGAGGACCTGCTGCTTTTATTTAGGTAGAAGCCATGATGAGAAGCATCTAGTCCTGGCAATTATGTAACCCATGTGGGCTTGAACCTTGATGCAAGAGGCAGGCAAGCCCAGACAGGCAGGGCATTCAGGAAGGCAGGACATCCAGGGGAGGTGGGGCACTGAGGGAGGACGGCGACGGGAAAAGCTCAGGCTGTGGAGTTGGATAGGCCTATGGGCAAACCCCAGGTGGCCCCGTGCTGTGAATCTCAGTTTCGTTATCCATGGGCTGGGTCATCATAGTACCCACTTTGTGAGAGTGTTGTGAAGATTAAATCAAATGATGCATGGGAAACCAGCCCTGATACTACAGCAACATGACTATCATAATTATCACTGGTCCCTACCAGGACCCTAGGTGCAGAGCTGGCCATCCTTAATAGGGCCCCAGGCTAGCAGAGGCTCATATGAATGAGTTAATCTGAATAGGCCCAGCCATGCCCAGTTACACAAAAATCAGGAGCAAGTCCTGGGCCACTCAGTTCCAGAGAAGCCTGGGGAGTGCACGGTTTGGTGGGGAGCAGTGGTAGTTAGTTTAGGTAATGACCATCCTAAGGGAGAGGACTTTAGAAAATATACAGTGCTGTTCTGATGGCAGGAGCACAGCTATTGTTTAGTAAGTTTGCACGTGCAGGAGGAGATATCATTTATTTATTTTTTGTGACACTCAAATGGCATCTAAGGGTGGGAGCAACGAGAGGCCAGACTGTGATTCAATTCCAGGAAAAACTACCCAATATTGTGTTTTTAAGCAATGGCTTGGGTTTCCTAAAGTGAATGAATTCTTCATTGCTGGAGTGTAGAAGCAGAAGTACGATGTCAGGGCATAGAGATATTCATCATGGAGAGCTCCAGCACTGAAATGGAATTGGTAATGGGCTTGGAGGGACAGCAACCTTTCCAGCTTTGCCGTAGAGGCTGGGGGTGGGCTGCCCTGTCCTACAGCAGGCATTTCAGGTGCACAAACAACCAGGTGTCCTGCTGTCAATGACCACCTAAAAGGATGCCAGATCTAGCAAATAAAAGCACAGAATTTCAGATAACAAGAAGTTCTTTGTTTCCCAGCATTAATCACATCCCAGATATTTTATGGGATATTGTTATCCTGAAACTACAACTGGTTGTTTATATGAAATTCAAATTTTACTGAGCATCCTGTATGTAATCTGGCAATCCTACATCTCACCTCTTCCCTGCAGCGAGAGGACATATTTCTTAGTTGCCTTCGCTGCTGAGTGGTGCTGATGTAAGTTCTTGTCACAGTGGCTGGATCAGGACCAAAATGTATGCAAATTTTTTGTCACTTGCTTAAAAGGCAAGTGAACTTCCTGCTTTACTCTTTTAGAGTCTGATAATAGGGTATGTTTTCCACCCAGACTTAGTTGGGGAGTGGCAGAAAACCGAGAGGAAGAACCTAGTCCAGCAGTGACCGTGAGGACCTGTCACCTCAGGACCATTAGGGGAGACAGAAATAAACACTTCTTTGTTACTTCAACTCAGCCACAGTCCTACCCAGTACTTTGCTTTGTTCCTTTCCTGTGCCCATCACTGATGTGGCACTTCCCTGTGAAAAGGACACACAGCCCACAGACTGCTGGTCTGGTCAAGCCCCCTGGCCTTAAGGGAAAGTAAAGACAGGGAGAGAATCTGGGTTCTCTTGCCTGGAGTAGGAAGTTCAGAATCTGCTTTGATATGGGCACAAAGGAATCTGGTTGTGGCCTCTCTGGAATATTCCAGAACCAGTTAAGGACATTTAGGACAAGGGTGAGGTCTGCTGCAGTACCCCCATCCCAACCTCTTTCACTTTCTCCCCGCCTGCTACACGTTGTGTATGTGTGGAGGGATCTAGGTGTGGATACTCTGGGACCTCACAGATCGTTGATTTCCTTGCTTTCTGAGGATGTCTTGAATTGGGCCTTGCTGGACTCCCAAGAGCCTAGGCCAGGTGGGCAATAGACTCTTGTCCAATCTGACAAACTGCTGCTACCTGATTTATGGCCCAGTGCCTGCAGCTTTAAGGACAGCAGAGGGGAGGAATATGAAGGAGCAGCAGCCCCAAGGCTGTCTCAGATGGACCCAAGAGGAGGACGTACTTCTGTGATCTTCATTCGCAAGCGATGGTTTTCCGACTGCAGACCCTCCAGGCGGGACGTGCTTGCCTGGTTCACACTGGTGACAGAGGTGGATGTTTTTGAGTCTTCTTTCTTCTGATTCCGAGTGATCTGGAGTCGCTTGTTCTGAGTTGCTGCATCTGGGTTTGTTCTCAAAGTGATGAGCTGAAAGGACAAAAGTGGCCTTAAAAAGAGAACCCTGCATTCTACCTCCTACCCCTCCTCCCTAGCAGGATCTGAACTGGAGGCAAGAAGGTCCCCAGAAAGGATGCAGGACAGGGGTCAGGAGCCTGTGCCCAGGCCAGGATCTGCCTCTAGCTTGGGTGTGACCTTGTGCTGGTCCTTTCCTCTTGCTGAGCCTGTGTCTTTCCTGGCCAGTGGAGTAGGTATCCTGACCCTGGCTCTACCTGCATCCTCAGTCATTGGGCAGAGGCCAGCCAGGCCCTCAAGCTGAGCTCTAGCACTGCCTTGCTCTGCCTTATGCCTTGCTCCCTGTGGAAAATGACCTGAAGGGTGCAGCTGCAAGGACAGTACTGTAGAGGACAGTCAAGGCCTATGTTAGAACCCCTGATAGGTTTTGTTGGCAGGCTGGCAACTAGCTCTGTTCCTGGCAAAGACAGTTTTTTGTTTTAGCAGCTTAACACCCCCCCCCCATTCATTAATCTTACAGTTTCTGGGCATCAGAACCTATAGTTTAGCTATAGCCAAAGGCATTTTAAACTATAAGATAAAAAGCTGCCACTTGACCCTGATTGTACCTATTTATTCTAGAAACATTTCTGGTCCATGGCAGGCACTGGAAAATATGGACCATGGCCTCTGTCACCAGTAGCTCACAGTCCAGAGGTACGGGGTGCAGATGAAGAAGGATGTAATTTGCAGCTGGCCCAAAGGGAAAGGTGCTCACCAGGTGCTGTGGCCTGGCTGGATTCTGTGGGAGATCTGGAAGGGTGATGGTGGGAAAGGAATCTTAAGGCAAAGATACGGCAGATATAAATATAGGGAGGCCATGGGCTCAGGGCCTGAGGAGGAAGGGCAGTTAGGATGGTGGACAAGCCTCTCAGGGTACTGGAGGAACCTTGAGGTCCTGAAAGCAAACTCAGTGCCAGGAACTCAGTCATGGAGCTGGAAGGGCAATGAAGGGCTAGTGAAACAGTCAGAGCTGGGCTTAGAGAACCGTCTGACATCTTTCACAGAGCGAGAGTGCCAGAGTGCAGACAGGGACATCATGGCCCTGGCCTGGAGCTGGGGCAGGTGTGGAACTGGAGGACAAAGGGTATGTATGACCAAGTTCTGAAGCAAGGCTCCGGGACAAATAGATTTGAACTGCTCTTGGGCCTAAGGGGTGGAGCCTCTTTCCCTGACGAGCCCTGGGTGATCTCTCCTCCTCTCCTCTTCTGTAGCAGATCCCTCAATTGGATAATAACTCCCCCATCTCTTCCTTCACCCTTGAGACCCAGTGAGGTCAGGATTCCCTAGCTATGCACACCCCCACTGCAGGGAGTCCTACAGGCCAAGGCGTCTGGTTCCTTTACTCACTGCTGGGGAGAATGATGTTTGAAAAAGGTGGTCCTGTAGGTCAGCCCTTCTGATAAATGGAAAATGTAAGTGGCTATTAAAAATGGCTATTCCTTTTGCCCTACCAATACCACTACTTTGATTTTATCTTGAGGGGATATTTAAAAAAAAAAGGAAAAAATTATGTAGAAAAATATGTTCGCTTATAAGATAATACAGAAGACAAAAATTTTAAATGAAAGAGGCAAACTATAAAATTATATGATACAGTTATAGCCATGTCTCAAAAAGTATCACCTCCTACCATTTAAAATATAGGAACACTGGCAGAAAACATACCCCACACACATTAACAGAGAAAAATGTCCAAGCAAACATTAGTAGTTTTTGTTAATTTTGGAGTGTTAGGATGATGAAGTTTCGGAAAAATCGAACTCTTCTCTGCAGTTTCTAAACTTTCTAAAATGTGACTTGTCACTGTGATGGTTTGGAGAGTTCAAGTGTGTCCCACGTGGGTTCATGTGTTCTCAGTGTGGTGGTGGTGAGATGTGGGACTTTAAGAGGTGTGGCCTAGTGAGAGGTCTTTAGGTTATTGGGTGCTTGTCCTTGGAAGAGATTAAGGCAATTCTCATGGAACCAGATTGGGAAAGTGAGTTGTTACAAGAGTGAGCCACGCCCTTGAGTTGCTCCTTGGCATTTTGTCTCAAGATCTGATCTCATCCTCCACATGCACTCCTACACTTGTGATACCATCTGGTAGGAGATCTTTACCAGAGTTAGCTAGTGCTGGCACCACAGCCTTAAACCTCCAGAACTGTGTTCTAAATCAATCTCTTTTCTTTATAAAGCTAGCTAGCCCCAGGTATTTTATTGTAGTACCTGAAAAATGGAATGATGCAGTCATCATCACAAGAATTCATAGAACGTCAGAAAGAAATCCTAACAATACCCTTGTAAAGGAGTCAGAGGCCACAGGACTGGTACCTTTGGCACAAACACCAGGCAGAGAGTGATGGTGCTGCAGAAGATGATGACCAGAGCCACGATGCAGAACTGCACATTGGGCTGGTCCCGGGTCAGGAAGGAGACAGCGGCCCCAATGATACACATGATCCCCACATTGTAGACGCTCATTCCAATGTACTTGCTGTCATTGAGTGCAGGGATGCTGACGTTACGGGTCTCCCAAGCTAAGAAACAACCGAACAACTGAAATGGTGAACAGAAAGGAGGAGATTGTCATTACCAAGTGGTGGCACATGCTCGCTGCTCCAAAAATCTGCTGCATGGAGGGCTGCTCAGAATAGGGGCTGGGGAGGCAGGCGGGAGCTTTCTTCTCAGCCAAGTCTTCTGTCTTTTCATCTGTCTCCATTCATGGTCCTGAGTTGTATCCCACAAAAGAAAAGCAGACTGGGGGTGTGTGACAGCTATCTGGTTCTCCTTTGCTTCCATAGCTGGTTCATGCACAGACTCATTGGAGGACGCAGTGGGAAGGGAAAGCCCTATAAGATCTCGACAACTTCCTCTTGCTCTCTAGAGGGCACTGGCCCAGTCAGAAATATGCTGGTAAAACAGAACTGTGTCTCTAGAAGTTCAGTCTAGTCCTTTTTGCTATTAAACCAGACAGATATCTTGTGAGTAGGACTTCCATTATCCCCCAATGAGCAGAGACACTCAGAATAGAAACCACATTTCCCAACTTCCCTGAAAGTTAAGGATGGCATAAGACTGGGTTCTGAACAATGATCCAAAGGAGGAAACATGGATAAACTCTGGGAGGTGTCTTTAAAGGGAAGGGATCTTACATTTCCTCTCAACAACTGGACTGCAACATGAGTGGAGCTGCAGCACCTATCTTAAACCACGATGTAGAAGCTGTTTTTGATGAGATGTGGGGCAACAGGAAATGAGGAGCCCAGAGTTCAGACCAGGAGCCTCGCAGCCAGCCCTGCATGGCTTGCCTCTGGAGCTGATTTACCGGAAAGGGAAATTACCACCCGGAAGATCTGGAATGTGCTCTGCTACCCACTGGCTGTGTGACTTTGGGCAAGTCACCTTATCTCTCAGTAACTTACCTTCTTTATTTTACCCCCATGTCTTTTTATTAGTGCATATTGGGTTTGATGGGTTTAATTGTGGCAGACTGACACATGCGTAGAGCATGTGTAACCATTTCCTCGCCAGCGCTTTGCTCATCCAAACTTCTAGTCTCACATTTTCTGGGGAGGGGGGATTCGACGTGTATAAAGTGTTTGATCAAATAAGGACCTCATTTTCAATGTCTATGAAGTGGGGATTATTATGAAACCCGTCCCACACTTGCTCTTGTTCAAATGAAGCAGGAGGATGGATGTGGAAGCACTTCATAAACTATAATATCTGGTACAAAAGTGAGTTAAAACCTATTTTGTGATAAATATTATTTTATATAACCATGGTTGTTTTCTTCTCCTTGTCTTCTTTTTTTCTAAACATTTGCAACCTCCTTTATTCTTTTTAAGAAAATTTCTTTAAATAAGGAACCAGCAGCCCAGGAACCAGATACCAAGTGATGACTCCCTGCCATTGGCTGTTGACAGCCTGTCTCATACTGGCTTCTCCCGTGGGACCCCTTGAGTCCTACAGAGGCAGGGCCACCTCACAGATGGAGAAGTGGCGGCTTGGCCAGGTGATGGCATCTGCCTGGGGACTCACAGCAGTGAGTGTCAGGGACAGATGGTGCCTGAGATGCCAACCTTCTGACAAGGAGTTTATGTATCCTGGGCTGATGTGCCACCCAACCTGTGTGAATCTCTGCTAGTCACAAAACATAGGCATATCTGGGATCTAGGAATTGGTTGTAAATATCCAAAGAGTGCCAGGATGAGAGGAAGAGACAGAGTAAGGTGTTCTTAGACCTTTGAGGGGATTTGTGGGCATGAATTACAACTGAGGTAAGGAAGAACTTTCTAACAAAGGAACTCATCTCTAATGGGTTGAATGGTGGCAGATATGTCCACATTATGATCCCTGAAAACTGTGAATGTGATCTTCTTGGGAAAAGGTGTCCTTGCCAGTTTAATTAAAGATCCTGACATGAAATCACCCTGGGTTATACAGATGGTTCCTAAATCCAGTCGCAAGGATTTGGAGAAAAGTACAGGAAATTTGGAGTCGTGTAGTAACAAACCAAGGGATGTCTGCAGCCATCTTCACTGGGGGAAGCTGAAAGGATTCTCCCTAAAACTTTTAGAGGGAGCACAACTTTACTTTGATTCTGGACTCCTGGCCTCCAGAGCTGTGAAAGAATAAATTTATGTGTTTTAAGTTAATCTATGGTGATAATTGGTTATAGTGGCCAAAGGAAGCTAATACACCAACCTCGGATGACAAAGGTTGCTTTGAAAGTGGCGAGTTTCCATCACTAGAGCTGTGGTAGCAGGCATTGAATGGACACTAGTGGGGGAATGCTCAACTGGCCGGGGGCAATATTACAGGTATGTATGTGTGTGTGTGTGTGTGTGTGTGCTCTTTCCAGCTTAATTTTGTGCTTCCAGATTAGAAGGGGTAGGGGGGTGGGATTTTAACCATGAACCCTGAGGTCCAGGAAGTTCCTTGCATACACTGTAGGTGGTAAAGTTTCTGTGCTGTCAGATATAGCTTTTATTGATGTGATCCAGTTGAAGGCATTCACTGGAGATGTACTCATCTCCAACTACTTCTGGTGTAGGTGGAAGAAGATAATGAATGATGAAAATGTGGTAGAAAAATCCAGTTTAAAGGCGCGAATGATTCACCATAATCTAATTTCATGGATTCTCAGAATCAAGCACATGGAGGCTGGCAGGATTGTGGAAAGAATCTAATTTCATTCTGTTTATTCAACAAGGGCTTGGATGAAGCTCAAGTCATCAACTCAGCATGTTTCTTTTGACAAGGAGCTCGTCCTTAATCCTTTACAAGGAGTTGAGGTCTGCCCTGCAGCAGAACTCTGCTTTTCTTGTTGGTCTGGGCTATTCATCTCTGACAGCTCTTCCAGGTTTTTGGTGACTATGTTCCCCGTGTGTGTTACTGTCTGAGTCTAGGATGTCTTGCTAATCTTCCACCTGCTGATTTTCCTCTGGTCACCTCCTTTGGACACCTGTAGGATCATTACCTGAGGAGTCCTCATTGCAGTCCAATGGTCCTATTGCTTCCATCGGAGGTGCAAAAGAACTCTTTGGAAATGACAAGAGAGTCTCAGCTGGGGCGAAGCGAGGGAAAATTTTTCAAATCTAGGGTACCCTGACACATGTCCTGTGGTGAGGCCCCTTGAAGGATATGGGGTCACCACTACCAGTTCTGGGAAATAGCAGTAGGTAAGAATGCATTTAGGCAGCACAAGAAATTCAGAGATGATCTGATGAACTATGGGCTAGGAAAACCTGTTGGATGTCAACAGACCGCTGTTCCTGGGAGGAGGACTTGACCGTTGTGAGGTTTCAGAGTTACCTTCTATTAAAGTCTTGACTTGCTCCTTCCTAGCTGAGTGATCTTGGCAAGAAACCAAGCTTCAGAGTCCTTACTAGGGACACGAGGCTATTACATGTACCTATCTCACAGGATTGTTGTAGGACCTGAAAAGGCACATGAAGGAAACAACCTGGCAGAGAGGAAGTGCTTAGTCATGGGTGCTCTGTTTATTTCTATGTTGATGAGAGCCCCTAAGAAAAAGAGGCCCAACAGAGAAGTGACCCCATCTCTGCCTCCTGCCATGCACCCACCATGAGAAGCCCCTTGTAGGCGTAGACGATGCCGAGCCAGATGGTCATGTGGGTGTTCTCACAGTGCTCCAGGAGTGGGCGGATGGAGATATCCCGGCCTGCTGGATCCGGCTGTACAGAGAGAAAACAGAAACCCTAGGGATGGGACGGGCACCATACAGCAGCTGGGCCCCTATATGAGGGCCTTTTTCCCTCCTATGAGTCACAGCAGATGTCACCTCCCTGGAGACTTTTCACTCCCACCTTATGCTTCCATGGTGTGGGGCTTGGGCCCCATTAGCATCGGTTGCCTTCTGTTTGTTAGTTATAATTCAACCCTGCACTTCAGTTCTGTTCTTCATGCCTATCCAACTTGAGCCAGAGCTCCTGAGGGTTAGGACTCGATCAGCTTTGTGCCTCTAGGACCTAGCACATGATCTGGCACAGAGAACACATTTGTAAGATTTCTTGAAAGACTAAGAGAGTTAGGTCTGGAGGTCTTCAGGTATCTCCTTAGTTAAATTGGGCAGCTGGAGATAAAGGATATATTAACACAGTCAAGTGTGTGGCCTACCAAACCCTTCTAAGAAGTCTTTGCCCAACCACCACCTTCACTGTGGAAGCGGTGATAGCAGCCATGTTATGTACCATGTGATCCATTCTGGGTCTGAGCTGATTGGACAAGAGGTAGGCACCTGACTTCAGGTAGCTAATCTTGAGGCTGATCATGTTTCCCAGAACCAAGTGCTCTGCTCATAGAGGAGCGAAGCAGAAGAGCCTAGCCAAAAATATTCTCTCCCTTTTAGGAATTTAACTGGGAAACTCTGGGAAAGAACGAGTCAGATGGTGGCAAGAGCAGAAAATGTCTCAGAGGATGAAACTCTATCTACTGTGCATTTAGTTTCTCCAAACCATTTGAAAGTAAGTTGCAGATCTCCTAAGCCTTGATTCTTAAAATATCTCAGCATGCATTTCCTAAGAATGAGATTTTCTTACATAATCACATATACTTACCAAATGTCAGAATTTTAACACTGATAACTATATAGTACTATCTAATGTAATAGCCATTTTCAAATTTTATTAGTTGGTCCACTAATATCCTTTAAGATGCATGTGATTTTTCCAAGGCAGAATCCATTCTAGGACCATGCACTGCATTTACCTATGTGTCTCTCTGGTCTCCTTTAGTCTCAAAAAATTCCTCCACATACTTTGGTCTTTCATGCCATTGAAATTCCCAAAGAATCTCATTCAATTATTTTGCAGAATGTTCCTCAATTTGGGATGGCCTGAATGTGCTGTCGTGATTAGATTTAGGTTATACATTCTTGGCAGAAATCAGACATAAGTAATGTCCTTGTCTCCTCACTGCTTCACATCAGGGCCACTTGATGGCACTTTGTTCCATTATGGGTGATGTTAAATGTGGTGACCTGACTGAGGTGATGTCTGCCAGGAGTCTCCACTTGGAAGGTACCATTTTCCTTTTGTAATTAATAATCCATGGGAGCTCCTTTGAGACTGTGTATGTATATCCTGTTCTCCACACACAGTAATTCAGGGGCTTTACCATCCATTGAGAATTCCTATTGAGTCATGTTACTTTGGAAGCTGCAAAATGGTGATTTGCCAGCTCTGTCATTCCATTTGAGTACTTAACATTCTACTGCAAACAAGAACTTCCTTTTCCTCCCACTGATTTATGGACTCATAGGCTAATTTTTAATTCAATGTCTTAGAGTCCACTGCTATGATTATTTTTGATATTTAAATCTTCATGAATTTGAACAGTGGAAAACCCACTCATCTTGTCTCCTATTTTTCCCCACAGGGCCTGTAATTTTTGGAGCACTTTCTTCTTGGCATAAAATATGTCATACTTTCTTTGCGTTTTCCTTTCTCCAGTACTGGAATTAGCCATTTATCTCAGGAATCCTGGTTCTTCTTGGTGGATAAGGGTGTTATCCACCAAGAAGCCAAGGGCTAAGGACTTGTTACACTCACTGTATCTAGGGTGTTGTTACTTCTAGACCCTTTTCATCTATGTATTTATCTACCTCCTTACCTATCATTTATGTCATCTGTCTCTAGATACATGTAGTTAAATTCATACCAAGTTTGTTGCTTGCCTCTTTTCTTATTTTTATCTTTTTGTTTGTTTTTGTTTTTTTATCGGTACCAGGGATCGAACTCACGACTGCCTGCTTGCAAGGCAGGCGCTTATGCTGCTGAGCTAAATCCCCAGCCCCCTCTTTTCTTTCCATATGTGAATCTCTCTTCTGCCACAGTGAGATCCTTGGCTTTCGACATCAAAATATTTACTTATCTGCTCAATCCTACAAAATAGTTTCAGAATTGATACACAGATATACTATCAACAAACTTACTAAGTAAAGTTGGAAATTTCTTTGCAAATCTGTTTGCCTTTAGAATGGGTCCACTGTGGGTAACACTGTTGAAGATCTGTGTTTAGGATGTTGTGTTCTGCGGGGGTTTTCTGTTGAGGCCTGAGAGTAAGATATGGGCACCCCAGGGTCAATCTCTGGGAAGAAGGGTACTTTGATAAGGTCTACAGGTGCATATAGGCCTGCCTTAGCCAGGTTGGGGCTAGACACCCTGTATTTTTGCCTTGCTTTCTAGGCCCTGCCTTTGAGGTAGCAATTTGACTTCTGTGAGCAAGGAAAAATGAAGCAGGGACAGCTGAGGGGGGTGGCCTGTGGGTTCAGGCCACTTTGTAACCAGAGCATCCATCTCTCTCAGCCTTGATTTTCCTTTAGCTATTCCAAGTCATGGAAACCCTTAGTTTGACCTCTGTGGGTTCCAGGGAATTGAGTCCACACTTGGGCTAGAGTGCTAGAGAGCAGCAGGTTCCTCTGAGGCCTTTACACTGAGGAACAATGCCACAGGGGAAAGTGACCTCTAGAAACCTAAGTCGGCTAGAGATTTCAGGCTATACTGGCCTGGGCTAGAGATTTCCTCTGGACTGCTATCCAAACCCTCCCCAGGAGCTGGGCTGCATTTTACTGAAGGTAATGGAGGTTTCCTGACATCCATTCACTGTTTAATTAAGGAACTGAATGGACTGAATCGTAGGGTCAGTAGTGACTCAGTGTCAGAATTTGGGTTTCTCCAATACCTGACAACCACACAGACATCAGAATGCAGTAACACAGGTCCACGCAGTCACACATGAGTAGCAAACCCGTTAATGATGATTTTGTGTGTTGTGAAAAGCAGTAATTTATGATGGACTTGGGTCCTCAGTGTAGAGAGCACTGGTGCCGTCACACAGCATTGTTCAAAATGAAAACTCTATTCATGGGAACCTCACAATAGCTGTCTGGCTTATATACTGCAGTGACAGGGAGCCCCCTCCCTTGGCTTTCAGTGAAATATTGCAAACTTCTTTAACTGAACACAGACCTTCTCCTGGACCTCTACCCATGGCTGTCTGTCTTTCCGCGGCCTTCCCAGGAAACCCCCAAGCCCTCTTTGAGTTCGGATGAAGATCTGCCAAGAAGGGACATGTCACCCATGTTTTCCTCCTTGAAATGACCCCAATCCTGCAGCCTGCAGAGTTTACCACTAACCTGTGGGTCTAGAATTGAGCTCAGTTTTCCAGGATCAGGATTCTGCCTGCCACTGTCCCAAGTCTCCTTAGACCTCAAAGTGCATCTTCCACCAGTGACACAGAAGTTCCACGTGAAACTAGCCCCCTGGGTAGTTTCTATAGAACTGCTGAGAGCTCTGTTTGTCCCCGCTGTGGCCAGCATTCCTGCTTGGTTTCCTTTTACTCCCTCCTTCACTTTCCAATAGTCACTGAGTCCTGAGCCCCCAATTCTTATATCTGGCCTTTCAGCCCCACTCTAGTGACCTGGAGCATAACTTGGGTCACAGAGGGGTAGGGCAGCAGAGGCCTGGGACCCCTGAAATCTCCTAGAGTCTGCAGCTCTGGCTGTGGGCAGCACTGGCCCGACACATCTCCTCACAGAAATAAGCCTCCAAAGCTTCTGGTCATTATCATTGTCCACATGCAGCCCCATCTCCTTGCTGCAGGACTTGGGTCACCAAGGAAGGGGTTCTGGGTAAATTTTAGGACTGATGTATTTCCATCCTTGTGAGGCTGGGGGATGGGGAGTCTGTGAGTACAGCCAGGTGACTCTTGTACTGAATCCTACAGCAAACGGAGGAGAGCACGCTTCTTATATGAGTCCTGCGGACGCTGCCTAGGACTGGGGTTCACGGTGATGTGGTAGTTACATCTCTGGGGAGGGAGGCACCTGAGGGCGGGGCAGCCACAGCCTGAGCGCTTCTGCGGCGTCATTGTCGTGCACCAAAATACCGCTAGAGGGCACCAGAGAATCACCTGCAGGCACCAGCCCGCACCGGGGACCCAACTACTGTAGCTCAGAAATCATGAGGTCGTGGCGGCCTTCGGGACTACTGTAGAAGAGGCCCGATTTCCAAGCACCGTGGTGGAACCACTCACCCCAACAGGGGAGCCCAGGCCACAACTAGCACTGAACAGAGGCTGCGCTAGTGTGGTCTCGTGGTGCAGCGCAGACGCTGGGATGGTGCCTCAGGCCCAAGCCCTGGCTTCAGTCCAGTCTTAATGACTGCATTTCCACTATCTTAAGAATGCTTCTCTTGCCCAAGATGGATGATTTGCCTACAAGGACTTTCAACAGACTTTTTCTGTGGTTTTTTCCTCCTTCTTTCTCACACTGGCAGTTACGGAAACAATCACTGACTCAGTGAGTATTAAACCCCACTAGTTTGCAGCTACTGCTGTGGGTTTGGGGATGCAGCAGCATCTTCCGTTTTAGTAAGACCAGAACAGTTTCTGTGAGAAGTGGCTCAGAGGGAGAATGGGGTGGCCTCAGCCAGTAACAACAGCCGTTAGAACATGGAAGTTTGCTTGAATGTCGCCAGTTGCCAGGGTGGGAGTTCTGCTCACCTGGTCTTGTTGAAGCCTCCCAAGAAACCAGTGATTGGAAGCAGCGCCCCCGTCAGTACTTCTCAAAGAAATAATTTTACAGATAGGAAAACTGCCACACCAAGATCTCCAGGTGGTATGTCTCAGAGCTGTCTCAGGCACAACCCGTGCTCCTCCCACCCTCGTCGTCAGCCTGCCCTGCCTCTGCGCAGCGTGGTGTCAAATTCCAGGGAGATGCTGGGTATGGCCTGCTCTGCACACTGTGAGGTGCCATCTTCATCGTCATGAAGCACTCCATAGCTGCCTCCCTGGAGGCCCCAGAGCTCTGGAAAGGCTGTGCTTTGGTGCCCCAAGCTGAACTCAAGCTGAGAAAAGCTCTTTCCTGCCTGGCAGATGTTGCGCCCAGCAGAGGTGGCGCTTGTCGGTGATGGCTGGAGGGCGGAAGTGCTCACATCTGGCTTCTGGTCAGGCTGCTCAGCGGGAGGCACGCAGAAGCTGCCTGGGAAAGCCTTGCTCATCTGTGCAGCGAGAGGAGAGCAGCTGGCCTGCGAGTCCCTCTGCAGGATGCAGTATTCACAATGTAGGTCAGGGCCCCTGCGAATGTCCTGCATTGTCAGGCTACACAAATGGACCAGTGGGAGGTCGAGGTGTTGAGGCCTGAAAGGTCAAAGACATTGGTCCTGCTATGGACTTGCTGGCTGACCTTGACCAAGTCCTTTCCCTGACCTCAATTTCCCATTTGCAAGGTGAACTCAGAGGTTAATTTATAGTGTGGTTCATATTAGCCTGGATCATTAAGGGAGGACTCTATTAGTCTTAAATTTCTTCATTCAAAGTTAACTTGTCTGTCTGTATTTCTCAGACTGTGCTGGGTCCTGGGCACAGGGTGTAGAAGACCAACATGATCTCTGCCTCCTTGGAGCTAGATTCTGGTAGAAACAGATGTTTGACGAACCCCACAGCTATGAAGACCAGTGGTGACAAGTGTTCCTAAGGAGACCTCCAAGGTCCTTTGAGAAATACTGACAGCGAGTCTGGGAAGGTTTTTTGGAAGTGGTGACCTTAGTTTGAGACCTGAAGAATGTGAAAACCTAGGAAAGATCACTCCCGTATGGGCAGGACTGAAATGACAAAGACTTCAGTATATTTTACAAATCGAAAGGAGCTAGTATGGCTGGGGTGTTGTAATTTAGGGGCTGCAGGGGAGTCTTCCTGGATGACATGGATACAGACCAGTAGGAGCTTGGGAAAATGTCCATGGGTCTGGGGGATGCAGAGTGTCCCAGGAACTGCATTTTAAGGTAGCAACCAAGAGAAATGATGCTGTTGGCCCAGGGCCCACCCTTTGTGCAGTAAAGCCTTTGAAAGATTTTAAACACTGAGCATGGTAGTGCCTGCCTGTAATCCCAGCATTCTGGGAAGTTGAGGCAGAAGGAGTGAGTTTAAGCACAGTGTGAGAAATTTCACAATGCAGCAAGACTCTGTCTAGTAACAATCACAGGCAGGGGTGGAGCTCAGGGCAAAGGCCTTGGGTTCAATTTCAGTATGAGGGGTGAGTTAAATAAAGGGGTGACATTTGGTCTTCAGATTAGAAGTTTTTTTGTTAACAATGAGGGTTCCTTATGTCCTCTGCATACCTCTGGCATGGGGACAGTGGTGGTTAAGCACAGGGTGGCTGTGACACAGCTGCCTTGTGGATTTTGACTCTGGACCGGACCATGGTGCCTATGCTTCTGCTGTTCTCTGTGGAGCTGGCTGGGCAGTGGGGCTGGGAGGATTCAGGGCCATGCAAGAAAGGTGAGTTGGCCAGAGGGTGTGCATTCGGGGCTTCGTGAGCCTCACCCAATCCTGGGGCTTTTGGCTGGGGTCTACCATCCTCTCCTCTGCAGCTCCTGTGGGCTGCACAGGTCCCTGGGCCCAGCCATGGCCTGTTTGCAGAAGGGATTTTCTACCTTTTGACTGGCTCCTAAGGCTGCCTCACAGAATTTCTTCCTTGACCATTCTTGCCAATTAAAAAAAAAAAATACATTGCAAAGTCAATTTTAAAAACATGGTAAAATTGTGGATTTTTTTCTTCTGGGAGTGTATGTGTGTGGTGTGGTGGAGAGTGTTTGATCTTTCTGGGTTGTGTTTCAGTGCCTCAACCTGCCTTTTTCTTTGGGGAGCAGGTGAGTTGGCCGTGCCTCTTTTGGGGCAGATGGAGGAGCCCACAAAGGAAGCCTGGACAGAGAGGGAAAGTGTTATGGCAACTGAGGCAACTGAGTTAGACAGAAATATTATAGGCAGTCAGTCAGACAGGCCTGGGTCCTCAAGAGAGCCAGAGCAGAAGGTAACTGTGGGGGATACAGACACTACAACTGTGGGCCGGACCTCAAGACAAAAGATAAATCAAATACACCCACATACTACTAAAGATAAGCATCAGAAGTTGATATTCTAAATAGGTCTTTGTCACCCCGAGGAAGCCAGGACTCACCATTCCAGCCCCCTGCAGCAAGAGTCACTGCTCTTTATGAATGTCTGCCTGCTACATGACTGGCTTCCCCATGTGTCCCCGATTGAATCAGTTTTACCTGAGCAGTTAATCTTACAGGCTGCCATAGTTCTGTCCCACCTTGCGAGTTCCCATGTTTTTCTAACCTTAGACCTGCCTCAATTTGTGATTTTACTCTATAAAAGTCCCTAGAAAAGACAGTCTTTGGCAACCCAAGACCCCTTCTGTGTCTCTCTCAGCCAGACATTAAATGTCTCTCATTAAATGTATCCTGCTCTTAACCTCTGCTGTTCCTAAAATTCATTCTTCGATTTTCGAAAACACGAACTCGTACTGGACACCTAGTAGGCTGGGAATTCCGTTCCCCCATATCAAAGGGACATGTGATTCCCATTCCATGTCCAGCACACACCAGCTGCGTGACTTTGAACACATGTCTGAGCCTCTCTGAGCTCTGATTTCTTCATCTACAACCTCCCAAGGCTGGCAAAGTCGTCCAGGAAGCCAGCCGGTGTGTTTACAGCTGCAGCAGCTGAAAGCCTGCGCTTGACGCGCCAACCATCAGCATCTTTATCTCCAAGTGCAGAGACACGCGGAGAGCGAGCTGGAGCCGGAGGGGCCTCCCAGCCCCTGCAGGGGCTGCACTGCTTATCTCGGCGGCGGCAGCAGCTCCCCTCTCTGAGGCAGCAGAGCTAGAAGCTGTCATTTCAAGGTAAGAATTTCTTTTTGAACGTTTGATTACAAGTTTGGATGATTCCCCACCCCCTGCAATCTCAGCCCCGGAAGGGGCGCGGAAGGTGCCGTGAGAGCACCCACCAGGGGTTCTCAGCGAGGGGTTACTTTTAGCCACTTCTCCTGTGGCGGCAGAGAGTGGCTGTCCACTGTGACAGCGCATCCTGTGCTGCGTGGGGTGCACAGACCTCAGGACTCAGGGCACTAAGGCTGCAGATGTCCCCTAGTCACTGTGACCGCCCAAGTGCCCCTCCCTCATCACCCTGTCTCCAAACACTTAGTACTTATATACTAATCCAACTCCACTTTTTCTTTTTACATATGGAGAAACTGAGGCCCAGAAGAGGGCTTACCGCCAGTGGGTAGCTTGGTGTCCTGGCTTGTGTGTGAGGTCCTGAGGGCTGCAGGAAACAGCCAGAGCAAAGGCAGAGCTGGCCTGTCCGGCCACATTCGGGAAGCAGCGTGGGAGAGGCAGCGGCCTCAAGGGGACATGGGGAGGGAGTGCGGGGAGCCTGCAGAGCAGCCAGGAGTCTGCCAGGTCCTGTCCCGAGAGCGACGTGCGTGTAGCCTTGGGAGCTGCCTGGACGGTCTGGGCTTGTGTCAGGGTTGTTTGGAAGGCCACAAGCTGAGGAGGGTAGCATGAGGTGTCTATGTGCTTTTTGTGACGCACTCTCTTTGATTTTGACTTCAGTGCAGGACTGTGAAAGAGCTGGCAATCTCATACCTGTGTCTCAGGAGAGGAAACTGAGGCTTAGTAAGGTCAAGAGTCTTACTTAAGGAGACAGAACAAGCCAGAGACTAAGCCCAGGCCAGCCGCTTTCCCAGAGAGCGGACGGTGACAGCTCTACGGTGTTCATTCCCCGCACCCTGGTTCCCAGGGAGATGGGCCTTCTGCACTGCATGGGCACTCTGGGTCCTCTTCATGAGTCTGGGGCCTCTGCCAGGCCTTGCAGCAGAAAAGTTCTCAGGTACTACGCTGAGCCCTAAGCCAGAGTGTTGGTTATGAGGCTTTCACAAGCACACTGCAAACGCACCGCTGCTTCTGGGTGTCCGTGGTGCCTGCACGAAGGTGGGCATTTTCCAGAGTGACCGCTAAGTGAAGAGAAACCAGCACCCAAACCCTCGATTCCCTGATGTAACAACGGCCCAGGATGCAGGAAAGGGCGGGAGGGCAGGGACGCCTATGGCGAGGGAGTGCTGGCTCCCAGCAGCAGAGCGGCATGTCTTCCTCGCACTCCTGAGAAGACAGCCAAGCAGTCCAGGAGCAGTGTGTGGCCACGGATGTGTTAGCTGACCTACGTGGCCTTAAGCATTCTTAGATTTCACCATCAGCATTCAAACTCAGGTGACTTCGTGGGGGAACCCCAGACTTCTGGCTTCCTTTGGAAGATGAGACCCTGGCTGCCAGGGTCTGCCTCACACTGTCTGCTGCCACCTCATCACCCAGCTGCTTGTCCAGCAAGTCGCCTGCGTGGCCTCCACAGGCATGGGAATCTCCAGCCTCATTCTATTATTTGTAAGGAAATTTTCCAAACATGCATTACAGCTGTTCTCTCTGAAGAGCTGGGGAGAGGCCGAGCAGTGGCTGAGGTTAGGGACGTGGCAGTGGGGAGGGGCACCTGGTCCTGCTGTGCACTGAGGACATGCTGCTAGCCCGGAGCTATTGAGAAGTCCCTCAGGGAAGGCCACCCTTTTGAGGGTGGTGCCTGTTCTTCCACCCCCTCTGGGAGTTCTGACAAAATGCAGAGGGTACTGAAGGGCATGAGGGGACCCCTGGGGCTCTGTGAACCGGGAGCTGGACCCCGAGTCTGTCAGGAAGGCTGGGAAAGGCAGGAATCTCCAGCAGACTCAGGAGGTCACTGGGCCTGGTTGTGGGCATTGGAGCTGAGCCTTCCCAGGAGACCCCCCGCTGACACTGGCATTTCTGACTATTCACGAGGTCACCTGATCTGTGTTGAAGCAGCATTATTGAGTGGAGAAGTCTGTCTGCTGACCTTGGGGAAGCAAATCTCTTCTCCATGATGGCCCCTGATGATTTCAAGGTGGTAGCATCGGGCGGGAAGCAGACACCCCAGACTTGCAGCCTTCCTCCCCTGACTCCAGCCTAGCTAGGCAGACATCAGCAGGATCACGTTTGCAGGGGTCCCATGGCTGCGACTGTCTTGAGAGCAGAGCCACACTGTCCTCCAGCAGTGCAAGGTCAAGTGCAACGCACAGGCTGCTGGGTGTTTGGAGGCAGGTGGGGCTGGTGGGGTGGAGGGAGCACTACATTCAGGTAGATGCGGGATGGCAAAAATAGATAAAAGACAAAAGAGACTGGGGAGAAATGTGGGTCCCTCAGACACCGACACGGTACAGTGCAGGTCTGAGATGATGTAAATTAAACCCTGAGAATAAATAAAATCAGAAGTATGGCAAGGGAACTGTCATTTGGCTTGTACCTAGCACTGGCTAGAAAATAATGAGGGGAAGAAAAAACCATGAGCACATATTTGCTCCATCGGTCACCTTCTCTCTGCTCTCACCCGCCCCGTGGCTCCCCAGCACCGTAGCCAGGGTTTGTTCTGCCTCCTCTGCTGCTTTTTGCTTCTCAGGCTCCCTGCCCCTCTCTCTTCCCCTTCCTCGGCCTTCCTGAGCAAGGAGTCTGTACTCCTGCTTCTATTCTTCACCTCCTGCCATTCTCCAGGCCCCTCTGCTCACCCATGTCGTGAACTGCTCCCCATGACCTTCTGGGGGCTTCTGAGAGCCCAAACGCATGGGGCCCTCTCTGGCCTCCATGTTTCACGCCTCTCTTTCCAGCCCAGCCATCTCCTCTCTGACCCATCTAGCATTCTCTGCTCCCTCTTGGCCCACTGCCTCTTGCTTGTGGGCAACCTTTGCTGGGTACCCCTCCCCCCAGCTTAGCGCAGGGACGGTGAGGGACAGAGCTGGGCTGGATCCCCGTGGGCCCAAGTCCTCAAACCTTAGCTCTAACACAAGCCTGGATTTCCCAACAGCATACTGTTCCAGAGTCAAGTTCCAAGTATCCTGAAATGGTTTTCTCTATGTGGGCATGGTGGGGCTACTGGTAATGTGCTGATAACTGTTTTCTGCGTGTTTGCTGTGAGATGAGAAAGGATGGGAAGTCCTGCCTGAGCTGGCCGAGGGCGGCCTCCTGCTCCCTGGGCGCGTACACTGAGGTGCCTTACCCCCAAGCTCCTGCCTCTGCACAAAGCCCCAGGTCAAGGTCTCCACGAGGGAATAACTGTCCCCAGGTCTTAAAGACATCTGGGGCCTAGGAGTGAGTGAAGCTCCCGGGAGGCCTTGTCTGAGCAGCCCAGCTGCCATCCGGGCCAGGCTGGCACCTCTCCTAGCCAGCTGTGGACCTCGAGGCAGTTGGGCTGCTCCTGTTCAGCCTTGGCCAGTTCCCGCAGATGCTGGCCTTTATCACCTTCTCCCAGGGGCTGCTCAGGACTCAGTGCATGGCCTGGCTGGTTGTTCATGGCGATTCCCTGCTGTCACGTCTGAATCCAGGTTGGCGTGAACAGGGAGGTGACAGAACTAGGGTGCAAAGAGGCTTTCCATCAGTATGCTGCGCCTCGGGAATCCTGCCGGAGCTCCTCTGCTCCACTGCTGCTCTGCACGTGCACTCAGTTTTATGGATCTGTTTTATTAGCTCTGCCTGCCAACACTGGATTTTTAGTAAGGCCATCAGCCTCGGTCCCAGTGTGCACAGAACCGAGAGCTGGAACAGGCTGGAACTTACTCAAGGTTGCACAGCACAAAGTCTGAGCAGCTGGCACTTGAGCTCTGATATCTGACCCTGAGCCCAGGGAACTTTCCATTGTTTGTGGTCCTCCCTGGAACTCTGGCCAGTTCTCCAAGTATTGCTCACCAAGGAGCAAGGAAGGTGGTGGCCTGGGTGAACCCCAGGCGTCCCCTCTCCCAGTCTCTGTTCTTCTCCCAGTTTACACTTTGCCTTTCCTTAGCTGAAGACAGCCTGGGAGCACTGCAGGCACTGGTACAGTGGGCAACCTCCGGCCTTGCACTTGGACCAGGGTTCAGGCCCAGGACTGTCACATGCTTTCTGTGAGCCCCCGGGTTCTGGGATCCATGCTGGAGTCCCCCATGCAGAGGGGCGTTCTGAGTATTTAAGCGAGAACATAGGAAGACAAAAGCCTACAGAGTCAGGACACACATGCGTTCCACAGAACACAGCAAAGAACAATACGGCCATTTCATCTTCTTGTCATTCAGGGAAGCAAGCGTACTGGGAGCCACAAAAGTGCAATGTTGCAGAGACTCTTCCAAAATAGGATGTTGTAATTGCTGCCGCCGCCACTGCGAATGGTGTGGGAATCCCTGGGTGGCAACAGGCCACGGGAGAATGTCACACCACTCCCCTGCAGTAGGGCTCATCTTTCTTGGCCCGTTCCTTCCCTCCCTGCCTGTGCTTCTCCTCCATACAATTACAGTGATGACACAGTGCTTCTCAATTCACCCCACACACATCCACTGGCAACAAATTTCTATGAGTAAACATACAAGAATTCAATATGTATGTGTTCTTATGAATTACCTCATTCTACTTTGTAGAATGTGCCACAGGCTCCTACAACTTTTCTTTGGAAAGTGTTTGCTCAGGATGGGGGCACTGCCACAGAGTAACTCAGTCTGCAGGACAAGTTGACTGTGACTGCACAGTGGTCCAAATCTTGCTCAAGAAGAAATGTTTTTTGGAACGGTGTCCCTGGCCAACAGAAAATTACTAGACTTTACCCCACTGTAGCAAATCAAAGCTTACAGTTCCTCTTCCTTAGGGAGCAGCCTGATCCCCCGTTTTCTTGGTCAGTGTGGTCTCCCTTCAGCCAAAGCCCCCAGTAAAGCTTTGTTTGCCTGTGTACGTGCTTCTACTACTTGCTTGTTCTTATTTCTATCAATCCAAGAAAAAGGGCTTATTCAGTAACAATTCCAGCAGCCCCAGGGATAGTCATATTGGTGGATGCTCAAGTGCATTGTGGGACATGCATAGCATTTGCATGTCACTGACACAAATCATTCCCTACACATGAAATCATCTCTATGTAAATGCTAGGAGGCTAATTGGTATAGTGTATTATTTGGGAATAATGAAAAGAAAGGAGTCTGCAATGTTATGTAAATGCCATAAGAATAATTGTTATAGTGTATTATTTAGGGAATAATAAAAAGTCTATGTATGTCCAGTACAGATACAATCTGCCTTTTCTTGAATATTGTTCATTTGTAGTTGGTTGAATTTGCTAATGTTGAAGCTGAGTTAAGAAGGGTTGTTTTTTTCTCGGTATCGTATGGGGAAACTGAGGCATGGAGCAGTGACGCCATTTGCTCAGGGTCCAAACGGCACTACGATGTGGACCTGAACGTGGATGCTGCGTCTCTGGACTGGAAAGGGGCCTAGGGGTTGGCAGAAGCAGGAGGCTATTGTATTCCCGCTCCCTGTTGGGCTAAGTGCTTCCTTTGAAGATGGGAGGCTGCATGGGTTGCTTTCTCATTCAGATTTTATGGCTGAGTAAAATCCTTGTGCTATGATTTATTATAGCAACACCGATTTTCCAATTTTAAAACAACAATGCAGCTTGAAATAAAATGGAAAGAAAACAGTGCAACATTAGAAACCCTTGGTTTAGATCCTCATTACGCCTTGCTTGAACTATTCTACTAACTCCTCATTCCCTCCTCTGCCTCCAGTCTCCCCTGCTCCCACCCACGGCGGGAGGTGCCTTTCTAGAGTCCCCTCCAGCTGCGCCTCCTGAATTCTATGCGTCGGCACACGCAAATGTAAACAGGCTACTTGATAAGAGGGTCTGTGGCCAAAGAAGTTTAAGACATGCTAATCAATACTGTTTTCTCTATTAAAAATTAAAACTGCTACTTTCAGCGGCCTGCAGGAGAGAAACCCTGGAGCATCCGGACCTGCACAGTGCGGTTGACTCGGGGTGCCAGGAGAACAAGGAGCTCTCCCCCTCTCTGGGGGGCAGCTGTGAGTGTGGCCGACTTTCATGGCCTGTAGGAGAGAGACCCTGGTGCATCAGGACCTGCACAGTGCGGTTGACTCGGGGTGCCGGGAGAGCAAGGAACTCCCCCTCTCTCTGGGGGATGACTGTGATCCTGCCTGCATGTGGGCTGAGAATCAGACATCTCATGTCGTCCTGTCCCCCATCCCGTGTCCCCCCTCCCCCTCCCCCCTGCCTAGCAAGTGGGAGCCAGTGAACTATACATCTTGTGAAAAGATTGGCTATGTTATTTAGTATGAGCTCCCCATATGCAAAGATAAGGACAACCATTTGGAAGAAAACAAGAGACAATATGACAGACAGTGAAGATCTCTGGTTGTCTAGCTTTGAAATCTATGCTTTCTTATGTCCCATTCTGTTCTGTTTTGTTGTGTTTAATTTTACTCCCTTTTAAAATAAAATTTAAAAAAAATTAAAACTGCTTTTAGTGATTAAAAAAATTAAACTTCAGAATTTTCAAGCACCCTGAGCATGCCACAGGTACATTATGCATTTCCAAGAAGCAGCTATATAGGATTTCTTAAACTTTGGGCTGTGAAAGCTCCCATTCTCTTTTATTTTGGGACACTGAATGGGATTAGCAGTGTATTCCACATACTTGGGGAGGGTGCTAGCTTTCAGGGTAGAGCCCGAATTTCTCAGCTCAGCACAGGACCAAGGCCCGGAGCACTCCAGATTCACCCTGCCAGCTCCTGTCCACACTACCCAGGGTCATCCATTCCTCCTTCTCCCTCCCAGACTTCCCAGTGCTCATGATCTTGTGCAGGGCTAGGTTATCTGGGTTCTCCGAGCTGTGATCTGGAGCGAAAACAAGGACTGAAGAACAATGTCAGAAATGTAACAATACAGCTTCTATTTGAGAGAATGTTAGAATCACTCTGCTTGTGATGTGGCTGAGATGAAAATGGGAATGACGATTGTGAGACTAATTGAAAGCCATGTGTTTACCGAGGCTCAAAGAATCCCTTTTAGAAATGGGAACTGGGCCTGCGTATGTCAATGAACAAGGCAAAATGGGTGCACGTTGAAAACAAAAAGCACCAAGATACGTGGGGCAGAACCAAAGATATCAACGTAATTAATAAAGTAATTAACATGCACAGGAAATGCGGAGGCTGCCAGGAGGCTGATAAGAGAGGGTTATTAAAAAAGAATGAGTATGTAGCAGGGAAGTGAAATGAAGTTTTGTGTTTCTTTTTTATCATGGACCTCCAAAATACTCCATGAGTGATAAATAGGTCCTGACTTACTGCAAAAAAGTCAACGAGGCTGAGGCCAGAATTTGCAGGTGACCCTCTCTCTGGCCAAATAAACACATCCATCTGCCAGTTCATCAATCAGTTAGGCAGTTGCTGGGGACGTGGGGATGTGTATTAGGCTGGGAACCACTTCTATGCCTACCTGGTGGCAGGGTTAATGGCGAGGTGGCCTTGGGGCCGATTGCCTAGACTCTAGTCACAACTCCATCACAGTGTGACCTTGGGATACCTCTTGACCTCACTGGTGCCATTTACAGAATGGTCCTAAACATATTAGCCGCCTCACAGAGTTGAGGATTAAGTGGACTGATGTCTAAAGCCCCCGGACCTATGCCTGGTCCTGTCACAGTCGGTTGTGACTTCTCTCATCCACACGTGGCAAATTGCCCAAGGAAAAGCTCCTTGATGGTGCAGAAGTGCAGACAACACATCAAGATGCCGCACAGGGAAAGGCAGACAGAACAGGGGCCCCACGCCATGCTCCTGTGCCTGGTCTCCTGTGCAGGGTCTTCATAGGAAGAACAGGAGGGTGGGCACAGTCACTTATCTGATGTTGGGCCTTCAGACGAGTCTGTGCCTCAGTTTCTGCATCAGGAAAACCAGTGGTCTGCTCAGGTGTCCCATTCCAGACTCTGACATGCTATGATTCAACCTTAGTCACATGGATGAGCGTGGATGGATTACATAGAGAGTCAAAGCAACTCTCCAGGGGTCCCTTCCTTCCTCCTCTGCTCCTGGTACCAGGCTTGTCTGGGGCCCTCAGGCTAGAAGCTGCAGAGTCATTGGAACATTGCACCTCCCCTGGCCCATGTCAACTACCCCAGCCCTGACCTGTGGCTCCGTCACCAACGGGGCTCCCTTGGTCTTGATCATTCACTGTGTCACCTCTCCAGCTTGTCCCGCTTTCAGCGAGGTCTGCTCTCCCCACTTCTCTCCTTTGTTCACACAGATAGCAGAACTGTACGATAAGCACTGCCCATTCACGTCCAGCAATTCACAACTGATGCTGTGTCACGTCTGCTTCCCTGCCCCCTTCTCCCTAAACCATCTGAAAGTTAATGGCAGACTCGATGACACTGCAGCATGAATGAGTATGTTTCCTCCATGGCTACAATATTATCACACCTAAGCAAAGCAACACAATTCCATGGTGTTGTCTGCTAACCAGATAGACTTTGCCAAGAGCTCGCTCATCTCATGGCTCCACTGCAGATTATCTGCCTACCCTCTAGTTCTAATTTAAAGTCCGAGCACATCCAGTCTGGCATCTGCTTGCTTCCTACAAGCTGCCAGATCCTACTGACTCTTGAGCTCTTCCCCAGACATACCCTTCACTTCCCAATCTAGGTATTTCACTGAACTAGAATGTCTACTCTTGAGGTTTTGCCCATCATTTGAAACTTGGGTGGAATTTTCCGTTGTCTAAGAAAACTCCTAAGGTCTTTCAAGTTGAACTGCATTTTTTTTTTCATATTTCCTTAACATGTAGGAAGCTACTGTGATGACTTCATCTCTGAAGGAGGGCAGAGATGAAAGAATGAGAGAGGCCAGGTGCAGTGGCGCAGGCCTGTAAGAGGCTGAAGCAGAAGGACTACAAGTTAGAGGCCAGTCTGGCTGGTGAGATCCTGTCTCAAAAAACCGGAAAAAATCACAGAGAAACACAACTGATTTCTGATCAAGCTGTACCTGAAGTTCATTTTACTTCTGGACCTTTTAAGGATGCCAGTGTACTCCATCTTTAGTTTATGCCAGTACAAGTAACCAAAAACTTCTAAGAGAGGATTTAGGGGTTAGAGGCTGACACTCTTTTAGCTTTCTAAAGCTGTGAAGCCACAGCAGAAAAATACAGTGCGGTATGCTCCTGCCCTGGACACCAGTGGTTCACCAAGAATACCCTGCACTCTATCTTTGCTTGGACTCTTCACCTAGAAAGCATGTATTTATCAATATGTGTATTTGTCATCTTTTTAAAAATTGAGATAAAATTCATATAACATTGTAAGTATGTGACTGACCGGCTCTTTAAATACAAGTGCATAATTTTCAGTATCTCATGATAATTTTTATTACCCTCAAATGAAACCCCATATCCATGAAAGTCACTACCTTTTTCTCGTCTCCAGTCTCTGTCAGTTACTAATGTACTCTTTGTTTCTATGGATTTGCTTATTCTAGATATTTCACATCAATGGAATCATACAGTACATGGCCTTTGGTGGCTGGTCTCTTTCAGTGTTTTCAAGGTGCTTCCATGCCACAGCTCATATTACTACTCCATTCCTTTCTGGAGCTGTATAGTACTCCCTAGTATGGATATAACATATTTTGCTGACTTCCATTCATCATTAAATGGGCCTTTGGATTGTTTTCACTTTTTGGTATAATGGAGTGTCATGGCTGCAAGCACTCAAGGACCTGTTTTTATGTGGACATGTTTTTTTCATCTCTCTTGGGTCTATACCTAAGTGTGGAATTTCTGGGCCACACATTAATACTGTTTATCTTTTTGAAGAAAGACTTTTACACAGCTCTTGTCTTCTTTATCCAAATTTGTCCCTTTAAAATGGGTGAAAAAGTGCCTACCTCTTTCCCCATGAAACATTTTTCAAGGCACAAAAGTGAGACACCTCCCCTGTGTTCCCACAGGCTCTCAGGCTGAGCTACTCCAGAACTTACCACCCGCACCGCCGTCTTTAGTGAACTCTTCTATGCCCCCTACGTGGAGTTCTGGGAGAAGGGACTGACCTAGCCCATGGCTGTGACCCTGGTATCTGGCACAGAGTGGATGCCCAACCAGTGTGGGTGTGGCAGGAGAGTGAATGACACTTGTCTCTCTAGTGGCCTCGGGGCACTCAGCTTCGTGGCAGTGTCCTCGATGAGCATGTCTGAGTGTGCAAGCCAGTGGGTGTGGCTGGTATGAGGGTGCTGTTGCCTGAGGGTGGGGTGAGTGTGCACAGGTGCATTTCAGCCACTTGTGCTCAAGTTCCGAGGCAGCCTTGGAATGGGCCAGACGAGATGGTCCAACTGGCTTGTGCCTAGAAGAGGGGAGTGAGGACCATAAACATGGTCAGTTAGGAGGCTGGCCACACACAGGCAGTGGAATCAACAGCACAGAGAGGCCATATACTAGGGAAGAGTGTTGCCACCTATAAAATATGTGCCCTACCACCAGCTCATTACATGGCCTGCGTGGAGAATAAAAGGGCTTGATTTTGAGGAGCAGCAGGCCTGGCTTCTGGCCTCAGGTTTTACCAGCTACCTGAACTCCACAGGTGCCCACTTGCAAAACAAGAACAGGGAATTCTCCAGCAGTGCGATTGCAGGATGAAGGAGTGAACACTGAAGAAGAGAGGAGATAACAGGTGCAAAAAACACCACCCATATATTTGATCCCAGCGGCAGGCAGCTCAGGCTGCTCTGGGAGGCCATTAGGCCCATTTCCTTGTGGAGTCAGGATTCCATTCCAGGCCAGGAAATGGGAGTGGAAGTTACCCATTGAGCATCCTCTAAGTGCAAGGATCAGAGCTGGATGTGCTAGTATCTCAGTTAATGCTTGCAGTAAACTTATGAGGGAGAAACAAATGTCTCTTTATGGGGACCAGGGCTCAGAGAAAGTCATTCACCCAAGGTCACACAGCTGAGTGGTAGCACAATGTGGACCCAAGTTTTCATATATCATGGTGTTTACAGCAGTCCCTTCATTCCTCCAAAGCCCATAGTGCTAGAGCTGGCCTGGACCGGTGACTGTGTTCCATTTCCTTGGCACACGAATGCATTTTCAGAAGCCTGCCATATATTTTTAATAATTGTTATGAACATGCAATCTCTCGTCAGCTGCCTTGCTGTCTGCTGTAAGACGCAGATAAGAAAGAAAGAGCCTGAGCGGACACAAGAAAATCCTCCACACCCGCTGGCAGAAATCACGCCACCCCAGTACCTTTCTAGCTTTAATTCTCCAAGCCTTCTGTGTCTGACTCATGTAAGAAAATGACTTCCTGGGTGAAATATTAAACACTGTGCGTGGATGTTCCCAGTCTTGCTCTGGTTGCTCTAACGATAATGGCTCAGAGGAGCCAGCTCTGGGCCTGGATCTGGAGTCAGAGTCAGCTCCTCTGGGTTTTCTGGGCCAGACACATGCCAAGCTTGACTCAGGGGGCCAATGACAATGAATCAGAACAAGAAAATGGCAACATGGGGGCTGGCTTTCACAGGCACTGAGAAGGTTCAGGGACAGGGCAGCCAAGGGCAGGACAAGCGAGCCAGGTGCTATACAACAGCTGACTTTCCCCCTGCTCTCTCCATGCTAGGGTGCTGGGCTCAGGGAAACCCCTCACAGATGCTGGCCTATCTTACCCACCCCTAAATCCTTTGAGTGTACTAACATCTGAGCTCATTATTTTAAGGATGGAGAAAAGTTAAATCACTCACTGTATTAGTTTCTGAGAAAATTATCCTAATTTGGGTAATGTGTTGACTAAAAATAACAGGAATTTGTTCTTGCACAGTTCTGGAGGCCAGAAATCCCAAATCCAGGCATCCAAGGCCTAAGGTCTCTTTGAGACTCTGGGGGAGAATGTGCCTATGACTCTCCCAGCTTTGAGTGGCCCAAGCATCCCTTGGTTTGTGGCTCCATCTCTTCAATCTCTATCTCCATCTTTGCATGACTTCGCTGTGTTTGTCTTCTCCTCTTTTGCTTCTTCAAAGGACACTTGGCACTGGATTCAGGGACTGCCTGATAACCCAGAAAGATTTCCCCTAAAGATTCTTATCTTAATTGCAAAGACCCTTTTTCCAAATAAGTTCACACTCATGGGTTCCAGGGAAAAGGATGTTGACATATCTTTTGGGGGCCATAATTTAATCTATTACACTGAAGTGACTCACACAATAAATGCCGAACTGGGATTTGAAGTCAAGTCTGATTTCAGATGGATTTGCTTAACTACCTTGAGCTGTATGCTGACTCCTAGCCTGTTGTGGGATCATGGCCATGTTACTTAACCCCTCTGTGCCTCAGCTTCCTGAGATGATAATGGTATACCTCATGGGCTTGTTGATAAAGCGTATCACTTAGAATAGTGCCTAGCCACAGAATGCACTCCACACAAAGGCTAATGCTATTTCTGCTTTTGCTGTTGTTACCAAGACAATTCATCATAGCTGAAATCCTGCAGGAAGCCCGGTCAGATCTGCTGGTAAGGATGAGGCTGGATTGAAGGCAGTGCTCTCAGGTTAAAATCTGCTGGGTTTGGATATCTACTCATAAGTGCTTTGCTCTTATGAAACATCAACCAGATAATCACAGATACAAAAGAAATTTAAATATTTATCAGAGAATATTTTGCTAAATTGGATGCTAATGACTTTGAAAGCCTCAGTGAAGAAAAACAAAACAAAGTAAAACACAGGGTGGATGCATAAAGAAGGAGGAAATGTGAATGGACCCAGAGGAGGAATGGACCCAGAGACCAACTCTAGTGGAAGAGAGAGAGCCATCCAGTATTAAAAGTCTGGGCTGGGTTCCAGTTCCAACAGGTAGCAAACAATGTTGTCTTGGGACAGTCAGGCCACCTAGCCAGCCTCAGTTTTCTCATCTCTAAAATGTGGATGTTGTTGGGCGTGGTGGTGCACACCTGTAATCGCAGCACTCCGAAGGCTGAGGCAGGAAGATCACTGTAAGTTTGAGGCCAGTATTGGCTACATAATGAATTCAAGATCAGTCTGATCTGCACAGCGAGATCCTGTCTCAAAAAAGAAAATGTGGATGTCAAGGTACTTTAACTGTGCCAGCCTGTTGAAATGGGAGACACTGTTACTATTACAATATGTGTGTGCCAACCACTGGGTGCCAGTACCTAGGTGGGACAGGCCTGGGCCCAGGTTCCCAGTCCAGAGAAGAGCACCCGGTGTGGGTTGACTGGGCACTGAGAGTTAGGCATGATTGGCAGTGACAGTACCTCTGGCTGCTGTCCCCTGAGGCAAGATGTCTCAGGCTCCTAAACGGAGCATCTTTGTGGTACTTTAAGTGTTCCACCCTACGTCAAGTCCAAAACAACTCGGCCACTGAAGAGAGAGAAACTTAGAGAGAAACTCCAAGTCAAACAATGGCAGAAAATAGTAAGTACCCACCAAGTGCCTGACGGTCACATTTCAGTGCCACTGTGGGTGCCAGTGGACTTGCCCACTGTGGATCTCCTGACCACAGGAGAAAGGTGCTTCCCTGTTGGGGCTTTCTGCAAACCCAGGGCACTTTTTTTTTTTCCTTTTTGAAACTGTCTAAAGTTCTGGCCTGGGCTTTTCTCACCTTCTGGTTCTCACCTACAGCGAACAACACTGCAGGAATAAGAACCTCAGAGTTTTCTCTTTTCTCCTCTTCCCTGTTCTCTCTTCCCCTGGGGAAACAATGATTCCAATAATGACTAATGGATTTTCAAGAAAACACAAGCCTGGAAGGACCTGGGCAGCTCTGCGGGGCAGGCATATGCGTTTCCAGGTGACTTCTAAGTCCTCAGTCCTCTGGCACTGTCACCTTCTCCAGCTGAGGGCCAGGGTAGGGTGGTAAGGTCCCATCTGGACTTTAGGTTTCCTGGATTTGGGTTTTTTTCCTCTTATCTTCCAGCCAGAAATTTTTGTCCTGAGTCTGTTTTTCAAAGTAAATAAATGCAGTGCTGGGATTTTCCTAGAGATAAGCAGGGTCTGGTCCAGATGGTCTCAACCTTGGCTGCACACTAGAACCCAATACTCAGGGGCCTTTCTACACTAATTAACACTGAATTTCTGGAGAAGTGACATGAGACCAGTATTTTAAAAAATTTTTCTCTGGACAATGTAGCCAGGATCAAGAACTCGAAGTCTACCTTCCTTTTGAAATCTTTCACATAAACCTTAAAATATTACTTATTTTTCATTTTAGTATCAACATGTTCACTTTCAATAATTTATCCCTGTTGCTGAGCAACGTGTCACTTGGTAGAGACTGTCACTGCTTATGAGTTGTGCCAAGGCAACTCCCCCATCCAATCACTCGTGCATGTCTAGTTTCCTCTGCTTGTGCATTCACTTAGCCACCCAATCAACACAGACTGAACCCTCTCTGCCAGGCCCTGTGCAAGGCCATGAGGACAGAACTCTAAGCAAGAGGGGCCAGAGCCCTATTTTAGGGAGCCCATGTTCTGGTGGAGGGGGACAGAAAAAGATGAGAGTGAAGGATAAACAACGTGATGGAGAATTAGGGTGAGTGTCCAGTGATGGACAACTTGATGGTCAGGGATGGCACTGCAGCTAAGAACTGAATGACATGAACTGGTCAGACTGGAAAGGTCTGGAGGAAGAGCATTCCCAGCAGGGAATTCAGCAAGAGGGAAAGCCCCCAGCTGGGAATAATGGTGGACTATCAGAGCCACGGACAGAGGCCCTCAGGTTGGGGTGGGGTGGGGTGAGGGTGGTGGAAAGGTACTAGAGCATCAGACACATAGAGAAGGAGTAGATCTGTAGGGTTACCATGAAGGTAATAATTTTGGATTTTACTTTAATTGGAGAATTTTAAGTGGGAGATAGTATGATGTGCTGTGGATTTTGAGAAGCTCTTTTTTAGCATAGTAGAAATAATCCTACCTTATCAGTAGTAACATTAAATGGATTAAATTCCCCAATTAAAGTGTATATATTGGCAGAATGGATTAAGAAACATGATCCAACTGTATTTGTTGGATGTAAGAGATTCACTTTAGTTTCAAGGACACAAATAGTTTGAAAATACATTCAAGATTTTTTTTTGGCTACTCAGAAAACAAGGGGTAGATTTTGTGAAGATGGATGGGGATCTGGAGATGGGGGAGCCAGGAGGTGGGAGAGGGGAAGAGGTAAAAAGGATCAAGACGCAGTATGTACAGATATGCCAATTTCCCACAACAGGAATATTTGTTATGGATTGCAAATATATACTAATAAAAAAGAATATGTAATAAGAGAAAAGGAAGAGGTAAAACTATTCATGAATAGTATGATCTTAGAAGTAGAATGTTCTAAAGAATCTACCCCAAAACCATTGGAAATGATAAATGAGTTTAGCAAACTTGTAGGATACAAGGTCAACATAAAACATACTGTATTTCCATGCCCTTGCAATGAACAGAGAAATTAAGAAAGCATTCAGTTTATTATAATATTTCCTTCAAAAAAGGAGGAAACACTGTAGAATCAATTTAACCAAGGAAGTGTAGGAATTGTATGCTTAAAACTATAAATCACTGCTGAAAGAAATGAAGGAGAGTCTAATTAAATGGTCATCTCAAGCTCATAGATTATAAATTTTAATACTGTTAAGATGGGAATACTCCCCACATTGATCTACAGACTCAATGTAACCCCTATGAAAATCCTAATAGACTTTTGCAGATGTGGAGAAACTGATCCTATAATTTGTGTGGAATCTCAGTGGACTCTGTAAAGCCAAAACATTCTTGATAAAGAAGAATAAAGTTGGAAGGCTAACATTTTTCAATTTTAATGACCACAAAGGTACAATAATCATGACAGTGTGGTGCTGGAATAAATACAGACATACAGAGGAATGGAAAGAAATGGAGAGGACAGAAGCAGAGCCATGCATTTGTGGTCAATCGATTTTTTAACAGGGTTGTGAGGCTGTTCAATGGGGAGACAATACTCTTTTCAATAAATGGTGTTTGAACAAGTAAGTATCCACAAGCAAAAGAATTAACTTTGATCACTACCTTACACTATGTACAAAAATGAACTCAGAATGGATCAAATATCTCACTGTAAGACTAATACTATAAAAAACCCTGGAAGAAAAGTTAAGTATAAATCTTCATGATCGCAGATCAATCAGAGTTTTCTTAGCTATGATACCAAATGACCAAAGAAAAAGTAGGTAAATTGGGCTTCATCAAAATGAGAATTTTCTGAGTGTCACAGGACACTACTGAGAAAGGGAAAAGATAATTCAATTAAAAATGAGCAAAGGCTTCAAATAGACCTTTTTCAAAAGAGGAAACACAAGTGGCCAATAAACATATGCAAAGATACTTTAGCATCCTTAACCATTAGCTGTTTGATAGTCCCATCAAAACCACGAGACACCTTTACACTTAGGAGGTTGGATTTAATAAAAACGCGGAAAGCAGCAAGTACTGACACCAAGGTGCAGGAACTGAAGTCCTTGTGTATTGCTGGTGGAAATCTAAAATGGTGCAGCTACATGGAAAACTGGCAGTTCCTAAAAATGTGAAACTTAAAGTCACAATATGACTTCCAGTTCTACTTGTAATTGTTACTCCAAGAGAACTGAAAACATACATCCACACCAAAACTTGTACTGAATACTCATAGCAACATGATTCATACCAGTGAAAAAAGTGGAAACAACTCAATTATCCATGAACTGATGAAGGGACAAACATAATGTGGTATATGCTTAGGAATATTATTCAGTTGCTAGGAGGAATAATGTATGGTACATAGAAGAAATTTATAAGTATTATGCTAAGCAAAAGAAAGCAGGTATTAAGACTATATATTGTATGATTTAACTGATATGAAATATACAGAACAGGTAAATCCATAGAGACAGAAAGGAGATTTGTGGTTGACAGGGGCTAGTGGGAAGGGAAAATGAGATGTGATCAGTAAGGGGACTAGAATTTCTCTTTGGAGTGATGAGAATTTTGATGACTGTGACTGATAATCTCATAAATGTGCTACAAGCTACTGAAGTGAACATCTTAAAATTGAATTTTACAGTCAGGTATGATAGTGCACACCTGTAATCCCAGCATTCAGGAGGCTGAGGCAGGAGGATTGTTGCAAGTTTGAGGCCATGCTAGGCTACAAAGTGAGCTCAACGCCTGCTTGAACTGCATAGCAAGACCCTGTCTCAAAAAGACACACACACAAAATTTTTTGGTAGTATGTCAATTATATCTAAAACCAAAACCAAACTAAAACAAACAAAAAACATCACATTTCTGGCTACCATGTTAACAAAGCCTTAGAAGGAGCAATGAATGGGAGTTTGCCTAACAGCTACCACTACTGATATGGTTTAGATCTTAAATGTCCCCCTGAGGTCTCCATACTACCGGTGTGGCTGCCAGCCTACAGCAGGTGGTGGAACCTTTAGGGGGAGGGGCCTAGTGGTAGGAAGTTAGGTCGATGGAAGCTTCACTTGAAGGGGATATTGGGCTCCTCACCCATTCCTACACTCTGTCTCTGTCTGTCTCTCTCCTTTCTGTCTCTATCTTTTCTTGGCCAGCATAAGGACAGCAGGTCTCCTCTGTCAGGCACTTTTGCAATGATGCATTGTGCTGCCATAGAGCCAAAGCAACAGAGCCAAGAAACCATGGACTGAAACTCCTGAAAGTGTAAGCCAAAATAATCCTTTCCTCCTTTTAAACTGATGTATTTCAAGTATGTGTCACAGCAGCAGAAAGGTGACTGACACAACTACCACCAACTCAGTGGCTTAGGAGATAAAGATCTTTACCCATCATGCCAGCTGTGCACCGCATACCAATCATAGCTCTGCCTCACAGTGTGCCCACTCCGGGATGTCAGAGGATGGCTAGAGCTAGTAGTAGCAGTGAAGACGGAAGTGATGGGCTAGGATATAACTTGGCCGAAGAATCTGCAGGACTAGTACCAAAGTTCTCAGAGAACATCTCATGGGTCTTCTAGCAAGAGTAGACTAAGGCAGGATTCATTCAAGTACTTAGTTGATGTTTATAGAATGTGTACTGTGTCAAGTAGCTTTCCAGGTACTGGGGACATTGCAGTGAAGAAAACCCAAGTTCTCTACCCTCTATGCATGGAGCTCACATTCTAGAGGCTGGTTATCTGTGATAGTTATACTATCAAAATTATTGGGGCTGCCTAGTAATACCTAGCTCTCTGTCTTGGCCATATAAGAGGATCAATCTTCCCTGCCCTTTTGTGTCCAGGTATGTACATAGGACACATATTTTGGCCAATGACCTATGAGTAGAATTCACATGTGATACAGTAGAGTGGAAACTTTAAAGCCAGGGCATACCTTGCCACACACTCTTTCCCTTTGCCACAAAAATTGTCCCAGGAGGTGCAGCCAGAATGAGGGCACCAAGAGGGAAAGTTGACCCTTGGTGGATTAGTGCTGCGATCCATAAAGAACCTTTTTAGCTTTAATCCATTGAGGGGTTGTTACTACAGCAAAACCTAACACATGCTGACTAACACATGCACTTACTTTCTTTTGAGCTGATAAAGGACCTTAATCCCAACTCAGTCTTGGATGATGTTTTAGAAGATTAAACCCAGTGTCTCAGTGCAACAACTCAAACTTAAAACCAAAGCTTTGGAGGCCTGTGTCATTAAGAGTGGGCTGTTGTTTATGATCGACTCAGTGTGTTTTTCTTACAGTCTTTGCCATGTATTGACCAGCAGCAAGCTGGCTACATGGTCCCTTATGGATGTGTCTAAACTCACTCATCAGATAGTGCATCCTAAGCATGATGACACAGAATATAGCATATAGTGGGCACCCCATAATGCCAAGGGAGCACCACAATGACATATTCTCTAGAAAGGCAGGTTGGTTGGAATCCCGCCCCCCAAAATGGTAGACTGTGGGCTGGGGGTGTAGCTTAGTGATTGAGCGGCTGCCTAGCAGGCAAAGGGCATGGTTCCATCCTTGGCAGTGGAGAAGAGAAAAGCACAAAAAATGGAAGGTCTTCATGGGGCCACAGCTTGTTTCTGCCAACATGGATGTGTTGGGTTGGGAGACAAATAATTAAATTTGAAAAACTCCCATCCCTTGGAGAGCACTGGATAGACACAGATGGAGAATTTCAGCTTCATGGCTGTCCCAGAGCTGTGGCATTGTGTCTTGGCTTCCTGTTCTGAAGCCAAGGAGCACCTCCAAAGGCACCACGAAAGCTGAGGGTGAAGATGCAACACACCACAGGCCCTCAGGTGTGTAAGCTGCCGCTGAACCTGAGGTGGTCCTAAAAGGTGGCTGCGGCTGGCAGAATGCTGGGTCCACTCAGGGCCAGTTCACATTTGTGCCCACAGAGCTAACAGTGGAGCTGTGCTGGGCCAAGCTGGGATCTGAGCCAGGCAGGGGGCCACTGTCCGTGGACACCCTTAAAATGTCTCTCTGGCTCACCATTCCAATTAAATCTCCCTTCGAGTTTTCATTTTAAAAACGTAATCTGGAATTTACACCTTGTTTCCTCTCCCAAAGGGCCAGAGGCAGCACACAATAAGTGCCCATACACACCAGGACATTTAAAAATAAAGACAAATGATCAGAAGATGAGATAATCCTCCAGAAACATGAGATAAGATGGTTATTGCTCCTGAATGCTGAATTTGGCTTCAGCTTTCTGGCAACCAAGGTTAAGAAGAAAAGAGAGTAGTTTATGCATTGTGATGGCCTGATAGAAGAAAGGAAGGAAATAGAGACAAGTTCACAGGCGAGCACTTCCCATTTTGCCATGGCATTCCTTGGGAATCTATTGCGTGGATCTTTATCTCTGGGGCATTAAATCACCAACTGAACCACAGCGCTTTCTGGAAGATGCTGAATCATTCCTCATTTGGCAGCCTCTGTCTCAGAAGTGGGACCTTAGAGAAAGGTGAGGGCGTCATATTAAATTAAATTGCAACTAGGCGAAGAGATTTCTTTGAGAAGCCAGCTTAATGGGCCCAGACAGATGGGTTGAATTTGGACATATGGAGGCATGGGGAGAGCATTCCAGGTGGAAGGAAAAATTTATTTGATAAATATTTACCAAGCACTTGCTTTGAGCCGGGCCCTGGCTGTGGGTGCTCAGGACACACAGATGGCCTCTGAAGAGGTCACAGTCAAGGAGGACAGGGGCACAGACAATTACCAGTGTTGTGACCAGAATAAGGGACCAACAGGGTGAAGTGAGTGTGCAGGACAGAGGTAGTCAGGACTACCCGTGTGGCCCAAAGTCTCTTGGGGACAATTCTTTAAGCTGCCTCTCAAAGGTCAAGCAGAAATTTGACACATAAGGTGGGCATACTGGGGTGGGAAGAAGGGTGCTCTGGATGGGGGTACAAAGGCATAGGGGGAGAGAATGTGATGCTTTGGGGAAGTGCTAATGGTGCTGGATAGCTGAGCACAAGGAGGGAAAAAGGAGAGTGTGAGAGACCGGAGTGGGGAGGTAAATGGGCCAGACCATCAAAGACCTCCTGACCTCTACTAGGGAGTGTAGGGAGTTGAAACGCTCCTCTAGCTGAATGGGAGGGTTTAAAAATAGAAGAATGACGTAGTCAGAACTTCAGATGGTGCACCCTTCTGTGGGAGGACTTAGCTAGGCTGAGGTGGCTTTGGCTAATGAACTGATCGGAGGCCCTGACTGAATCATGGGCCATGGTCTGCTTCTGGCTGGACACCGTGGGTGATCTGTTCCACTGTTTAGGGCTGGTAGCCTTAGCAGTGATGAACCACTACTTGGAGTGTGACCCTTACCCTCAAAAGCCTTGGGCCACTAGGCTGTCTGTGGATAGCCCACAGAACCAAGAAGACCTGGTCCCCAGCACCCACCAGCCCTGACTGTTCTGCTGCTATCTCTTTATTTCAGTAGTGCAAGAAGAGCTTGGGCAAGCTTTGTGAAGATACCAGCTGTTTCCTGAAAATGACTGCTTTAGGCTTTTATTTTTCCCCCAGAGCAACTGTAGAGGGAGGTAGAAGATAAGAGTTAAAATTATTTAAAACTCTATGTGTTTGTATCTTTCAATATCTGTTTCCATAGAAACTTACCTGGTATAAGCTACTCATTTCAAAGCCAAATGCAGACCCACGATTCCAAATCTCTCATTTGCTTCCATGGAAGGAAAATTGCTTCCATGGAAAGATCAGGGAATATGGAGGGAAATTTGAACCCCTAGTCCCCAATCTGTCGTTTACTTGATTATTGTCAGAACAGCTAGAGAGCTACATGAACCAGAGTGTAGAGAATTCTTGACAGCTCGTGGGGACCAGTCTTCCACCATTTCTGTAAGTACATGCTGCACACATGTCTCCTGTGGGTGCCAGGGTGGCACATGGTTCCCCGTGTTGGTGCCACCAGCCTGGGAAGCAGATGGGGAGACTTCAGAGTGTGGACGTGGCCTAGAATGCTGCCATGGTGGCCCCTGTGGCTTGCCTGGATGTTCAATGCTCAGTGACTTTGAGCACTGTTGGCCATGTTTTTCCTTATCAAGATTATTTGGGTGTGACCAGGTGGAGGCATACATGGTGGCCTGGTACAGCTGGAGGGCTTGGGAAGAATAACCCTTCACCTAGGATAACAGGCTGTCTTCACATCAGTAAATACTGAGTTTACTTTTGGTTGACAGTATCTCAAATTATTTTCCTTTAGGAGAAAAGAATTCCGTATTTGTGAATGCACACATTTGGACATTTTCAGTTCTTCATTTACAAGCAGTGCCTGACCTGGTTTGTCAAAAGTTTGCCCTTGAAATACTTTCTCCATTTGGTTTCCAAGACACCAAACTCATCTGACTTCTTCCTGTCCATCTCTGGGCTTCTGCTAGGTCTCCTCTGCTATCTCTCTCACTGTCTCCCTGGATTCCAAACGCTGGTATGATCCTGGGTTAGTCATTGGTTCCCTGCTCTGCTTTACCCCTATGCCCTCCCTGGATTCCTTCACCCAGGGTTTTTGACGTTGCCCATGTGCTGACCCATCTCCCATCTCCAACCTACACCTCTCTATAAGCGCCTCGTATATGTGCCCAACACCCACTCACCATTACCACTAGTTGCGTAGGTGCTCCAAAAAAATTTATTTTCCTTTTTTTCCAAGAATACAAAACATATTTTACAAACCTTTTTTTAACACACTTGGCAGGTTTATCCACACCTGCTGTATCTGCAGAAACAGCCAATCTTTCCATCAGGCTGCAAAGCGAAGGCAGAGCTGAGATGCCATGTGGGAGTGCTGAGCATGAGCCAGATCCCGGGACACCTGACAGTCCCTGCCTTGGCCTGGCACATTGTGTCTGGGGACCTCTCCCTTCTTCACATTCTCCCCACATATGGTTGGTTCACATTTGTCTGCTCGTGGGAGCTTTCTTTTCTATCCCTGCCTGCATGGACGGCTCTCTTGTGATGAACTCTGCCTTTCTGATTACCATTCTGGAGTCTCCTTTCCTGGTTCCTCCTTGGGTGCCCATCACTACTTAGGGGTTCCCAGGGCTCTAGGCAGGACTTCTCGGCTCTTCGTTGACTGTGCTATCTCTGGATCTGTGCACACTTTCTCACTACTCCCATCCTCACTGTGCTAACTTCTTCCCCCCAAATCTCTTGTGCTCTAGGATCCTGCATCTCACCTTCCGGGCCCATTACTCTGAAGGCCCTGAGGCATCTCAAATTTATGGGCATAAATGAGCCCCCTGCATTTCTTCCTGAATCCACTTCTCATTTTGCACCTTGGTGAAGAGGTCACCATCTACCACCCAGGCAGAAATCAGGACATGGCCTTGCTATCTCCTTTCCTTTACCACTTAGTGTCAATCAGTCATCGGCTTTGTCACATCTGCTTCCTGAATACTCACCAAACGCATTCACTTCTCCCTGTCTGCACTCCCACTGCTCTGTTTTAGGTCACCATCAGCTCCTGCCTGAATTATGGCAAAACATCCAGCCATCTCTGGGCCTCCAGCCGCACCCTTCCATCTGTTCTCACCCTGCAGCCAGGGAAAATATGAGCATGTCACTCTTGTGATTAAATCTCTTTAATTTTGAAGTTTAAACTCCTCTGCTCAACACACAGGGCCCCTGGCAACCTGGCTCCACCTGTGTTACCATTTATCCTTCCTATCACTTCCTCAAAGGCACCTTCGACTTTGGTCAGGAAATATTTCGTAGTGTTGTTTTTAAAACTTTTTTTTTTTTTTACAAAAATATATGCCTATATGTTTAATAATGACAAACTAGATGCTTTCTCCCTAAGACTGAGAGAAAAGCAAGAATGTCCTGTCTTGCTTTTCCTATTCAGCTTTGTAGTAGAAGTCTTTGCTAATTTAGTAAGTCAAGAAAAGGAAATGAAAGGTGTAAATGGAGAAGTAAGAAATATAAGTGTGTTTGTTTGCATATGGTATTACTGACTATGCAGAAAGCCCTAAAAAATCAACACAAAAACTGTTTCAGGGTGCTAGGTCAACTGCTTTCCACTATGCTGGGAATGAGCAATTGAAATGTGAAATTAAAACTATTATTCACATAAAACACAATAGATATAAATCTAATAAACTATGTACAACATCCATGTGAGGAAACCTAGAAAACTGAAGAAAGAAAGTCTAAGAAGATCCAAATAAATGGAGATATATTCCATGTTCATGGATAAGAAGACTCCATATTGTAAAGATATCAGTGCTTCCTAAGTTGATCTTAGACATAATGTAATACCAATCAAAAGGCCTGCCCCAAACTGACTGTAAAGTTTACCCAGATATAAGACTCAGACAAGGCAATGGAGCATTGAAGAACAAAGTTGGAGAACTGACACTCCCTGAATTCAAGACTTTTTATAAAGCTATAGGAATTAAAAGTGTGCTACTCGTGAAGAAGTAGTCTATGATATATGGCATGCATACAATAAGAGACTAGAGCCCAGAAGTGGATCCACACCATCAGAGTCCACTGATCTATAACAAAGATGCCAAGACAACCCAATGGAGAAAGATGTAAAGTGCCAAACCACAAAATTCCTAGCAGATTAGAAGACACCAGGAGAAAATCAAGGTGACTTTGGGTGTGACGATGAGTTTTGAGTTTGTTGCAGTACTGGGGATCAAACCTTGTGTATATTAGGCAAGCGCTTACCACTGAGCTACAGCCTTAACTCAGCAATGACCCATGAAGGAGAAACTGAAATGTTAGATTTTATTAAAATTAAAAAGATCAGCTCTGCAAAAGAGAATGTTGAGAGAACAAAAAGACAAGCCATAGACTGAGTGAAAATATTTGCAAAACACATGTTTGATGAAGGGCTTGTATCCAAAATCTACAAAGAACTAAAATTCACAAAAAGAAAACAAATAATATAATGTAAAAGGGGGCAATTGAGCTGAAAAGATACCTCACTAAAAATTCTATACAGGTGGCAAATAAGCATATGAAAAATGCTCAACATCACACACCATTGAGAGATTGAAAATTAAAACAAGCCAGCCGCCCTGGGAAGTGACTGGTCTGGGGAGCCGCGGCCACCCCAGGGGGGGGAAACAAGAAGCCAGAGCATTTTCTGAGATCCGCGCCATGCTGGAACTTAGGGTGCCGAGCCAACCAGTAAGCAGCCAGCTGCCCTGGGAAGTGACTGTGGTGTGGGGAGCCGAGGCCACCCCAGGGCGGGGAAACAAGAAGCCAGAGCGTTTCCTGAGATCCACGCCATGCTGGAACTTAGGGCGCCGAGCCAACCAGTAAGCAGCCTGCTGCCTACCGGGGCGCGGGCTTACAATCAAACATACCACTCCCCCCCCCTCCCGCCCCGTTAACAATTGGGATCCAGGGATCTGGGTATCTCTTAGTATGTGACCATATTTGGTACAGCAAGTTGGGGGAGTTTCCTTCTACTATCTCTGAAGGCAGATATTTTTATTGCCGTTTTGCTTTGTCCTGATTAACGGTGTTGCTCTATTCAATATTCTGTGTTGATGTGTTCTATAATGTTGTGTATTTCTTTGATTTTGCTGTACCTAGTAGAAGAACAACTATTGTGAAGACAACGAAATATACAATGTTGCCTGTTACTCTTGTCCTGCTGACCTGCTGTGATGTTCTGTACCAACTTCACTATACTGTCTCAATTGGCTTTATTCCATCCTGGTTTTTTGTAACTGTTTGCATCCTCACTGTGTGTTCACTTTGTATGCCTTAATTTTGTAACATGAACAGCTATTTCTGGGAGGACAGTATGTGGTTTGTCAACTACTGATTTATGGGGTTTTTTTTTTTTGAGATTTTGTATTGTTTCTACCGTTTTTTCTGTATTGCTTTTTTTTTCTCTCTTTAAATAAAATTAAAAAAAAAAGAAAAAAAAGAAAATTAAAACAACAAGGTGACCCTCATACATATCTTTTAGAATGGCCAAAATCCAAACACTGACAACACCAAATATTGACAAAGAGATGGAGCAACAGGAACTTCTAGTCATTGCTGCACATGCAAAATGGTACAGCCACTTTGGGAGACAGCTCGGCAGTTTCTTACAAAACCAAACTAACACAGCATTATATAATCCAGCACTTAATCTGTTAGGTATTCACTCCAGTGAATTATATACTTAGGTTTACACAGACACCTACTCGTAAATCCCAATAGCATCTTTATTCAAAATTAACCAAATCTGGCAACAACTAAAATGCCCTTCAATGCTGAGTGGATAAACAAACTGTGGCACATCCATACAAGGACATATTAATCATTATTAAGAACAACTGAACCATCAAACTATGAAAAGACATGGAGGATTAAATACACATTACTCAGTGAAAGAAGCCAGTCTAACAAGGCTGCACACTGCATGATTCCAATTATATGACATTCTGGAAAAGAAACAACTGGATTGGTGGCTGCCTGGGGAAAATCCCAGGGACACTGAAGACAGCGAAAGTGTTCTTTTTACACTAGAAAGGAATACACATGATATTATGCACTTGGTAAAGCCCACAGGACTGTATAACACAAACAGCAAACCCTACTGCAAACCATACATTTAAGTGAAGAGCAGTATATCAGTATTAGTTCATTATTTTAACGAGTGTGCCACAAAATGAAAAATTTTCATAAGAGAGAAAGTGGCACATGGGAGGTGTGGGAAGTATATGGAAAGTTAGCATTTTGTGATTTTTTTCTATAAGCCTAAAAGCTATACTGCTTTGTGAAATAGCCTGTAAGTATAAAACATTTTAAAATGATGTGCGCCATACTTTTGAAGAGTAGATAAAACATGCCTGTACAATTTGAAGAGCAGAACAGCCTTTTCAGAACTTTTCAGGCCCTGTACATCCTTTCTAATGACAGAAAGGATGTATCCAAAAGTATGTTGGACATGTTCGCCAAGAACCCCACCACGCCCACCAAGAAGTGACCTTAATCTTGAATTCTTTACTACCAATTACCTTCTTTTTTGTTCTTTGTAAAAACCGTTCTACTACTCTTGTATATATGCTCAAACAGTACTTGGTGTTCCCCAGCCTTTAAACTTTAAGTATGCAAAAAAAAAAAAAAATCAAAACCCTTTGTGTGTCATCTGTGACTTGCTCTTTTTGCTCACCTTGTAGCTGAGATTAAGCCAAGCTGACGACGCACCTGGCTGTGGGTCACCCCTGTCCACAGCTGTATAGTGTCCCTTTGCTGAAAGTGCCTTTTTGCAAGTATGCATTCTGCTGCAGAGGTACACTGAGGACACTCCCAGTTTGGAACTGTTTTAACAGTGCTGCTGTGGACACGCATGCTAGGGTCTCCCCACGCACACATGTGCGATGTTCTCAGGGACTGCTGGGCAGTGAGACTTGTGCATATCAAACTATTTTCCAAGTGACTGTGTCAGCTAGTTTCTCATCCATGACCATTGCCCTGAGGCCTCCCAGTGCTTGGTCACCAAGATAAGTCACCTGCTCTGCAAATGCTCCTCCCCAGCCTGAACACCATGCCCCCTCCTTTGCCTGGGCACACCTTCTCAACTCTCAAGCAAGAAGCCTTCTCTGAGCCAAGGAGGCCAGGTTGGGGGCTCCCAGCATGTTGAGCTCTCCCCAGCATGTGTCTTGTGTGGGGTGTGACTTAGCCATGAATGTGTCCATCTCCTCTATTGCGCTGAAGGTCCCTGAGGTCAGGGCCACATGTCCTACCCTGTGGCTGCTCTGGAGTCTTGCATAGGCCTGAAGCATGGAGGGTTCACACTATGTGTTAGCTAACTTGACTCCAGGGGGGAGAGAGTGGAGCCAGTCTGGGGCTCACAAGGAGGCTAGGGCTGGGGTAGGGTGCTCATGAGGAGCCATAGCTGGAGGCTGGGCGAGACCCAGAGGCCATGGGGTTAGGGTTAGGAGCCATAGTCAAACATCGGGGCTCTGAGGGTGCTGTGTGCAGCTCTGACAGGGAGAGGAGGTGGAGAAAGCAGAACGCAGGTCCTTTCTCCCTTCCTCAGGCAGCATGGTTGACAACAGACTGCCGTAGTTTGAATTCAATCTGCATCTCTCACTGACCGTGTAGCCTTAAGCAAGTCACTGAACTAACTTTACTGAACCGCAGTTTCCTCAGGTATAAAATGAAGAACACAGTATCTTCTACCACACAGTGTGGTTATAAAGGTTAAATGCAATGAGTTAGTACCTGTCAAACATGTAGTGAATGAGGGTGCAGGGCTGGGCTGCCTTTTCTGAGCCCAGGGGATTTTCATTCCTGTGTTCACCCAGGAGGAGAATCCTTTCTGTGGAGCCTTCCTGTTATTTTTGAGCTCTTTATCCTTTCCCTGTGATTCGGACTCTATATGATCTGAAGCAGTAGTGCTGGTTTGCCCACGTGTTTAGTCCACTCCCCCAGGCACTGTGAGATCGAGGGCCAAGGCTTCTGTGACCCTCAGTGTCCCTGTGGAAGGTGCTCAGACAGGCCTGTGCTCGGCATCTTTCTGAGGAAGCAGGGGCAGCAGACAGGGCAGGCACTCTTGTGTGGCCAGTGAACCAGCAGACACATCTCCCCAGCAGGGGGTGCTGGTGACGAAGCTCAAGCAGATTACATGGTAGAGAAGGGTCCAGAGTGGGAATGGCATTGACAAAAACATGGATACCTGATACAGAGCAAGGCCTTTGCCTAGAATCCCGGAGTACTCAGAGAGCCCACAGCAAAGCAGGGTGTTCAGGAGATGTAAAGGGTGCAGACCACAAAGATCTCTGATACCCCTCTCAAGTCCAGACTTTCTCCCCTGCTGAAGACCCTGGAGAAAATGGTCCCTTGCCCATAGGACACCTCACCCCCTGGACGCATTGTTCACCCATTGCACTGTATCCAACAGAGGAGGATCTGTGGGCAACTAGTGGACAGGTTGGCATCATTTGGTAGAAAAATGTCAGTAAACCAGCAGGGCTGTGTGTCCACACATCAAAGGGTTCTGCTACCATAGCAACAGAGCAACAGGGCAACCCTACAACAAGAGTAGGAAAAGAGGAGCCAGCCAGAAAGGTTTGGAGAGATTTCTCAGCAAATACCAGATGAAAATATAGAGACACACTCTGAGTCCTAGACAGGACGCTCTGCCTCCCAGACTCAGCTTCCTCACCATGCAGAAAGGCCATTCCATGGCACCCTAGGGCTCCTCAGCTCGAGGAGCTTGAGGGCTCCCTTGTCTTGGGAGGTCCGCCGCGTGTTCAGGCTCTATGTTCCGAGCCATGGATAGCAGCAGTATTAATTACAGGACAGAGGATGGAAGGTGAGACCCATTTCCTCAGCAGCAAAACGGGGCTGGCCAAGGGACATACTTCACAGAATTGTTGTGAAGAGTGAATAACAGTGGCAGCTGTCATCGCCATTGTCATCATCTTCATCACCATTGCTGTCATTTCCTCCTTATCATTGTCATCATCACTACAACCATCATCATCATCACGATCACCACTATTCTGGCTGTGGTCACTTTCACCCCAGGTTATTCCTAGTGTTGACATCTCTCTGCAACTCTAAATCTTGGTGATGGGCAGGGAATTCTCCCGGGACTGATGGGGTAGTGATGTGCTCTTTTGCTAACTGCATGATGAATGGCAACCAGATGTCACCTCTTCTCTGGAAAATCTGAATGGACTCAGCTCTTGCCCCCTTGACCTAAGGGCAAAGCCAGTGTCAGGTCCACCTTTGAAGTTCTAATTGTGCCTGTCTGGTTCCATGTTTCCTACCAGGATGAACACAGGAGGAGATGGCAAGATGGAGGGGTCTAGTCCTAAATCTGTTTCCTAAATGGCATTTTCAGATATGCAACTCTTCACTAGGCCGAGTAAAGTCTGTGTCTTAAGACAAATGAAGTTGGGTAATTTTCATTGGCCTGAAAATATTAAATAGAAAGATAAAACCCATGTACCTGATGTATACATTTGTGTTAAGAATATACTAAGTTCCAATAAAAAATTTCCCTAATAATGCAAGGAGGGAGAGAGGGAAGGAGGGAGGGGGGGAAGAAATAGAGATCATTGTCTCCTTAGAATTTCCTACTTAGAATGGAAAATATACCAAGTAGCACACACAGCACAGCTTTCTCAGTCCCACAAAGGCATGAGCAGCTATTCCAGCAGAAAGCCAACAAAGCCCTGGCTCATAAGTGCCTCAGCCTTTCTCAACCTTGAACATCCTGGGAAGACCGGTGTGAGCTCAGGGCAAGGTTGAATGCAAGGCTTTTAAGCAAGGTTCTTTATCTTAACAACAACTGCATGAAAAGAATTACGTTGCTCATTATGTTGAACCTCACATAGTAACCAGAAGGAGCTGTCTGCTGACTGCTTAAGAGACTTTCCTTAGTGGAAGGCTACCAAAGCAGCAAAACTCCTCCTACCATGTAAATGGGGAGTTCTACAGTGTATGAGAGTATGCTCTTAAGCAGTTCTTCTTAATTCCGAATATATTAATATTGATATTAAATTATTCCACCATACCTTGTATCTGTCCTTCCTGAAATGATACATGGCCAGACAGAGGCAGTGCAGTTACGAAGCTGCTGCTGATGAGGAGTGGTGCAGTCTGGCAGTGCACTACCTCCTTGTCCCTCGGCTGAAGCCGTGTGCACCTGCAGGTCTTGCTCCTGTTCGCCGGCCACTTACCTCCATGCTGTACCTCTCCACCGTCCTTCGCAGCGGGTCCACAGCTTGCCAGCAGATGAGGATGCATAGGTCAATCAGTAGCATGCCCCCCACGATCACAAGCAGCTTCTGGTCCTTGATGATCTACAAAGGGGACAGGCAGATGTGAGAAAATGTCTCTATACTGTGACTGAGAGATTAGGACAGAGTAGTGACTGAATCACAGGGCCCCAACATAAGTGTCTGGAAATTCCGTGTCACCTATATGTAGAACAAGTCAAGTTCCTCTGTTTGACATTCAAGCACTTCCCCAAGCCTGGTCCACCCTTTCCTAGGCACATGGGTGCACTCTGTTGAAACGTGGCCATGGCTCATCTCTAGCCAAGCTGTGATTCTTACCCTTCAGGTCTTGGTAGATGCTGGCCATTTGGTCTGGACAACAATTCTTCCTGCCTGGCAAACTTCTAATTATCCTTAAAAATCTAGATCAATTGTCATCTCCTCCCAGGGAGTCCCTTTTGACTTCCCCAGAAGAACTGATTGTTTCCAGAGCACTTTCTTCATATACTTAATTATTAAAAGCAAGCAGAGTGGTAGCAACAATGAGAACCACAGCTAATGTTTAATGAACAGTTACTCTGTGCCTGCCCCGACAATGATGGTTTCACATGCATTATCCCATGTAAGGGAGGGTGCTATTACTATTCCCGTTTTGCAGATGAAGAAGCTGAGGTTTATGTGTGGGCTCCTAGTAACTGGCTCAATGAGACAAAGCTACTCAGAGGTGAATCCCAGATTTGAACCAAATTCCTCTTTTCTCTAGAGTTCAGGTCCTCAAATACCTGCAGCACTGGCCAGGTACAGTGTTGCATCGCATATATATCTGCCCTCCTCAGTGGATTGGGAAGACTGTGCTCATTCATGGGTCCTCAGGACATAGGAGACTTGGTGTGCAATCAGTACTTGAAATTTTGATGCCTGGAGAGGAAGGTATATAAAAGGAAGAAGCTGAACTCCCTCCCAGGCCTCTTAGCGGCCTGGGAGACCTGTATGACACTGTCAGAGTCCTATCCGCTTTCCATGTGTTGATAGGAAGGGGCCTGTGGACAAACAGTGTCAGCCTCAGAGCTCGCCTGGATTTTACTCACTGCAGGTTTAGGTCCTGTCACCTCCAACTAGCACACAGAGAAAAGTGAGTGCGATGAAGTTGTTCTGGAAAAGACTTATGGGAAAATAAAACTGAAACAGAAGCATAAGAAATATTACTCAGTCTGGCTCTTCATGAGTAAGGCCATTTCAAAGGGAAAAACCGAAACTTCATATCCAGCCCTCTGTGGTTGGATACGAAGAAAACAAAAAAAAATAAAATATTGCTGAATTACTGCCTTAAAGATCAGATCCACCAAAAGCACTTTACCTGGGCTCAAGACACTGACAAAGACCTGTATTTGAATCCTCAAGAAGGATCCAGAAAACCAGTGATGTTTTGTCAAAACCTGGCTTAAGCTGGGATTTAGCTCAGCAGCATCAGCACCTGCCTAGCAAGTGTGCAGTCATGAGTTTGATCCTCGATACCAAGTCAAAAACAAAAACCTGGCTCAACATTTGTCCCCCACTGGGGAACCAGAAAACTCTCCAAGGCCTTCAGAAACACAGGAAAAAGGCAGAAATGCCCAAGGAGATTCCAAAGATACTTGATGCTGGACCCAGGGCTGTGTGGCCTGCCAGGCATTTGTCCATGCTGTGACCATCCCTGGAGGTGCTTCCCACTTTTCGGCTGATGTGCTGTTTTCCTGACTTCACAAACGAGCCCAGCTCCTCCTTCGTGAACCTGGGATGCCCTGAATGGGACACAACGAACCTTAGAAGATCACGGCCAGGATTTTTCTCTTGTATGTGATAAAATGAAGTTTGAAGTTTGAAGTAGCATAGGGCAGAGGAATTCAGAAGAACTTAGAATTATGTGGACCTGGGTTAGAATCCAGGCTTCATGTTTTGTTGCTTGTGTGGTCATGGGCAAATCACTTCCTTTCTTCCTTATTCTGAATTTCTCATTTATATTATGGTTGGGTGGGGGTAGGGGTTATTTTCTAAGTATGGTATAAAGGAAAGAACACAGGTTTTGGAGTTGAAAGACTTAACTCTATTCCCATTTCTTGTCATATGTCATCTTAGTGAGTTGCTCAACTTTGCCGAACCCTAGGTTCCTCCTTGATAAAATGGGACCTATTAATCTCCAAGTTGCACAGTTGGCATTAGAATAAAATGAGATACTTTATTGGAAGAACCTAGTACAGGTTCTCTGGCATAGAGAAGATGTTTAATAAATGGTAGCTACTGTATTTGAGTTTTGATTACTGGTGATTCTGCCGAATGTGTAGGACAGTGACACCTAGGGGCGAGTGTCATATTTGCACCTCAGCTCTACTAGACAGAGTACTGATCAACAAAAGGATCCACAGTGGGGAAGTCCTGAGAGTAAGAGGACAGAACAGGTCTAATTTTCCTTTAACCCCATTTCCAAAACCTGGCACTTGACCAGCATTTGTGACTGAATGAACTTCGGCTAAGTAGTTACAGATCACATTTTATTTACTCATTACAGAAATATTTATTGAGTACCTACATGGAGTCAGATTCTGTTCTAGACATTGGGGATGCAGATGCAGACAAAGCATAATCACTGTCTATGGAGCATGAATTGTAGTGAGGAAGACTAATAATGAACAATTAAACAAATATATCCATACGTACACAAAATACAGCATCAAAGAGAGGTGATTTAAAACAAATTTAAAGCAGAAGAGTGAGGAAGGGAGAGGAAAAACAACATGGTCCTGAGCCCTAGATCAGGCATCAGGCAGAGGCCATGCCTCAAGTCTCACCGATGTCATGACATTCAGCTTGTCCTGAGCTGGGTAGCTCTCAGTGTTGAACTCTGTGTCACTAGAGATGGGAGCAAAAGCTCTCAAAATGATCAAGCACTTGGTTCTGGAGTCAGATCTGAGTTCGATGCTAACTAATGAACTCTATGATTTTGGGTAAATCCTCTGACTCCACTGAGCCAGTTTCCTTATCTATAAATTGGGGAAATACCCTATAAGCCACCTTAGGTGACCAGAATTTGTGTTGCAACTGTTCAGAAGTCAGCTAAATGATAGAATGACATTTCTAAATGTCACTTCCCATTGTGGTTGAGAGCAGAGATTAACAAACTACAGATTTTGCTCACAGCCTGTTTTGTAAATAAAGATTTATGGGGATGCAGCCACACCCACTCATTTGCATATTTGTCTGTAGCTACCAGAAAGACAGTAGATCCTAAAAAATCTCATGTTGTTAGCTGGATCTTAACAGAAGAAACCTGACTGACCTCTTGTTTAGAGAAAAGCACATTTCTTTAGTTCTTTAAAAACCTCAGGTGTTTGACTGGCCCACACTGGCCTTCTTGCAGGGGCAGCTCACTGTGCCCTCAGTGTGGATGGTGTCCCTGGTGTATCACACATTGCCTTGCCCTCCTGCTGTTACTCAAGCTGATGATGCTTCAAGGTGGCAGGAGAAGCCTTCCCTTTGCCCTTTACGTAGGCTCAGCCCAGATGATGTTCTGTGTCTCTGTCTGCATCAGTACCAAGTCCTATTTGACCTCAGGAACATCTGCCCCACAACAGAAGGTCTCATCATCGAGTTACTACTGCATCTCAACACTTCATTTTGGTCCTAGGAGAGGCAGAATAAAGGCGATAATTAACTTTTCATTTAGGATTTTATGATTGGTCTTTAGAAACAATAGGAATGTACCATAACAATGTAGAATCTGGGGAGCATTAACTCATCATGAGTCAATATTTTCCTTAATAGGCTTCTTTCCCTCTGATGTTTTTAGAAATGTGGCCATACAGGGTGACACTGCTGTCTATGTGTTTGGGAAGGACCTGCCGTTGTGGGTGGGGCATGAAAAGGGTAGAGACTATGGAAAAAGGGAAAAGATAAGAAGAATGTAATAAAAAGGTATAGGATTGTGCTTATAAACTTATATAAAGCTAATGTGTGTATCAGTAAAAAATTAAAGGATCTATTAAAAAATGTTCAAACTCCTTTAAAAGAAATCTAGTAAGACAAGTCAGTCACACAAGGAGAGATACCGTGCAATTCAGTTTATGTGAGATTCCCCGAGAAGTCAATTCATGACAGAAAGTAGAAAGCAGTAGCCAGACTGGGGAGCAGGCGTGGGGAGTGAGCAGTTTTAGTTGTTCCAAGGGGCAGTTTGGGAAGGGTAGAACAGAGAAGGGAAATTTAAATGTTAAAGGGGCGAATCAAACACGTAGTCAGGGACCACGTTATTTCACAAAGGCAGCTGCTGTCCAAAATGTGGCTACATTCATAGATTCTAGCTTTTTACATAGCCAAACTTGTCTTTCGTTATTTTTTATTTTATTGGCTTGTGAAATTGTAGTAAAATACACATAACACACAAAGGCCATTTTAACTACTTTGGAAAGGTCAGGTCAGTGGTGGTTACTGAACTGAGGTGAAGGTGACCTCGTGTGACTGGAGACGCCTAGTGTCAGTGTCCTCCAAGGCGCAGGCCAGGGGAGGCTGCCTGCGTCCCTCCGGGAAGCTTAGTGCTCTCACACACTTCCTGTCGCTGACGTCACTCTCACCATCCTGGATGTCATATTCCTCACTGGTTCTGCCGCCCTGTTCACCATGGCAGGTGGCCTCTGGATCCCTGTGACATAATTGCTGTCCTCCAGTGTCCCTACCCTTCACCTTCAGTCTGACTTCATTCTCCTGGGGGCCTACGTTTCCTTCTCCACCACAGCCTGACATCAGCAGGCAAAAGAAGCCTACAAAGAGGCTTTAAACAGCAGAGAAGAGGGGAGAAGAGCAAAAACAAGTAGAAAACAGTAAAAGTAATAAAAATGCTTTAAAGGCTTGCAAGTTAAAACAAAGAGAAAAAAAGTCTGTGTGTGTGTGTGTGTGTGTGTGTGTGTGTGTGTGTGTGTGTGTGTGTTGTTTGTCAGAAAAGGTCCACCCGCCACCCCCCCACCCCGCCCACAGGACGCTGGGCCAACCACAAGCTAGAGCAGCCCTCAAGGGCAGAAGACGCTCATGGGGCTAAGGCACTGCAGCAGGAAAGCGGAGGAACTCGGTCCTGGGAGACCACGTCCCGTCACGGCTCACCCAGAGCCACAGACACTGAACTCCTCAAGTTCTCCTGACGTGTTCTGCTGGCTGTTGCCAAACAATGGTGCATTCTTGCTCAGTAATCACATGAGTAATGGAACATAAAGGCCGGCTCTTTATTACAGGTGACACCTTGGATGACACATTAACAAAAGGAATCAACACTGCGATTCTCCCAAATCAGGATGAAGCCATCTCAAGTGGCAGAGCATGTGTCTACCCAGAGCTGCCGAGCAGGAGGGCCGGTGCCTCTCACACCCTGACCGGCCTCAGCACTGTCCAGGGGGTTGCTGGGAACGTGGGTTCCTGGGCTCCACCCCCAGATTCTGCTGATTATGGCTGGGGTGGACCCCGACACTGCATTTCTCACCTCCCCCTGCCAGCCCACCTTCTGGGCAGCCCTGCTCTAGGCAGAAGGTCTTTAACTTAGGTTCTGTAGAAGTACAATGGCCTCTTCCTTTCTAGACCCTGGCTGCATCCTCAGTTCAACCAACTACAGATGGTTTACTGTGTAGCTAGGCCCACGATGGTCTCATCTGTCGTAATCATGTACAGACTGTTTTTCTTGTAATTACTCCCTAACCAGTACAACAATAGGATAGTATAACAACCATTTACATGGCATTTCCATTGCATTAGGTGTTGGCAATAACTTAGAGATAATTTAAAGTATATGGGAGGGAGTGTGTAGGTTCTGTGCAAAAGATACACCATTTTATATACAGGACTTAAACAGTAGGGAATTTCGGTATGGAGGAAGGTAGGAGACCAGTCTCTGGAAGATAGCCAGGGTCAGCTATAACAACTTGGAAAGTCTAAAAACTATTGATGCCAGCTACAGCTACAGCACTGCAGAAATTGGGGTTCGACTGGCCTGGGCTGGGCTACTTCCTAGAGTTTTCCAACATTCTCCTGGACTGTGACAGGTAGTTAAGGTGGAGAACGACTGGGTGGTCAGGTTATTCTACTTCCTGCCAGTGCTGCTGGTCCTGGGAGCAGCAAGGAGCACAGGGAATGGGTGCCTGGCCTAGGTCTTTCTCTCTTTAAGTCCAGTCTACAGTCTTTCTGAGCTGGCCTGGGTATGAGCAGGGGGGCAGGACAGAGACGGCAGAGTGTACCTCACTTCACCTGGAGAGGTCAAGAGGGCTCCAGCTGCCCCCAGCAGACCTGGCAATAGGAAGGGAGTGGGCCTTAGAGCTGAGAGGTGCCCTTGGCACCATGTGGGAGGCACAGAGTCATAGGTCAGGAGCAGCACTATTATTACATCCCCATTCTACAGATAAGGGAACAGAGGCCAAAGAGACGAAGTGAGGTTTCTGAGGTCGTGTGGCAGGTCAGTTGCACAGCAGGCCTGTTTTGTCTGTGGGCCCCAATGCCAGGGCAGGCTTGCTGTCTGTCAGGGCTGCAGGGAACAGATGGCAGAATGTGAGTTCCCAAGAACAACGGGCTTCTTCCTCTTTGGCCACCATGAGATTTTCTCCCCATCACCCTATTCCCCACGATGTCTGAACTCCCTAGGGTTGGACTCTAAGTGGCGGCAGGGACAGAACAAACCTTACTTGCCAGCCTGGTGTCAGGTTTGCTGGTAAGGGCAGGAATTCAATGGACCTTTTAGACTTCTATGCATGCTTTGTGGGTCCCCCATTACTGGGACTTTCTCTCTTGTACTTGAATAGTGGGTGAATGGTGTTCCCCTGGGCCACCTGTTTGGCGTCCCCCATCCCTGAGCATACTGAGGCTCCAGATCCCAAGGTCACCTGGCCCTCCAGCTAGGCTTGGACAGGCACAGAGTACTCCCCAGCTTGCAGTCCACAGCTGGTACCCAGGAAACTCCCAGGTACCCTTCACTGCCACAAACTCGAGGGTGGCAGGCTGATGGCACTGCAGTGGGGTTCCGCTCTTCTGTCCTCTGAGCACCTGAGGTTGGGGGGGGGTGCGCTACAGGTCTGAGCCAGTGCGTGGAGTGAAGTTTTGGATACTGGGGGGACTCACAGACCACTGGACCTTCCAGGACATGAGGCTTTCTCTAAAATTTATTGAGGAACAAGGAAAGAACTAAGAGTACTGCAAGAGTTTAAGAGTTATGTGTGTCTAGATCTTAACAATCGCGCTCAGCCAATGTCATGGCTGCACATCTACGAAGGTGGCAGATATTTTCCACTTGTACAAAGGCTGAGCTCCTGTCCTCTAAGGGCCTCTGAAAATAGAATCATTAAGTTAGATTCCACAGTTGTTTCATCTCCCCTTTAAAAGGCTCCCCACTGCCCATAAGTTCAATTTCAGATTCTTTTTTTGTTTTTTTTTGGTACTAGTGATCACATTCATGATAGTGCTTGCCAGGCAGGTGCCTATGCTGCTGAGCTAAACCCCAGCCCCAAATTTCAGATTCTTTAATGTGGCTTATATCTTCCCCTCCACCATTTTCTTGTATCCTGTGAATCCCAGGCCCCTAGCCATACTGAGCTGATGATGCACACAACATTTGCAGAATCCTCATCCTCTTTGTCTGACCAACTTCCACTCACCCTCCGGTTCCATAACAGGAAGCCTTCCCCAGGTGCCTCGTGCCCCCAAAACCCTCTGTCATCCCTTTCTTCGAATGTTGCAAATTCTCTGTCTGATTTCTCCATGAGGTGAGACATCAGGAGTTGGAAATTGTGTTTCACCTGGATCTCCAGCAAATACCTCAATGCATGCACAGTAGTACTTCTGTGTTAAGTAATCCTGGTGTGAAGAGTGCCAATACTCTGAAATGGAGGGAGAGTAATTACCTTCTTCTTCATTTTCACATTTTTAAAGATGGCGTGGACTCTCCATGTCTTTGCAAACATAGCCCCAAAGGCAGTTGTGTAGCCCACGGTGAGAATCCAGGTCCTGACCTAAAAGCCACAAGAAAACAGAGGTATTAATATTCCTTAGGTGGGTGAATCTTGTCAGGTGAGGCCACTCTAGCAGCAAGAGTCCAAGTGCAGGGACAGATGCTCCCACTCCGTATTCTTTAGAGTCCCATCAGCATCCTTCAATCAAACTTCAGTTTGATAGACCTTTGGTTTTTCCAACCACTTGTCAAGCCCTGGGAGAGAGCTACTGATACTCAGCACTGTCAAGGAGTCACTAGGAAGCTGATGGACCAGTCCTCTGGCCTGCCCTGCCTCTTGCCCTCTCTCTCTTCCTTCTGCTGCCTGGCCATCTTCCCCAATGATCAGGTCACTTGGCTACTACTGCCCAGTACAATTTTTGGAGATCAGGTATTCAGACCAGCCTGGGTGCCAAGTACACGCCTGGACCCTGGATGCCTGCTCAGGACTAAGGCCTGTCTGCCTCTTACTTGTTCCCAGAATCAGTGCCTCATTCCCTAGTCCTGAGTGACTGACATGAGTCTGCAGTCTGGATCTGTGCAGGCAGTGACAGAGTCTGTTTATTATTAGGTGCATCCAGAATGTGTACCTCAACTGCACTGTCACTACTCCCAGACCTCATACTCATCATCTGGCTGGACACCCTCCAACACCTGAGCAACCTGCAGTCCCAATCCCAGCTCCACCCTCTCACTGACTCCTTTTGCTCCTGCCTTCAGAATGCTTGCTCTGTGGCTCTGTGGCTCTTCAGACAGGCATATTTCCCCTTCCCAACCGGTCTGCCAAAGTGGATTCATCACTGAGTTCTATAAGAATTCAGAGAGGGTTTTATAATGCCAATACTCCACAATCTCTTAAGGAAATTGGAAGAGAGTGGGTACTCCACAAGTCATTACTGGAGGCTAGCACTACCCTAGTTTCAAAACCAAACAAAGACCCAACTAAAAAAAATACAGGCCAATCTTTTTAATGAATATAGGTACAAAAATCCTCAATAAGATTCTGGCAAACAGAATGCAGCAAATCATCAAAAAGATCACACATCATAACCAAGTCAGACTAAGGATGCAAGGATGGTTTGACATACAAAAATCAAGTGCAGAAGTAAGGACAAAAGTCACGTGATCATCTCAATAGATGCAGAAAAAGCCTTTGACAAAATCTAACACCTATCCATGATAAAAATCTTGAAAAAATAGGTATCCATGAACCTTGCCTCAATCTGATAAAGGCCATTTATGACAAATGTACTTCCAGTATCATCTTAAATGGGGAGAAGCTGAAAGCTTTCCTTCTAAAGTCAGAAATAAAACAAGGATGCTTGCTATTACCATTCCTGTTCAAATAGTTCTCTAAACATCAGCCAGAGCAATTAGACAAGAGATGGAAGTATAGGAAAATAAGTTAAATTACCATTATTTGCAGATGACATAGTCCTTTACCTAGAAGACCCAAAAAATTCCACCAAAAGACTCCTAGAATTAATAAGCAAATTCAGTAGTAAACCAAGGTACAAAAACAAAAAAAATCGATAGCATTCCTTTACACCAAGAATAAACACACTGAGAAAGAAATTAGGAAAACAATATGCTTTGCAGTGGCATCAAGAAAGTAAATACTTAAGAATTAACCTAATCAAGGAAGCAAAAGACCTCTACAATGAAAACTACAATATTCTGAAAAAGGAGATTGGATATATCAGAAAATGGAAAGATATCACTTGTTCCTGGATAGGTAAAACCAATATTGCCCAAATCACCTTATTTTCAAAACTGTTAAATGGATTTAATGCAATCTCAATCAAAATACCAAGGGAATTCTTCACAGATCTAGAGAAAACAATCCCAAAATTCACATGGAGTAAAAAAGACTCAGAATAGCAAAAACAATTCTGAGCAACAAGAGCACAGTAAGAGGCACCACTTCAAGCTGTATTATAGAGCTACAAGCTATATTATAGAGCTACAGTTATAAAAACAGTATGGTGCTGGCACAAAAACCAGACATGTGGGTCAAAGGATCAGAATAGAGGATGCAGAAACAATCCCAGGTGCATTCAACTATCCGATCTTTGAAAAGGGGCCAAAAACAAACACTGGAAGAGAGACAGCCTATTTGGCAAATGGTGCTGGGAAAAAGGTTATACTCATGCAGAAAATTGATTCTAGATCCATATGTCTCACTGTGTACTAAATTAAAATCAAAATTGATTAAAGATCTAAATGTTAAAACGGAAACATGTAACATGCTGGAGAACAAGTAAGGTAAAACACTTAAAGACATAGGCATAGACACAGACTTTCTGAACAGAAGTCCAATTGCATAAGAAATAGCAACAAGGATCAACAAATGAAATCACATCAAATTAAAAAGCTACCTCACAGCAAGAAAACAACAGAGCAAAGAGACAACCTACAGAATGGCAAAAATTTTTGTGAGCTACTCCTTCAACAGAGATCTAATCTCTAGAATATATGAAGAACTCAAAAAAAAATTAGATCCCCCCAAATAAAGACCCAGTTAAAAAATGGGCAACAGAAATGAATAGAAACCTCTCAGAACTACAAATGGCCAATAAATACACAAAAAAATTTCAACATCTTGGGCCATTACAGAAATTCAAATTAAATCAACACTGAGATTCCATCTTACTCCAGAAATAATAGTTATCATCAAGAAATCAAATAATAACAAATACTGGTGAGGCTGGGAGCGGGGCTAGAATCAGGTGAGGGACTGGAATGTCAGCTAGTACAGTAACATGGAAATCAGTATGGAGATTCCTCAAAAAAGTAAAACTAGAAATTCCATTTAACCCAGCTTTTCTTCATCTAGGTTTCTTCCCCAAAGAGTTAAATACACCATATAACAGTGACACATGCACATCCATGTTTATAGCAACACAACTCATAAGAGCTAAATCTTGGTAGCAGGCTACATGTTTATCAACAGAGGAAATGATAAAGAAAACGTGGTATTTATACACAATGGAGTAGTACTCTGGCATAAAGAAAGATAAACTTGAGTAATTTGCAGGAAAATGAATGCACTTTGAGTCTATGTTAATTGAAATAAATCAGACAGACTCAGTTTCTCTTATATGAGAAACCTGAAATATAACTATAAAGCGCAAAATAAAAGATATATAGTAAGAAGCAGATATATAGTAAGAAGCAGATGGAAAGAGGACCAAGAGGTGGAGGGAGGGGAGAGGAAGAGGATATAAAAAGAATTAAGATGTGTTACATCTATGAACCAACTCTCTGCAGTGAATATAATTATATACTGCAAACATGGGCTAATAAAAATAATAAAAACAGAAAGTGGCACTGAGCTGGGCACATGGAGAGGCCGAGTCCTAAGACAAGGGAAGGACAATGGTGTCCTGCAATTGTACAGAACTATGAGTGCTGATGAGGTCCAATGGGACCCAGCCTTCTATTTTTTCCCCATTTATTCATTTTTCATTTCAAAAGCAAAGCAGGAAGTCAGATGGGCACGAATATAACACCGTACTTCCAAGAGGGTGCAGATTATAATCCAAGAGTGCAAGGAAAGGAATCAAAACAGGGAGGAGAAGGTGCCAGTTGCTGGGAAGTCAGACTTGAGTTTATCACCTGTCAGAGTCCCACATCACTACCCACTGCTCTGGCCCTTCATCTTTCCACCGTGCGAGTATCAGGTCAGAGTAAAAAGCATAGCAAATGAAAATAAACAAAAGGCAATGATGGGGCCAACTTTTTGGAGCTGTCAGTTGAGTGAGGAAATCACTTTGAAAATGAAGAAACTGAGACCTGGAGCATTTAACGTATTCTCTCAACCCCCTGCATGCAGCCCTAGTGCTGAACCTGGAACTCGGTACCTTGACCTGGTGTAGTCACTTTCCCATGATGCACTGCCTCCTCCCAGCCTGCTTCACTCCAGCACACCCGGCAGTCAGCGTCTGGAGGGCAGGAATGCAGGGAGCAGCTGACATCATCCTGATCTCAACTCGCTTGCAAAGCTGGTGTACTGACTCAACCACTCAGTGAAGTTTTGATCATATTGTACAAATAAAGTCAGTTTTAAACATGAACTTATATAGGACATAGGCATTTTATAAAGCATAGAAAAGATAAGCAATGTCATTACTTTTAAGTTATCTCATGGCTGTCAAAAATCTCTTATTTCAAGGACATACATGTCACTCCAATGAGGTTGGCATTATGAGTATTTCCTTTGATCTATGTTATTTTTAAAGCAATCACTTTCAGGCCACTTGTGAGGACTAACTTCATTAAATTCAATCACATAAATTAGGTGAGTTAAAACTTGGTAATATAAATTTAATCAGGCATCTGGAAACTATAGTGTGTTTCCATCAGCTACAAGCAAAGCATGGCGAGGATGCCCGGGCAGGAGTTCACATGCCCAGGCCCTTGGCTGGTGTCTGGGGACCTGAATTTTGAGCTGGTGTCCACCATGCCCTCCGTGGCTGGCTCACTGGGCCTAAATTCTCTGCACCAAACACCTGCGCTGCTTCGGGGTGTCTGGAATTTTGCTACACAGTAGGCAGAAGGTGCTTAAAAAGTGCCCAGCCCCTAACAGACACCCTGGGCTCTGGTGTCGCTTGTGGGCTCCCCTGGGGGACAGCATTCCCCATGTGCTGTCCCTGCCCCTTCCCATGCGATCCCTGAGAGAGATTCTTGCCAGCTTGCTCTTGGCCTCTGTGGACCCCATAAACTTATTCTTTTTGCTGATTCTGCTCCATGTCCTTTCACTCTAATAAATCCTAAGTGTGAGTCCAGCTGGATGCAGAGAACTGGGTGTCCCAGGAGTCACAGAATCTGGGGTTGTCCTGGGGATGCTGAAGCATGCCCCGCCACTGTCTGGTGTACTGAACTGACCAACCTCCTTGCCTTTGGGAGGGTTTCTGCATGCAACCACTAGACACACCCAGCAAGCCAGGGCCCGGCGTTAGCTCTGGTCTCATGCCCACTCTGGAGACAACTCTTAAGACAGTAACAAAACAAGAGTGGAGGAAAGACCAGGGAAACAGGACAGTGGGACCCCACCAACAGAGCCACCACCCCAGGCTGTGGCGGTTCCTTTCACTCAAGTAAAATATACTGTCCAGTGGATAGTGAGCGCCCTGTCACTCCATATATTCATCAAAGCTTGGAGAAGCCCCTTGTCAGGATGCCACAGGGACAATTCCTACCCGAGGGTAGTTTCATTTGATGATGTCCCAGGTGTCTCCCTTTTGTGTGACTCTGCAATGCCAAATATACTAGAATGTTCTAAGAAGCTATGGTGATTCTGTTTCCCACTGTGTCATCTCCAATTCAAATTCTAGTGATTGATCAGCACCAAACAACTACTTCACTCGTTCTCTCAAATCTTGAACACATTTACTCTTTTGATGTTAATGTCTCTCCTTTCATCTCCTCAGACATGAAGTATTCAGTGCCTCCGGAAAATTGCTCTAAACCTGCATATCCACAAGGTGGGGATCTTCGGGGAGATAGTACCCACCCCAGCCTCAGCTATCCCAGCCTCCTCATGCAGCCAGGAAGAGCGAAAAGAAATCACAACAAACTTCCAAATGGAGAGAAAACCCATCTGGAGGAATTCTGCTCAGCACTCATACGGTTGATTCTAAGGAGTCACAGAAGGGCTTTCATTGCTCTGTTGGGCACTGGTGGGCAAATAGGCACGGGATCCACTCGTAGATATGTTTTGGCAGAGGTCTGTTGTGCCTTCTTGTCCCAGAGATGTTTGTGAGACCTGGGCAGAGAAGTCAGATGGTGCAGAAGCTCTCGTGGCCAGGTGGATAGTTAGGGCGAGCTGCTTTCCTGCCATCCAAACAGGTTAAGCGCTTTTCTATTCACTCAGCCCAGCCATCACTAGTGAGGAGGCAGAGGAGGAAGACGTAGGCTGGCCCAAAGCAAGCCCTGTAGCACCATGATGTGCAGGGTCGACGAGGCTAGAGCCCAGAGGCCTGGGGTCTGCAGAGGCAGCCTTGTCTTCCTGGAGCAGGGGCAGGGAAACCCTGTGGGGAGAGGTCACTGAAGAGCACCCTCCAAAGCATGCCAGGAGACCAGTCTTGATTGGGCGCCTTTACAAAGATCTGCACAGGAAATCTCCTTGAGCTTGGAGTTCAGCACAGCTTTTCTGCAGGAACAACACAAGCAGCTGCAGGAGGTTCTCGGAGCACGTGGCACCCAAGCTGGGCCAACAGGGCATCCTGGGAGCATTGCAGGTGAATCAGAGGAGAGGCCTCCTTCTCTGGCAGGAGGACTTTTGAGGCACTCACTCTGGGCCCTTTAAGAAAGACTTCTCAAGGCCCTATCGGTCAAAGAGAGCAGATCCCAGCCTGAATTCACCTCCCTTCTGCCCCTGATGCCAGTGTCCTCCCGCAGTGCACAGACGGCACAATTGTGCTTTTTCAGGTGATAGAACAGCACATGGCAAGGTGCCATGAGGGCTCCTTCCCCGTGTGTCCAACAGTTGCCTCAGGACTGGAGGTTGGGAGCTTTTTGGAAGCTCAACATTCTCCATATAGGTGGGTATGTATGAGGTATGATGGAAAAATATGGTCAATGTTAAAAATTAATTATTGTAAAAGGCTTTGCCATTAATCTCTCTCAAAAGCCTTCCCCTCACTTTGAACACACTTACCCCTTTGTTCTTGCCACTTGCTGAAAGTCCCCTTTTGTTAGTCTATTTAGTTGTGCTATTGTAGCTTCTTTGATGTCCTAAACTGATCCAAAACACTTACCTTTTGGGGAAGATCTAGAAGTCTCACGGTGCCAGATCTATTGAATAAAGTCAGCGAGGGCACCCATAACGTCTTTGTGAGGCTGCTTTTCTGCTAGATGGCACCGAGTTTTGTTCTTCTTTAATCACACCGTCTAAAGACACTCATGAAAGAGGACTACCAGGACTGCTTCAGAGAGCAACAAGAATAACGGGACGTGTGCTTGGAGCAAGGAGGAGTATTTTGAAGGGGGTTAATGGCAGTGTGTCTTTTACCATAATAATTTTAAAAAATTTCAACTTGGCATATTTTGATCACATCTCGTAAGTGTGTGCTGGGGGCGGCCGGTGTGTGTCACCATGCCACTGTATGGAGAAGATGGGGACAGAAGATGAGGACAAGCAGGTGCTAGGACAAGAGAGAAAGAACCAGGTGGCTACAGCACTGTGACTGCAGTTGCTGTTAAATCTGTGGGTGGTAGGAGGACAGGCTCCTTCAGATGAGGGGCTCTGTTAAGTCTCCCCATTGCTCCTCTGAGGCCTGTCTCTATCCGGGTGTACACCACAGTGAAGGCGGGCAGGCTCTCTGCTTTCTTTGTCTTCTGGTCTACACTGCTGGCTCCCGGAGGGCAGCGACTGTTCAGCTCTGTGCTTACCGGGCCAGCCCCACCTGACCACCTGGAGAAAGTTATCAGATGAAGGAATGAAGGCTGACAAGAGGGCCCGTGAGGCAAGGGGTTGGGAGGCCACATGACGTGGGGGGAGGCAGGATATTAACTACCCATATGCTGGAGTCTGGGGTTCCTGCAGCTCCTCAGCCCCTTCCGGTGGAAGGTCCCTGATGGCTAAGATGCAGATGGGGAGGCCACTGTCATTAAGGGATGTGCACCCCATCCAGCACTCCACTTGGCCCAAGCAGGTCCATTAGTGAGACTCCCTGGGGTCACTTTCCTTCATTGGTCTGAATCTGCCAAGCAAATCCACCATCAAGCCCTATGGGTAACCCCTGGCCTAACCTTCCGCTACCTTCTGAATCACCAAGTGCTTTACCTGAGAACACAGGACAACTTGCTGAAACAGTCCCCAAGCTTATATCACGGTCATCACCGTCATTGTCATCACCATCGTCATCACCATCATCGTCACCAGCACAATCATCTGGCTTTGAGACGGTCTTGCTATGTAGTTCAGGTGGGCATTGAACTCACTATGGAGCCCAGGACGGGCTTCAACTCACAACGATCCCTTTGCCTCAGCCTCTCAACTGCCGGGATTAGACATGCACCACCACATCCCGCTCCAAGCCCACATTATTGCACTCTTTCACCTCTCAGCTGCTGCAAAGAGAAATTCTCAGGAAAAAGAGGAAAAAACAAAACAAAACACAGACATACAAAAAACAAACCCAACCCAAACTGAAAAGATCATGCCACAGTGATATATGTGCACCCATGTCTATAGCAGCATGATTTGTAACAGCTAAATCTTGGAAAAAACCAAAGCACCCGTCAAATGCAGAGTGGATGAAAAAGATGTATTTTTATACAATGGAATATTACTCAGCTATAAAAAGGATGATCTTGAGGCCTTTATAGGTAAATGGAGGCAACTTGAGACTATCCTTATAAGTGAAATAAATAAGTCTCACATTTGTAAATATCACATTGTCTCTCTAGTGTAAAAAAATAATAAAAACTGAAAGAGTAATAAGATCCAAAATACATAATAGATATTGTAAAAATGATAGGGAAGGAAAGTGCTCTTAAGGATATAACTATATGGACGTTTAAGTGTGTAAGATTCTAACCATATTACTAAGTTTCCATTAGATTGTTGGACAAAATGTTTTGCACTGTCAGTGTCCACTTTTTATGCTTTGATTTTGTAACTTGAACAACTATATCTAAGAGGACAACATGTAACTTATCAACTGGTAACTTCTTAGTGTTAATATTTTTCTTTGAAATTCTATACCCTTTTTTCTGTTTTGTCTTGTTTTTCTTTCCTTTTCTTTAAATTTAAAAAAAAAACCAAACTAAACCACATATTTATGGACTTTCCTTTGAAAACATTTTTCTAATTCCTATTGAACCTGAATTTAATAGAAGGCTAAGTATGTATTCCTTTTTGGTTAGAGTTAGAAAAATCCCCGCATCTCTGGGGAGGGGAGAAGTGGGTGCTGCGGTCTCCAAGCTAATGAAGGGACCCTGTATCACATCTCTGGATGACCAGTGAGGCCACACCTCCTGTGAGCAGAGTGCAGAGGCTGGAATTATGCTGGGGGACTGCTCTCCTTTCCTAGGTTCTGGGGGGAAGGCTGCACCCCAGCCTCTGCTAGCCCAGGAAACTGTCTTCCCCTACCCGGTCTTCAGGGTACCAAGTTTCTGGTGATTCCTTGTCTTCTGCATGCCCTGTCTTCAAGAGACCAGCACAACAGGAAAACGGAGCATGAATCTTCTTGGTCTTGGTGTGGGCTGGGGATGCAGCACCCTTGGGAGGGTGTCAGAATGCAGCGTCTCAGGCCACCTCAAAATCCTGAGCTAGAATCCACGTCACTAAGACCCCAGGTGCTTCAGGGATGTACTGAATGATGCTGTCCATGCAGCGAGAGGTGTGGGGGGTGCCCACTTTTGGGCGCAGAGCAAGCATCGGAAGGGCTCTTGCAGTGCTGCCTAGTGAGGATCCTGGTCTTCCCAGGTGAATTCAGTTTGTGGAAATGCATCAAGAAGTGCATTTACGATGTGTGTATTTTAAGGAGAACACATACATAAGTGAACTAATCCACAGCTGGGTTTGTGGCCACACTCCTGTGAGCTCCCACAGAGCAGCCCTGGGCAGAACCGGCTTCTGTCAGAGTCCACATCCTCAGAGACCCCACCTGGGCCCTCCCACTGCCCTCACAGCCTGCCTCGAGGCCCCTTCCAGCACTCCAGGTGGCAGAAGCACCCATCAGCTTGGCTTGTCCCTGGCCCAGTTCAACAGAGTAAGGCCATCTTGGGCCAGATATCGTCACTGCCATACCTGTACCAAATTCTCCAGCACTAACCAGTTTTCCAGACAGCGTGCTCTGCTTTATTAATGTCACACAGTAATCAGTGTGCACAGGTGAACACAATCACCCTGGCGTAGTTCATTCATTCACTCATTCATTCACTCCTAATAGTAGCAAACATGGGCCGAATCTTAGTGTGGCAGGCACTAAATACTTTATACAACTGTATTTTTATCCCCATTTTAGAGAAGAGTGAACCCAGACTTAGCGAGGCTGATAACTTAAAATTGCACAGCTAGAAAGCATGTCAGTAGGGATTTGAACACAAGCAGTCTGATAGCACAGTCTCTTTTTTTCCCATTAGACCCTCTAATGCACTCTGGAGATGTAGCAAAATGAATACACCAAAATCTCTGAAGCATACACCAACAAAGCATGAATTTTATGGCATATGGACTATATCTCGAATTTTATTTATTTGTTTGTTTGTTTGTTTTGGTACCGGGGATCGAACTCATGACCTCACACTTGTCAGGCAGGTGCTTACACCACTGATCTAAATCCCTGGCCCCTATATCTCAAATTTTAGAGATCTGAATGCACGAAACATTTGGTGGAGTACATGTTTATCAGGTTCCTAAGAACATAGCTGACTTGTTTTTCTTATGTAAATCATCTAATGAAAAGTCAAACTATCTTGAAGAGAAGAAAGGAGAAGCAAGAGGAGGAGAAAGAAGAGGAGGAGGTGGAGGAAGCATCTCTATAGTCCAACAGGGCTCAATTTGAGCCTCAGCTCTGCCCTCTAGCACTGTAGGGCAGGTTTTCTGCTTCTTCCCCCTGAGGTATGAAGGTGACCCCTGCCTTGCCCTGTGGTGCAGCGCTGGGAGGAGAGGTTGCACCTGGCAAGAGGAAGCTGGTCCCTTGTAAGTCACAGCAGAAGGCACGCAACCCCACAAGGGCTGGAACTATGTAGCTGGCACAAAGCTGTTGACTAGCTCCACCCCAGCAACGTCCCCTTGCCCCGGGAGCTGCAGGACGCCCGTGGGATGGCGGGTCCATCCTGTACCTCATCCTGTCTGTGGAGCCGCTTCCCATGGCTCCGCTCAAGGGCTGGGGTTCCCCTATACTCTGCAATGGGGACCCACAAGCTTTCTTTTTTCCACCTGGCAGGCTTTTAGAACCAGGCTGACTGGGCACTGTGAGTGGGCATCCCCAGCTCCTGGCACCCAGGCACTGGCCCATGCCCAGCACCTCTGTCTAGGCAGCCCTGTGCCTACAGGGGCCATGTTGCCATGGTGACTCCACTACCAGCACAGTGTCCAGGGAGACAGCACCATGGAGCTGGACGTGTTTGCAAGACTTGCTGAAACCAGCACTGACTGGTTGGGTAGATTCCAGGAAGGGTCAGGGTGTGGGGGATGGGAACTGAGGAGAGCAGCTTCCTTAGCAGCAGCACTGAGAGAGAAGGAGAGAGAGAGAGAGAGAGAGAGAGAGAGAGAGAGAGAGAGAGAGGAACAGGGAGAGAGAAGGAGAGGGGAGTGGGGGGGAGGGGGAGAGAATGAGAGAGAGAGAGAGAGAGAGAGAGAGCACACACCCTTGCTCACACATGTACCCACCCCCTGTTCAGGTTATAGTGGCTCCTCCCAGCAGAGGTTTGACCCCAAGAGGGCCTGATCCTGTGACCGCCATAGGTTTCCTCCTGAGGCAGTGTTCATGGTTCATCTTTGTGCCTATATTAAATATTTCTATATTAAAATCTAAAAGTTAAGCGAAGGGGGCATCCACGGGGCAGCAGTACAGCATGACCTTGACACACAGCAGCACAACTGAAGCTGATTTCAAGGTCTACCTTACTCCTGGCCTTGAAGACTTCTTACAGAACACAGTGTGGACACCAGGAAACGTCATGTGGTGCCTGTCCTGCCTCCCACACCCCGTCTGCACTCACTCTACACCCCAGGGTGGTCTGAATTGTCTCTTACAACTTATGTCTCCACCCAGCAGGGAAAGATCAGATGCTCACTGCACAGACCACAAAACCAAGGCTGTGTTTGCAGATCTGTGCTCACTGGCCCTGGCCCTGCTTCTCCCTGCTGCCTGCTTGCTCAGGGGGAATCTGCTGGGTCAGCCTTCTGGGCTCCATCGAAACAGGACTCAAGGTACTAAGAAGAAAGGAGCCACCCTCTCTGCAAGTGGGTAAAATGAAACCTGCAGAGTGGTAACCAGGTTCGCTGCTTCGGCTCTAAATTCAAGAACTGTCTTTCCTCTTGGGCACAGGAGGCAGGAATCACCGGAACAGGACCCAGCCCCAGCTGTGTGTGCACTTCAGAGCTGACCCAGTTCTCTCGGGAGGGGCCCTCCGCGCTTTCTCCCAGTCCTGACTGTGGGCTTCCTTTGCGCAGCTTGAAAACACCCTGAGTGCCACTGATTTAATTCTCAGGGGTGGTGAGAATCAGGCCCCGGCCTCTTCCCCAGCCCTTGTGCTCCGAGCTAATGTCGATTTGTAAAGCACTTTATGATTTATTCATGCTGCCTTCCCAGGCTTCCCAGGACAACCTTCCCCTCATAAATGAGTGCAACTCCCAGAATAGAATGTCAGACTTCATTAAAAGAAAAAACCAGGGTGTGGGGGATGTCCCTTCTTTGCTCCCTACCCTACGTCACACAGTGTTTGTAGAATTCAGGTCAAACTCAAGAGAGAACGTGAGCTGACACAGGGTCGTGGTGACACACCAGCAGGGCTCTCTCCAGGAGGGAGACTCCCTGGGTAGACAGCTCTTGGGTCTGTCTTGGGTCTCTCTGCACCCCACACTCCAAGTTAGCTTGTTGGAGGCACTTGCTGGTGGCTGGTGGCAAGTGATAAGGAGCTTGGCAGGGGGCCCCCAGGAGGGGTGGGGGCCCTGGTAGAACCAGGGTAGAGTTCTGCACATGGACCAGAGGCAGGTCCCTTGCCCCTCAGGATTGCCAGTGAGGGACTAGAGAACTGTGCGAGTTAGAAGTCACCAGACTAACCCTGGTGCAATTTTTTTTTCTGTCTTTTTTGGTACCAGGGATCGAACTCATGACCTCACGCTTGCCAGACAGGCGCTTGTACCACTGAGCTATGTCCCCAGCCTGTTGTTTTCATTATTGTCGTCACAATGTTCTGGAACTTGGGAACGGCCTCATAAATACTCAGATGGAAGAGAGAATCCTCCATCTCCTCTAGTAACTGTGTCAGGCAGCACCTTCCGTAGGCCACACCTGTCTTAGAAAGCTGAACACAGACGCGCCCAATGCCCACGACAGACCCAGGCTTCGCAGGCCACAGAAATCATGCTGGTGCAGGAATCCTGGGGACTTATGGGCTTGTCACCTCCCCTAACACTAGCAATGCTTCTACACACAGCAGTCGGGATTCTAGTGCCAGAGGGTCACACTCCTTAGCGAACAAAACCTGCTCTTGGACAGGGAACAAATACTTTTGGGCAGCTCAGCATTTTTGGAAGCTGACTTCAGACAACCTGAAGCGAGGTGCATGAGGGACCTGCTGCTCTTGCCTTCACCTTTCTTACTCCCTGCTGGGCAGATGAAAGCAGGAGGGGCCGTGATGAACTTGGAAGAGAAAACCTTGAGTGGTAGAATGAGCCTTGGAGTCCTGCGGCCTGACTGTCCTTCAGGTCATCTCCAGGAGAGGATGCTGACCTCACTGTCCCTCTCGGCGACTGGGGACTTGACCATGCATTTCTCAGGTGACCCTTCAGAATAATGTAAGCATATCTGCAGGCATCTCCCGTGCTGAGCAGTGCACACTGGTGTCACTGGTAACGCTAACAAATCCTTGATGACGTGTAGCGGTCAGTCTAATCTAATCATCTTCAGAAATCAGAGTGGAGAGTCCTATTGTCCCCTAAAATATAGGATCCTGGGGGCCTTCTCCCTTTTCACGTGCTGCTGAGGGACTAGTTTGAGTCCAAGGAGTCCAAAGTGTGGGTTGGGGATACCCTGTCGTGTGCTATAGAAGTCTTTCACTTGCCTATCCCCGTCTGCCGGCTCTCACCTTCCATCCCAGAGAAGTAAACGGGATCTAAAAGAGATGTCTGTGCAAAACAGGGTCTGCACTGTTGTCGACATTTGAAGACAAATAGCAACAACAAAGAGTTGCTATTGGATTTATCCAGTCCATGCTGATGATCTAACAATCCCCTGTAGCTCTCACTTTCCAGGTAGAGCAGATGAGGCCCAAATGGATCACCCAGTCTTGAGAGGGCATAGTTATCAAAGTTCAGAAACAACCCCAACTAGTGTGGATCAATGAAACTTTCCACTGAGAGTTCCACACAATTACTAATTGTTAATGTCTACCTTCTCTCCTCTTTCCCTTTTTTCTCTCCTTCCTTCCTTTCTTCTTTCCTTCCTTCCTTCCTTCCTTTTTCTTTCTTTCTTCATTTCTCTTTCTTTTTTATTTTAAAATGAAAAACAGGAGAAAATAAATAAACACAATGATACAGAATTTCAAAATAGAATAGTAGGGGATTAACAATGGTTAATATGTTGCATATTGTTGTCTTAAAAGTAGTTGTTCAGCAGATTTAGCTCACTGGCATAAGCACCTGCCTGGCAAGCATGAGGTCGTGAGTTTGATCCCCAGTACCAAAAAAAAAAAAGTAGTTGTTCAGATTATGAGATACATTCATGAAAAAAAATGATCAAATAATGAAAGCACAAACAGTTCTTTTTCTTGGGCAACAGAGATTAGTAGTATAATTATCTTCTCCTTTTTTTCTTTTCTCCTTTCCCCCATCTCAGTCACTCCTTTTTGGCTGTTTCCTCCCCTTTTACTTTCATGATATCTATTGTACATTTTGGATCCCACTAACTCCTTCAGTTTTTTATACTAGAGTGACATGATGTTTATATGTGAGTTCAAACCATTTCATCCTGAGCATGACCTCAAGTTGCATCTATTTACCTACAAAAGCCTTGAGATTGTCCTTCTTTATAGCTGAGTAGCTTTCCATTGTATAAAAATACCATATCTGCAGTTGGTGGGCAAGCTACTACTTTTTTCTGGTTCCCGTCACATGGAATACTGTTCTCTCTCCTTTGACTTTTAGTCTATGTATTTCCTTTTGAGTTAAATATATTTTTGAAAACAGCATATTGATGGATTTTGTTTCTTTTCCAAATTTAAATTAAAATTTTTTGTTTTGGATTTTATTTCTTAATCCACTCTGCCTGTGTTTCTTTTTGTTGGTGAATTGAGGCCATTTATATTAATGGTTACGGCTGATATGCACTGGCTTGTCTTTGTTATGTTATTTTCCTGCTGTTGGTTCCCTATTTCCCCCTTCTGTTTAATTGCTTGCCCTCTATGGTGATTTCTTTCTGTTCTTGTTCTTGGAATTGTGGTTATTTTTATCTCTTTCTAGAATATCTTTCAGTACTCTTCATAGGGTTGGTTTGGTGGTCATGAACTTCTTCAGTTGTTCTTTGTCATGAAGCATCTTGTTTCTCCATTAATTTTGGAAGATAGTTTTGCAGGGTACATCAATCTGGGTTGGAAGTTGTTTTCTTTCATGATTCGAAGTATTTCCGTCCAAGTTCTTCTTGACTTGATGGTTTATGTTGAGAAGTCTTTGGTGATTCTGGTGGGTTTCCTTTATAGGTGCTCTGTTTCTTTTTCTCTAACAGATTTTAATATTCTGTTCTTGTGCTGAATTTCTGGGATCTTGTTTATTATATGTCTGGGTTTATTTTTGTTATGGATAGTTGGGGTTCTATATGCCTAACTTATCTGTATGTCAGGTCCTTTTCCCATGCTTGGAAAGTTTTGCACTATTACTTCTGTAAATAGTCTTTTTATAACATTGGGTTGACTCTTGCTTTTTTGCTGATACCTATCAGTCTTAAATTATTCTTTTTCTTTGTGTCATCTTGCAGCTGTTGAATTGTGATTTCCTGTTCCTTATTATTTTAAAGAGATGTTTTCTTTCATGATTGCTAGCTGCAATCATGTCTGAAAAGGTGTGGAAGTCCATCCTCAGCCTTGTTCAAGAGGCTTTGCCAGCTTTCAGTGGAGTTTTTAATTTTCTGAATATCTTTTTGAATCTGTTTTATGCATTCTAATTCTTTCCTATATTGTTCATTCAAGGTTTTCATCATTTTTCTATGCTCCTTTTTTAACCTGTCTTCTTTAGATACACTCAATAATTCTTTCATTCTGATTATAATTTCTTTTTTTTACCTGAGGTATTATTTCTGATCTGATTTCTTTTACAGTCTCGTGAAGTTGTTTCTTTACTTCAGTTGCTATCATTTCAGACATTTCAGGTGTGTGACTTACAATTCTTCTATGTCTATGTCCCTTGGCCTTGTCATGTGTGAACTGGAGGTCTGCGAGTGCGTTTTTCTCCTTTGTTTTAACATTTTCCTGGGTTCCTCTGGGCAAGAGGATTGTGCAGTCCCAGATTCATCCCATATTGGCTGTGCATTCACTGTGTAGGCGAATGGGCCAGGCACCTGGGTTTCTCTGAACCTAGGTCTCAGGCAGGCACTGGGGTGTGGGGCAGGCTTCTCTGGATTCTGTAGCTACATCAAGACTCCTCTGATGGCAGCCAGCAGGCACATGGAGGTGTGGCTGGCTGCTTTCCCTGGTCTGTGCTGGCTTCTCTTTCTTTCTTTTGAGACAGGGTCCTGCTAAGTGGCACAGGCTGGACTCAAACAATATCCTCAGACCCCACCCTAAGTAGCTGCAAATACAGGCTTTCACCCTCCGTCTGTTTCAACATTGGTTTCTCAATGTTTAAAAGATCACTTTTTTATGTGTGAAACACAGATATACATATAGTACATAGATACACGATACATTGCTGGTGTTAAAATTTCATGAGTGGGATGTTTACGTCAAAAAGGCTCCTGAGGGAGGCAATAATGAAAAACTATGATTGTGAAATAGTACTGAAATAGAAAATAAGATGACAACTATTCTACATGACTTAAGGTTAGTCATGTAAACATCTTCTATTACATCTTATGAGAGCTCTCCAGATAGATGGGAGGATTTGTTTCCTCTTCTGTGACCTTGATCTCAACCCTCACTTTGGGGACTGAGGTGTTTCTGGTGGAAAATTCCCTTCCCTCCCCTTTCTGGGCTGTCCAGATTCTTCTCAGAGGGCTGCATTCCCACCGTGGCCTGCTGAATCTACTTTAGCATTACAGGCCAGGATTATGCTTGTTCTGGTCTGAAAGTGATGCAGTACTTCCCTGTTAAGGCCAGAACTGCAGAATGGGGTTTTTCTCGCCTCCCCATATATTCCCACACATCTCCAGGTCTATATCTGTATTTGAATACTGGAATCACCAAGAAATCTTTGTCATATGCCAGTTACACTTGTAAAGCAACTTACAGTGCAAAGTGTTTCAAATGTCTTTTCTGAGACAAAGGATCCATCGAGGCCAAAGAGAAATATAGATGCATAGGACAGCATTCCTCCAAGGATGATAAGATTGTTCATATAGGGGCTCGACATCTTTATCAGCCTGGCAAGAGAAAGAGATGACACATTTAGAGAGCTGTTTGTTTACTTACTCCTTCATCAAAAGTTTCCCAGTGCCTTCTAGGTGTGTGCATTGCTGCCAAGGCTAAAGAGGGGGAGAAAAATGAAAGCCATGGTTTCTTCTTCTCCATCCTCACCTACATGGGCCCCTTTACTCCCACCAAAGGACCCTAGACAACTGCATAAATTCTAATAGGTTTTGAAGTTGAGACTGCAATACCACATCCCCGTCTCAAGTGGACAAGTTCCCGGTGGTCTGTGGGTAAGTATTTAAGACTGCTCATGAAATGCGTCCAGTAGGTGTTGAATAAGTTCCTTTCCTGCCTGCCTCTGAGGACTTGAAAGCTCACACTGCTCCATGCACAAAGATGGCCACCCTGTTGCCCTCCTCTCCCAGTTTTCATCTCTACCTCAGGTGGGCAAGGGAACCTCCATCCCGACCCTTACACTATTGTCATCAGGCTACAGTTGGGACATTCTGTATACCCGAAATCTCTACATGCTTCCCGCTCACTTCCTTCAGGAATCTGGCTGTGCCTCGCAGGTACCCGGCAAGCCAGAATTTAGCTAAGCCCTCAGTGGGCTGGAGTTGACCCCTAGAGGTATGTGGTTCCCCCAGCATAATCAGCTCAGAAAATCTTAGGTTTTCAGGCACCCCATGGTCCAGGTGCTTGTTTGTAGAGTGAAATTATAGTCAGTTGTTCCCTGAACATTTTTCTTTGCATCCTGCAATTCTATTAATCCTTCACATTTTAGACATGTTACATGTCAAAGTTATAGGAAGTACTAAGCCTGTTGGGTCTTTCTTTCTTTCTTTCTTTCTTTCTTTCTTTCTTTCTTTCTTTTTTTTTTTTTGGTGTGTGTGTCGGGGATACACATAGGCTTTTGAGTTGGAAGCACTGGCACCAGGTCTTAGCCCCTGCCACCCTTTAGAGGTCAACCCTGGCAAGTCATTTAACATGGCCGCTTTTCCTCACCTGAGACGCACTAGTTGATCATGCTGCCTGGGGCCCTATGAAGCTGAATTGCTACAGGCCCTCAGGTCCTTTCCTAAACCAGGAAGGTGGTTTCACTCTCATCACCACAGCACACTGGGGAGGGGACTAGCCAGGAGGTGGGGCTGCTTGGCTGGGGGAGGTAGCCTTTTAAGAAGGGGCAGCGCTTAGGAAGGCAGAAGTAAGGGGCACAGGAAACCACAGGAACGTTTATTTCCTATCTCTGTGGATTTTCCAATAGGCCAGACAGTCAAAAATTTCATCGACACTTGCCTTTTGGAAAGAATAATGGTAATTTTCCCTCAGGAAGCCAAGAGTGGGTAATTTTAGAACTAAAAGAGTTTAATATTGTGGCTGGGACAGGTTGTTGATGGGAACTCTTAAAACTCTTAAGGTAAAAAACAAAACAAAACAAAACAAAACTCTTACGGCATACAGGGAGGCAGTCTGACACTAACTGACAGATGCCTGTGTGTCAAGGTCTCGTGCGGTATACTAACAGGCATGCTCATCATCTAAGATTTGCACCAAGAGAGCAAAAATTGTTACAAGGTTTTTGCATCAATATGTGTCACTGTGATAAGTAAACAACAGGGTGACAAAACCCTATTTCGTTCTTCAAGAAGTAGGTTTGATAAGCGAATTGCTTAAAAAAAAAAAGCTGCAAAACAAAAAAACCATAAAAGCCTAAAGCCCCCAACCTCATCTTCCAACTGAGAGAAAAACAAAAGAAAGGTGTTTCCTTTGGAATTGGGCTCATTCCTGAGGGCGCATGAGGTAACGAAATGTGGCTTCTGGGTACAGTGGCAGAACCATGGCATGTGTGTGGGCGGGCATCAAGGCTGCCCCCTGGTGGTGCAAGCTCTGAGCCCCTGCTTGGCCTCTCCTGTGACAAGGAGGGGCTAGGTTTAGGGATTTGTCATGGCAACCAGAGAAGGGGTGGTCCCTGGTCGATACAGGTATCCAGTGGTGGCCTGTTCTATGCATGCTGAACAGAACTGAGTGAGGCTCTCTTTTGGGAGAGATAAAGGTATGTGTTGGGGAAGAGAAGTCAAGGCAAGAAAGCAAGGGGACAGGTCTTGCTGCATGTGGACAGTAGCCCTCTGCCACAGAGCTCTGGGGCTCTCATCTGTAACACGGGAGAATCAGGAGGGTCAAACAAGATGACACAGGGAGGGGTTTCTGGACTATCATGGGGGTCCCCATCACTGGACTTAGCGATTCTCTCCAGTGAGGGTTCCCAAAGTGCAGGAGAAGCTGGGGAATCTTGTCTTCTAAATCTCCGCTTCTGGACACTGCAACGTGCTGGGCATACCCAAGCTCTGGAAAGGCTAGTGGACTTGACCCCTCCCATTTATTTAACCTAGCCTTCCCTTGTGCAACCAGCATCTCTTTGTGTGTGTGTGTGTGTGTGTGTGTGTGTGTGAGAGAGAGAGAGAGAGAGAGAGAGAGAGAGAGAGAGAGAGAGAGAGAGACAGATGCAGAACACTTAAACCATTACAGTAATCAGGTAACACACTCAGGAAACTGCCCTAAAACCTTCCATGCCTCTAGACAATAGGTCACATGATGCTCCTACACTTGGACCACCAAGTTCATCTATCCAGCATGTGTTGTTCAGAGCAGGACATGAGCAGCTTACTTCTGGTTCCGATTCTTGATGTTGAAGAAGAGAAAAGCACTGGCCATGATCATGCCAAGGATGGTGAGGGCAGAGAGAATGCTGTAGAGAGGTAGGGAGATCTTCCGCAGCTGCTCCAGGATGATGGTCTTGTCCTTTGGAGGTTCGGATCCTACAAAGTCAAAGAGAAGACATCAGGGGAGCCCAGTGTACAGTCATGTCCAAGGATAACTTTGCCTTGGTGTCCTTGGTGTTGGTCAGACCCCTGCACACAAATGCTATGCAAGGCACATCTACCTACTGTGGGAGCCGGATTCAGTGGTTGGCCAGTCTGCCCAGCAGGGAGTCTGAGCCAGGTTTTATTTCTTTCTCCAAATAGAATCAATCAGGGATTTGTGATGCATTTAATAGCCATTAGAAGACTAGAATTTGATTTGGTCTAATTACACTGTTGAAAACCCATCACCATTCATCCCCAATGGTAACAACATCTTGGAAGGCACAGGGCTGGGTGATGTGACCAGTTAACACTGAGGGTAAAGGACTTGTTTTCAGCCTGAAGGATCTGCTCCTACTCACATGTGATAAATTATCTCCCCTCAACAAGGCAGGTACCCTGCCTGTCAATTCTAGGGTGACATATATGTGCTCTGGCTGCAGGTTTTCTGCCTCAAGGTCATTGTTATAAAAGTTCTTTGGTTTTCTTTTCCCTAAGTCCTGCTAGCTATGGGAGGCAGAAGCTACCTTCCCTTTCCTGCTGTGCTAGGGCTGGAAGAAAACCATGGGGTTCCACCTCACTCTGTGCTTGGAAAGTTTCCCTGCTCACTCTTCAAGGGCGCCAGGAACCTGGGGGAGCCCAAGAATCTCTGAGCAAACACATCTCCCTGCAAGGTTGCAAAATTGCCTTGAGTTAGTTCCATCAGGCACAGTCTGGTTTGAAATGAGGGATGTAGGGACGCTGCCCCCAATTTCCTAAAAATTCCCTTTTCACTTAACAATTTCAGGTTGAGTTTTGCTGTGGAGTTGTGAAACTGGGATTTTCCCCGCCTCTAGTGGGGATATATGGGATCTGCCAGACACAGAACAGTGACTATTGTTTTGAGTCCTGGAGGCTCACAAGTGGTCAGGACGAGCCCATGGACAATTCCACGGGCATCAGGCTCAGTAATGCCTTTATTCCCAGGAGACCAGCTGGGGATGGGTAGATGTGGTGACAGCGGGGGTGGAGAATGCCACCAAACATCTGTGTTTAAAAACCTCTGTGTTTAGAAACATTTAGTGGATAAAAAGAGTTTGAACCATCTAAGAAATCCAGAGAAGTTGCCAGGTTTAAAACAAATCATGGAAATTAACAATAATAATGGGAATTTCAAGGGCAGAAAATCAGGGCTAAAGCAAAAACGAGGTAGATATAGCATCATATTTTGTTTCTAGAAGTGAGAGTTTAACGTTCAGAAACTTTTTTTCCCGTAGCTATGTTCCATTTAGCTAGACTGCCTGATGCTCGTTGAAAGACTGTATGGTTTAGTTTGAAATGCCCTCCAAAAGTCTCACGTGTTCAGAGGCAAGGATTCTGCAAAGTGATTGGATCACTGCGGTGCTCAGCAGTGAATTTATTCACAGCTGAATGTGCTAGTCACAGGTGGGGCCTGCTCTGAAGCAGGTCCCTGCAGGTGTGACCTGGAAGGGTATATCCTTGTCCCTGGTTCTTTCCATTTACATCCTGGCCACCTTGGGGTGAACATTTGACATGCCTTTCTACATGCCACGGCTGCCTTGGAGCAATCTAACCATGGACTAAATTCTGTAAAACTGTGGGTCAGGTAAATCTCTCCTTCAATTTGCAGGTGTCTGATATTTTGTCCCAACAAAGAGAAAGTGATTAATACAGGGTAATTCTGGCTCTCAAATACAATAGCAGCCCTGGGGGCGGGCTTTGGCTGGAAAAAAGCCCCTCTCCAGGCTGTGAGAAGTAGAGCTGAGGTTTGGGTCAAAGGCTATTTGACCCAGAGAGTTTGTAGCCTGTTATTTAGAAACAACTTCAGGAAACGGACACTGTCTTTTCCTCTTTATTCCACTTTCCCTCTCTCTAAAATGATGCATCCACCAGGAATCAACTAAGACATCAAATGATCATGGTGGTTCAGGTGTGTTGGCAGCAGCAGCAGTCTTAAGTTTTCCTGCTTTTCATTTGGTCCATTCATTCCTCACTCATCCATTCAACACCATGTGTCCGTTTAGTCCCCTTCCCCCCATCAGGTCCAGTGCTGGGCACTGATGATACAAAGGTGAGTGAGATCTAACCCTGCCCTCATGCAACTTACACACCAGCCACAGAGGAAAGAGCAATACTAAGCAATCATATTTATTGAAATCTTACCATGGGATTATATAGAGATTATGGAAATTAATAGGTACATATCTTAATATGTAGATATATATTATCTAAAATTAAAGATTTTCCACTTGATCTACCAGCTTTATGGGTTGATAAGATCATTCTCATTTTACAGAAAGGAAAATAATTTTCTAGGTGCTAAGTGGCTTGTGTAGCTACTAAGTGACCTAGGATATGAACCCAGATCTATGTAATTCTGAAGCCTGTGCTCTAACCACAGGACAGCTGACCTCCACAGACCAGCCCAGCTGACTCCAGGCACTAGAAGGCCTGAGCACCAAGAAGCAGCAGAATGAACTCTCTTCAATGGAGCAGGAGAGGCTGGGAAAGGAGAGGAGTTAGAGCCGTCTTGGGAACCCAAGTAGGGCTGTTGGCTGTCACCAGGATGACAAGCAGAAAAGGGCATTCTGGGCTGAGGACATAGTGTAGGCAAAAGCACAGTGGTGTCTTGGCATCAAGAAACCATAAGCAGTTTGGCTGGAGATATTTAAGAGTGGAGACAGGCAAACAGGAAGGGGTCCCTTCAAGGATGCCTTGGGGGAACCTTATATAGCAAGGCCTCCTCCCTGGGAGCCCTGGGAACCAGGCAGGGTTCTGGGAATAAGTGAGGCAACTTCAATGATGGTGAGGGCAAGAAGGACTCAGGATAAGACTGGTGCGGGAAAACACACAGGCTGAATGTAGAGTCTGGGTAGGAGAGGCTAGAGCCGAACCCAGGCGGAGGTGTGGGCAGGGGTTGGGCTCTGCCTGGAGTCAGGAGCTATCCTGCCTTGGCTTTGGGTTCACCCTCCACCCTTCGCCATGGGTGAAAGAGTGAGAAGCAGGAAGTGGGCCTGGGTGGTGGGGCCTGAGTGCCATCTGTGATGAGCTTGGTGTCTTGACTCTTGTTTAGTCATTTTCTTTGCTTTTATTTTTTTGCTTCCCCACCCCAAATTTGTTTTCCCTCCCAGTTACATGGCTTTATTTTGTGTTGAGATCTTTCCTTCAATTTCTTGTTCTTGTTTAGTAAATTCTTGCTCAGTAAACTCTAATCTCCTGAATGTAGGAGCAGACAGGCCTAACTTAGGGATCAGAACCTGAAGGTTAGAATAGGCTGTGCCTCATACAGGTTGTAGGAATTGGGGTGACACAATTTCTAAGCCATTTTCTCAGCTGTATGACAGGACTAATGGTACCTTTTGTGCACTTTTCTTTTGTGGCTCCATAAAATCATAAGTAACCATGTGGTTAGTAACAGCTCCCTCAGGTAGGGTGGAAAGGCCCAGTGGAGGTGGAGACCAGGCATCATCTGGAGACTGACCGGAATTCTACAATGTTCTCAAGCTCATAAATCCAGGGGTATGTAGTGACATGACAGACTAACCAAACAGTCCATCCAATTCTGTGCCTGAATTAAAGTAGGAACTCCAGGCACAGAAAACTAGATGTCTCTTTTCCTGCTACCTAGTGGAATCAAATAATAGTATCAAAATGTCATGGATGTGGTAGCTTCTTCTATTGCCATTTAGAGTAGCCTGTCCATCCATCCATCCATCCATCCATCCATCCATCCACCTGTCCATGCATCCATTCACTCTTCCATCCACTTGATCAATCATGGTATTTTCTCATTTCATCAAATATCACTAAGCCTCCAACATATGGTAGATTCCAATGCCAGGAATTTAAAATCAAATGGGATCCATAAAAGAGCTTGTGGTCCAGTCATTTAGCAATTTCAGTATAAACAAGAGTGGCCAGAGGAGAGGCAGAGAAAAACACTGTAGAAGTAAACAGAAGGGAGGCATGAGTTCAATTGGGGTCAATCAAAGAAGGCTGCACAGAGGAAGTAACATGTAAATTGGTCTGGAATCTGAGGAGGAGCTCTCTAGCAGGAGAGGGGAATGGCTTTCAGGAAGAGAATGAGAGAGAGAGGGAGAGGAGAGAGAGAGACAGAGAAGCACAGTAGGCCACACTGGGAAAGAATGACCTATGGCCGTCCAATAGCTTATGTATCTTGGTGAGCACTCTGTAATTTCCAGCAGCCTGTTGCAGGAACTGGAAGCCAAGGGAGTGATTTGGATTTGGAACCTGGGCTCAGTGAGCCAGTGAGTGGATGTGCTGAGGATGCTCCCTTGACCCCCAAGGCCAAGGACTCTGTGTTATCGCCCCCCTCGCCTGCCTTACCTTGGAACCTGATGGTGTCGTTGATGATTTCCAGGGTATCGGCCACAGCGTTGTATTCTCCCACCTTCACTTCCCTGCTGTCTGTGAGACAAGAGACAGTGGCCAGTTACAGGGCATCCGGGTTGTGTCTGGGGCTCCTCTTAAGGGTCCTACCCCCTGTACACCTTGAGTGCATTCTTGAGGGCTTCCTTCCTCTCCCATCCCTTCCAGGCAGAGCACCCAGCCTCCAACCCATGTGGGCTAGAACTTCCACTCCTTTGAGGCGGGGAGAATACCTTTCCTCCTAAGCTGGACTCTGCCGGTCACCAAGATCTTCCTGACACTGGACTGAACTGTCATCCTGCAACTTTCTCCTGCCCTCAGGACCTCAGGGACAACTTCTGCTCCTCTGTCTCAGGATAACTCCAGAAATTTAAAGACACAAACGTATCACCCTCACCCTATTTCCCACCCTAACCGGGCCCCTCCTTGGGCTCTACCACACAATGCCGCCATTTTTCTGATGGGTGTATACCCAAGGGCAGTGCACTTTGAAGCATCACAGACCTATGAATGCATTCTTATTTGGAAATAGCATCTTTCTGAAGCCACATTGCCTGTTGTCACACCAAGAAAAGTCTCCTACTGCCCTTGGCTCCTTACATGCACTCACGGAGAGTGACTTCAAATCCAAACGTACCTTCAAATACACCATTCTCTTCCTCACTGACTTCAGTCAGTTCACTGTTTTAGTCATTGTCAAGGATAAAGCGAATGAGCCCTGGCCTGGCGTGGTGGCAGAATGAGCTGAAGACGAGAGATGAGACTTGATAAAAGTTTCCCTCTACCAGGAGAAACAGGGACAGCCGGATGATCGAATGAGAGATAAATGGGGAACAAGCAAGTCACCCAAGATTTTCATGGGGGTGGCAGGGGTTCAGGTACCATTCTACGAATGGGGATCAAGGATGGGGCCAAATATAATGAGGGAGGTGATGAGTTCCATCTTGAATGTGCTGAGCCTGAGGTGCCTACGGACTGTCCAGGTGAATATGTTCTTGAGTCTGGAGCCCATGGCAGAGGAATAGGCTGGAGGCAGAGGGTTGGAACTATCTTCAAGGAGACTGGGACCTGGAGCAGGGGGCAGGGGCAAGACCCCAAGGAAAGCAAACCGAGACAGAAGAGAGGTCTAAGCATACCAGGGAAGCCTTGGCCTCGGGATGAACAGAGCAAAGATGCTCTGAGAAGTGGCCAAGAGCAGGGTGCTGGGGGAAATGGGCATCTTAGAAGCCAAGAAATGGGATCATTTCACAGAATGACACGTGCTTCTAAGAGACTGGCATGACCACCAGTGGGGCTGGTGGATTCTGTGTGTGGTGGACACTGGTGACCATAGGGAAGTGGATTTGGGGAAAGGAAGGGGTAAGAAGAGGGAGGTAGCATGGCCCAAGCAGTGTAGAAGTGAGAGTGGACACTCAGGGTGAGTGGACCTTGACAAGGTCAAGGAGCAGGATTCATTGATCCCCTGTATGGTTTGGATATAGCTTGAAGGTACCCTCAGGGTTCTTATGCTAAAAGCTTGGTTGCCAGTGTGGCAGTGTGGAGGTGGTTAGGCCACTGGGGCCGTCATCCTCCGATGGGATTAATGTAGTCCCAAAGGGACCCTGGTCAGATCCCATGAGAACGGCTGTTGGAAGGACTCTGGCAGCTCCCCTGAATCCCTCCTCCATGCCCTGCTTATCACTTTCCCACGAGCGCCCTCACTGTGGTGCCATCTGACATGGGGCCCTCACCAGAGCTGCGTAGGTGCTGGCACTGGGCTCTCCAATCTCTAGAACTGTGAGCTACAGAAACTTCTTCTCTTTCTGAAGCACCAGCCTCAGGTATTTTGCTGGTTCAGGTATGTGATTGGTGCCTCCTGAAGGCAATAGCTCTGGAGAGCATGGTCCATGGAAGGGACCACACACAATTCAGGTGCGTTGCCAGAGCTGCAGACCTGACCAGCAAAATGTCCAGAGCCCATAAAAGTGTTCCAAATGGGCACCCAGAGAAACTGTTCGCTGGGCTCTGGTGTGGAGTGAGTTCCTTTGCAGAAACGCAGGTGCACACTGGTGCCTCATAACATTCAGGGAACGGGACACGGGACCCCTAAGTCACTTCTGCATGCTTCCCCTGACTCTAGAGGGTGGGGGCCTGCAAAAGTCACTTCCTTCTTCCTGCCAGGCTCCCTGCCATCACATTGTGCAGGCAGCCATCTCTTGCCTAGGCCACCCAGCCCCTAAATGTCACATTAGCACACAGGGCCGGGGGCTCCAGCATCCTGCTCTGGCCTTTTGAAGGCTTCTGCCGCTCAGCGGAGATGGCCCTGATTTATTCACTTGGTGTAATGAGTGCATGTGAAATATGCAGGCTGATGGGAGCTGGAAGGTGGCACCCCTCTGTGTCCCAGCCATATTGCTCGCCCCGCTGACTCACTGGCCCTGCTGTACGTACTATGCCATGCTACCAGAACAACCCTTCCCCAGGACAACCATAATCATCATAATTTCTCCCTGGGTACAGTGCTTGGATGCCCTTGGGTGGTTCCTAAGTTCTGTTCATGGCAAAGTGTGAATCGATCAGTCATTATCCTCCAGGCTGTGGGAGGAGCCTTGAATAGGTTACGTCACTGCTGGGAACCAGGTGCTGGGCAGGCGCCTGGACTCGGTCTCCTGGTTCTGAATTCAGCATGCTTTACCCGATATTGAGCAGGGCTGCTGATCATTCAGCCTACGTTTCTTGAGGGCTTCCTGCATGCCAGGTCGAGCCCAAGGTATTATATCATAAAGAATCGCTCCACAGCAGTGCTCTAGGTGGTACAAGATTAAAGTTATTTTTATACCTTGGACCTTGGACATCTTGGATGCTAATGGGCTGTTATACAAAGTCTCCTGGTTTAACCCCTGCATTTACTCACCCAACAAATGCTACTGGTCACCTGTTTTGTGCCAGGTTCTATGCTGGAAACTGGTCACACAAAGATTTTAAAAATAGGTCCTAATTCTTATTCTTGTGTATCCGTAATTAAAATTGGGAACTTTCCAGGATGCTCTAAGGGTTACATAAGGAGAAGATAGGCAAGCACTTAGCTTGCAGCTTACCTAACAGGAAGTACGCAATCTACTGCAGTTACTATATTTGTAATAAAAGTAACTGAGTTATTTGCTGTGTCCGCAAACACTGTGCTTTCCTACTGCCATCTGCTCCCCATAATCGTCCCTCCACTCGGAAGGCAGCTTTCTCCTCTGTCCACTAAATCAACATGCCCAAGCCTACCTGCCTCTTCCAGGAAGCCTTGCCTGAGTCCTGCTGTCCCCTCTGCTTGTCCTGGTTAGTGTAGACTCAGGGTCCTGGGTTATAGCTCCCCGTGTTGGAGCTATGTGCTGGGTGTGTCCAGGTATTCTGACTCCTGCTGGCCAGGAGTGGTCCTAAGAGGGACTTAAAGCTTTGCTTCTGTCATCCTGTCTTGTTCCCTACACTCTGGGCAGGGCCCCTCCTGGGCCTGCAGAGGGAAGGATGATGTCCACTCTGCTTTTCCATTTACCCAGTACTTCCCAGCTCCTTAATAATGACATAGTGCAGAGTAGGAACCATCTATTTGGATGTGGATGGCCAGGAAGACCAGAGATTGTGCGCCAGGGAACCTGCGCCCAGCTTGGAAAGAAGATCCATGCTGGGGTTTGGAGCAAGGGGAGAGGCTGTGGTGCTAGGTTGTCCCTGTCTAGCTCCACATGGGCCCTGCTACCGGTTGTCACTGGTTTATGTGTGACTGACTGTTGCCTTTCTGTGGGCCTCAGTTCCTCCATCTGTAAACTGCACTGAGATCTTCCAGTGGTTCTCAGCCTCTGTGAGGTCTTAGAATCACCCAAGGACTTCTGGAAAATACAGATGCCCGGGTCCCAACATGGCAGACCCATTACATTAGAATCCCAGAGAACTGAGGGGTGGTTCCAGGGTGGCAGTTTTTTAAAAGTTCTCTAAACTGACTCTAATGTGTAGCCAGGGTTAATAATCACTGAATTAGAGTGAGGACCCTTCAATGTGGACATTTTCTGGTACTCAGAGGTGAAAACCATCATGCAATAAAGAGTCCTCTTTCCTGCCGAATGATACTGGTTTCTTCTTGCAGTGCAAACAAGTAAGTTTTCTCTTTAAAAGATGGATCCTTTATTTTGAATTTTGGATTAGCATGTGTGCAGAAAATAGGTCCTATTGGTGAAAACTTGGCTGTCAAAAACTGTCCAGTCTAAAAATATTCACTGGCTGTGGGCCTGGAGAGTCCACGACACGGTGAACAAGGATGTCAAGCATGGAGTGGTTCTGCCTCCTTCCGAAGACAAGCAGGTCGCCAACTTCCTGCTTCAGCTGCATCCATACCCTGTGACATGGGCTACAGGTCCCACAGCCCTCAATGTCCGTTCTCACTTGGCCTTGGCTCTTATCTGAGGGAGGTGTGCATAGGCTTTAAAGTTTAATTGTTGTTAACAACAGCAGCAGCAACAACACACATATACACAGACAGCATAGAACTTGGGTGTAAAACAAAAGATGATTGGGGCTCAATAAAATCAAAGATTCTATAAATGTGCTCAGCTCCAGGACTCCAAAGCAAAGGCTGCTATTCAGGTCCAGGAGACAGCTCTGAGCTGTAAGACAGGCCATGAGGTTAATGTCGGCTTTGCCACGTCCCATGAGCAGTCTGGAGAAGTCCAACCTTGTCCTGGTCCAGCTGCATGAGTGAGCGCAATAGGAGGTCTCTACGGCCTCCAATCCTCAGCCTGCAGCTCTGCTTTGAAGGGTCCTCTTCACTCTAGGTTGAAATCTATTCCCCACAGCTTTCTCTCTGGTCCTGACTGCCCTGGAGCCCCACATCACTTTGACACTTCCTCATCACCTCCCTTCAGGAGTGGATACAATGGCCATACGTGACCATGGGCTTTGACTGCTCTTCCTTCTCCAGGGCAAACAGCCACTCCTTGGGAAGGATTCTCACTCTCACTCCCCTGACCTAGGCCAGCTCTGCAGACCCTCTCTGCCCCTCATAGCACCCCTATGGGCCATGTGCTTGTCTGACTGAATCTTGAGCACCCATTCTTTTTTATTGTCACAAATAGTAGGCCACTGCCACATTTTAAATGAGTCCATTGAGCTTTGTGTTGAGATTTTTTAACAGGCCTGGTAGACACTGCTCAAATGCTCCAGGGCCATAATAACCTTCCAGGGACAGATTTGTTCCTTGCCTTAAGCAAACTGGACCAAGGGCAAGAGCTAAGTACCCAAGAGGCCAGGTCACATGTAACAGGCCACCGCATAGGAAGTACCTTTCCTCACCTCCGTGTGGCTACCTCCCTCTGGTCCATCAAAGCTCAGCTCAGATGTCCCCTTCCCCTCCAGACATCCTTCCTAGATTCTGCCAGGCAGAGTGCAGTGTCCTTCCTCTGGATGGCTGCAGTCACCTGTGCCACCCCTTAAAAGGCATCATATATTCCTGAGCCCCATGTCTGTTCTTTATTGGACTGAGAGCTCCCTGAGGGCAGGGGCTGCATCCTGTCCACCTCAGTACCCTGTGCGTCCAGTCAAGACCTGGCATGTAGGAGATGCTAAGAAATACTTAGGAAACTCCAAAAATAGCTGGGGGTGGGGGTACACTCCTGTAATCCCAGCACTTGCAAGAGGATCTTTGCAAGTACGAGACCAGCCTGGGCTACAAAGTGAGCTCCAGGCCTGCCTGAACTGCATAGTGAGATGCTGTCTCAAAAAAACAAAAACAAAACAAAAACCCCAAAATCACAAACCTCAGGACCAAAGGGAGGGGACAGATTTATCCACATTAAAATTAAAAATTTCTCTGTTTAGGTCTGGGGATTTAGCTCAGCAGCATAAGCGCCTGCCTTACAAGCACGTGGTCATGAGTTTGATCCCCAGTACCAAAAAAAAAAAAAAAAAAAAAAAAAAATTCTCTGTTTGACAAAGATTTAGAATGTAAAGACAAATGCCAGAACAGAAGAAGCTATTGCCAAAGCTACAAACCAACAAGGGCTTGATATTTAGATTTTATAAAGCACTTTTGAAAATCAACAACAACAAAAAAAGAACCTCAAAATTTAAAAAAAATGGTCAAAGGATCAGGTGGGACTGACAATTACTAAGTGGCTAATAAGCACAGGAAGAGATGCTCAAACTCATTAGTAATCAGAGAAATGATGCTTAAAACCACAGCATGATATAGCATTATTGTTTGAGGCTGGCAAAAAATGAGACGTAGGGGAAATACCACATGTGGGTGGGAGGGAGGCACACAAGAATCCTGCCAGAGGCAGTAGATACGGGCCTGGCCATTCCAAAGAACAATCTGGAATATTAGGTGTACTGAGTGTGCACACACCTTCTAATGATGCACATTTGCCCTAAAGAAATTCTTAGCTGGCTCTATGGGGGACATGCATAAAGACGCTATTCATGAGGCTGGGAAGTGGAAGGGAACCTAGGATCTGTTGCTGAGGGCTGGAAGGGTGATACATGACTGTGTCCCGTGGAGGGAGCAAAAGCCATGGCCAAGATATATACTCAGGAGCTGGAGGAAAATTTAAAAACGAAGCAGTAAGAAGGAAACAGCAGCAGCAACAACAACATAGAAAATATTTACAATCTAGTTGCATTGATGTAAATTCAAAACATACACACACAGACTAGCAACATGTATTTTGCAGATACATACAAGCATCGTAGGTACATTAATCACTTTGGATGTTTATTTACCATTGTAGATGCAGGAATGGGCTACAGGAGTAAATGAAGGAAACAAGGGGGTAAAACCACTGGGAAGGCAGTTCATGGACCAGTGATAACAACATTCCATGACACGCGGAGGGTAAGGTAGGATCACACTTTGGTCAGGAACTTCTGAGCGGAGGTAAGTCTGGGACCATCATCAGGAGATCCCAGGGGAATAAAGGAAGCCAACAGATGCCATAGCACTTTTCTGAATCACTCACAGAGCCAGGAACCCGATAGCATCAAGTTACTGCCTTCTCACGGTCATTTTCAAGGAGAGGACCATAATTGCCTTTTATTTTGTTATTTTAAAATAAACTCTGAAATGAAGTCTTGGTGAAATGATGTCAAGTTGCTTGGATAAAAATCCAGGCAACATATTTATTTTGAGGTCCCTGTCTTTTGTTGTTGTTGTTATTGTTGTTGATTATCAACAACAGGCCCTGCACATGCTGGACCACCACTCTGCTACTGAGCTATATCCCCGAATCCTTCCTAAAATTTTATTTTGAAACAGGTCTCTTTAAGTTGTCTAGGCTGGCCTCAAACTTGTGACCCTCCAGCCCCAGCCTCCCGAGTAATACTCTTTCACCTGCCTTTTCCCCCTTAACTCCTATATATCTGGTTGAATGGCAGTCCAGCAAATGGCTTTTGCAGGCTCATGTCCTGGCGAAGAGAGCTACAATGTGTGATAGAAGGAAAACAATATTTCCTTCTCAAACTATGACTGAACTAGATCCAAAAGTTTTCTAGTAAGTTCTGGGAAATCACCTTCCTATTTTTATAGGCAGTGGCATTTGGCCAGAGAGATTATGAAGCCCCTGGGGGACAAGGACTCTATCTTACTCAACTTGGCTTCCCCCAGAGGACTGGGTAACACACCCGGCAGATGCTCAGGAAATGCATACTGAATAGCACCATGTCTGTTACCCCAAAGACCAGACATAGTTAATGCCTGCAAACGGGAAGGAGGTGCCTTCGTTTCACTAGGTAATGGGGAATGATTCCCTCATTAGAGCAATGCAAGACCCCATCTCTTCAAATCAGGTGTCAAGACACAAAACTCCAAAATCTGAGTCCTTCTATATGAAAAGTGATGTTGACAGTTTGATAAGGGGTTGTGTTTTCTGATCTTTATTATTTTGCTCTATTCATTTTTGGTTTCATTATTTTTTAAATAATAATAGAAAAACACAGAAAAAAATCTGAGTGCTTTATGTTTCACATTCATGGAAGCTGTGATCATTCTCCACATTCTCATAAACAGACCTGATGGAGGCAGGCAGGTGGCTGAGCAGCAGATGCCCAGTTCCTCAACAAACAGCACAAACCAGGCCCTGATCGCGGCTTCCCTGCGCTTCCTTCCCTGCTGCAGATTCTGAGCTGTGTCTAGACTTCAGCAGTAGCATGGATTCTTTTTTCTCTTAAGAGCGGGGGCGGGGAGCCAGTTTGCTAGCATCCATCCTCATCTCTGCATGGCTCCGTGGACAGCAGTGACAGCCTCAAGCAGCAGCCCTGAGCCTGGGACCAAAATGGCCTTAGGCCTGAGACTGTGGCACACAGGATGCTAACACCACAGCTGCCTTATCTAGCATGTGCGTGGGTCTCTCAGAATAGCACCTGCCTAGAACAAGAGTAAGAATGTGGACCATTTGTTTGGAGGTGATCCACGGTCACCCTGACATGTAGGGGTATGATGAAGTGAAACAGGATGGAGAGGGGTCCCTGTACAGGGTGCCACAGGGTAATCCCTGGAAGAAGAGAAAATTCTTCAGCGATGTCTTATTGAAGGGAACGGGTACTGGGATAGTTTCCCCATCTTTCCTTTGTTACCCAGGGCTACCCTGGAAGCGCTGATTCTCGACAACTGGGCTGCTTGTTTCATGGGGAGGGAGTGTTGCAGGTGCTTTTAATGAGATGCTGTTCACCTTGCTCTGGAGAGACGGCTGCTCCAGGGATACGAGTGGACCTCTGATGGCGTCCAGCGCACCTGCCCTCTGGGATGGTCCTGAAGGGAAGTCAGGCTTTGGGAGCCCTTGAACATCAGGCCCAGGGAGGGAAGCTGGGGATGAGGAAGACTATGCTTCAGGGGTCAAACCCTCTCTGGATTCTCAATATCTCAGCTCAGGAGACGGTCCTGGTTGTTTCTTTCTTTCTGTCTTTTTTTAGAAATAGGTCATTTTGGCAAGGGTGAGGTCATGAGTTTGATCCCCAGTGTCCCCCCAAAAAAAGAAAGAAAGAAAGAAAGAAAGAAAGAAAGAAAATAGGCCATTTGCCCAGCGTTCCTAAATTTCTATGAAAACAGAAGTACACAAATGTGGTTTCTCTAGCCTGGAAAAACAATCCCCACCAATGTGATCACATTTCTGTTGTTATTGGTGCCAGATGGTCTACCTTGAATCAAGTTACTGAAAACCCAAAATGAAAATATTCTTACATGTCTTGGAACATGAAGCAATTGCCAAGTTCAGGGATCGTTCTTTCTCTAACTCTCTTAGCAAAGTCACACGAGGAGCCAGCCAGAAGCAAGCTGCCTGCTGGCAATGGTCATAGCTATGGTCAAGGCTTTCCAGAGCTCCAGAGTCCACAGAACACTGACCTCACTGGTCTCTGAAGACAGCCCTGGAAGCAGGCAGAACTCACATTAGTGCCGTCCCATTTTGCAGCGGGGAAATTGAGATTTTGAAGGTAAATTTACTCATCCAGGATCAAAGCAAAGACTTCGTTCTTTTGCATCTAAATGAAGTCACTGATCTTTCACTGGGGTCTTCCTGTGGGCCACGCACTGTGGATACTGATCCTATACCTCTAGCAGGGAAGAGTAGACAAGAACAAGGCTTCTTGGCCCTCTTGTTGGTCTTCTCCCCAGAGAAGACCATGTCCAATTCCTTTGTGTTTTAATTTTCCAAAGAAGTGAGCAGAGCCTCCCATCAAACACTCCCTTGAATGTAGATAAAAGGTTTCAAAGGCACCAGGGACTCTGCAAATGAGAAGCTGAAAAAAGCACCGTGTGGGGTCTTTAGAGTGGCAGCGGGCTGGCAACTTCCAAGATGCCACCAGCGTGCACTGGAGACCAGCAGGGAGCAGAGCTAGACAGGGGACTTCCCTCGAAGGGTGGCTCTGAAGCTGCACTATGTGACGGGTGCTGCTACCACCTGCATTTCCTCATCCCTTCTGAATAAGAGCAGCAAGGGAAGGACCAACGGACAGGACACAGCAGTCATGAAGGGCCAGGCAAAAAACATGGTGAGACCATGAGGAGGATTTTTGTGAGGAGACCAGCAATGAGGCAATTTAAGAGCTGATAATACTAGGGTAGGGAACAATTCCTGGAGGGTTCCAGAAGGTGGAATTTGGACCAATCCCTTTCTGAGGGAACTGAGAAGCAGTGGCCTAGAGAAGTGAAGAGATGAATTCATGGTCTCACAGAGAATCTCGGCCTGCTCTGAGCAGAGCAAGTCTCTTTCCAGGCCTGAGCCTCAGTTTCCCCTCTGAAATGAGATAATAATCAGGGAATCTATCAGCTTGGCTGGTCCATTCAGTAACTCAGTGACCTCCCTTCCTGGGAAGCAAGACCCCTCTAAAGTCTTTTGAGTTTGAAAAGCTAATTATTGTACTGATGTGCACATGCCCCCTGCAGTCTTGTGGCTCATTTCAGTCCCCAAATAACATGTGATCCTTCTGCCAGGTCAACAGGACTGTTTTATACACAGGTAACAGGAGTATCTGAAGGCCCCACTGTGACCATCGATAAAAACCAGACACATACATAGAGGAACCGAGGGGAGCACGGGGAGATGCAGGTGTGCACATGAGCATGAGGTGCCACGCAGTGAAGTCCAGGCCTAGCCCTGCCACTTGCCAGCCGTGTGTCCCTGGGGAACACCTCCCAGCTCCGAGCCTTAGTTTCCTCATTTATGCCATGAAGAGGTGGGATGAGGTCATCTCTAAAGCCTGGCCCTGTCTGACACGCTACCCAGCATTAAGTTTAGGAAGCAGCCAGCAACAGCAGAGATGGCAAAGGAAAAGGTTCCGAGGTGTCAGTAACCAGGGAAATCCAGATTTGCCCCAGAAAAGGGTCAAACTTTGGGAAGATACTTATCATGATTGCTACTTATTGTTGAGCAAGAAATCAATGCACACATGGACACATATTCTCTCCTGTAGCTCTTCCCACATTCCAGGAAGGTAGGTAGGATCGTATCCTTATTGTACCAATGAGCACAGTGAAGGTTCAGAGAGGCAAAGTCATCTGCCTGATGTTCACCGGTGATCATGTGGCTTGAGTCGAGGTGGGCTGGGCCTTTCTTACAAATCTGCAGATCTGCCTAGAACCACAGTCACCATGGGTGCTTACACCTCATGTATGAAAAAGGAAAAAGCAATAACATTGGCATGCCCTGGTAGCTGTGACCAAACAGCTTATATTTTACAATATCCTCTCCTTCCAGAATGATATAATTTGAGAACTGGAAATGTGACAAGAAAATTTAGTTATAATCACTCAAAAAAAAAAAAAAGCCTGTGTCTGTGTCGGGGTGCCTACTTTGTTCAACCAATAAAGAAATAAGACTTAACAAATGGGAAAATAATTACATTTGCCTACAATGACATCTTTGTGCATGCCACTGAGCTGACATGTGTTTCAATTACCTGCCACAGGAAGACGAATAGGTAAACCTACAAGATTATATTACAAAGTGATACTGCTGAAGAATACCTCTCTCCATTGATCAGAAGCCTGGTGGGATTTGTCTGAATGAATCTGAAGAACTTGCTTTAATTTCTTGCTTTCGCTGGGATAATTCTCAGATTTGCTTAAAGTGAGTGAACACAGCAGGGCCTGTTCTTATTTCTGGATTCCAGAAAATCAAGATGCTGAAAAATACAGCACTGATGAGTGGTCCCTCCAGCTGTTTGGGCTGAGTTGAGGCATGGGCCTTGAGAGACTTCCCACCCTGTCCCTCACAGATGCTCGGGGACTCTGACAAGTCATTTCTGCTCTCTGGGCCTTGGTGTTCTTATCACACAAAAATCTTGGTGTGGGTGATTGCTGAGGCCTCTATAACAGCAGCAGGAAAGTTCAACAAACAAACCGGCTTCTTTAGAAGACGAGTGGTTTAGAAAAAGTGTGGGGGTTATAACAGAAAAGAGACTAAAGAGACACATGAAGCTGACGCAATAGTTGGGCCTTGTGTGGATTCACCAAGAAACCATCAGCTTTGAAGGTACCTTTGAATAGATCAGAGGATCAACACAGACCGGGAATAAAAAGACGTTCAGAATTGTTAAATGTTTTAGGTATGATAACAGTACAATGGTTGTGTTTTTAAAAGTCCTTGTCTGGTAGAAATGCAGACTGGAGTATTTATAGATTGAAATGAGATAATGTCTAAAGGTTGCTTTAAAATATGACAGCAGACACACAAAGGGGGCTGGGAGTGAGTAGAGATAAAACAAGATTGGCAAAATGCAGATAATGGTTTCATTGAGTGGTGGAGACGTGGGGTTCATTACGTGCATAGAGTCTGTTGAACATTTCCATAATCAGAGCTAAAAACAGCGCAGGGCTTCTCAGCATCTTGCAAGTGACTTAACTGCTGTCCTGCTCCTCACCTTTTCCTAAGTGTCTCGGAGTCAGGTGGGGAGGAGGCGAAGGCCTGCCAAGCAACACAACTGAGAAACAGTGTCCACATAAGTTGAAACTAATGTTTTTGTACAGAAGTGTTTTCTATGAACTCTTCCTACTTTTATCTGGGTTCCCATATCCTACCCCATTTTGTTTGATGTATTTTACTGCAGAAACATAACATCCCTGAATAGAAATGTTGTCAACTAGAAAGAATAAGCATCAAAAAGCCTACCTTGAAATTGAGTAAATTTAATGGTCCCCATTCTCTCCCCATTCCGGAACACAACTTGACCCTAAAAATAAAACAAACAAACAAGAACAAAAGAGAAATGCCACATTAGCTCAAACACTCCCAAGCTCACTGAAATGCATTAGCTGTAGGATGCGATTATTAATATTGGAAAAAAATAGACTCCCATTGGACTGGAGACGCAAAATCAAACTAATTATTTTTAAATTAGTTGTGATTTTATCTGGTTAATTTGTGAGGAGCACAAAATCAATAATGGAACTACCACATGGGAATTAACGCTGAGATAAACGTCTCCATTATCACTGGGACTATTTGTTAAACACCCACGTGTCCCATGTCATCATGGGACAAGGTCTTCCAGGGAAGATGGAGGTAGACTGAGGTCCTGGGAGGCTGGCCCTGTACCTATTCATAAAGATCAGGGCTGTTTGGCTTGAGGACCACAGGGTGCTGGAGGTTAGTAATCTTTGTGAAACCAGAGAATGTCTTCCTAAGTCTGTCCTGGATGGTGACGTCAGCCCCAATTATAACTGGGCTATAGCACAGCACAAAATTAAGCTACTTGAGCCTGAAAGACCTGACTACTGTCATAGCTAGCTGAGTGCCCCTCTTTAGGGACCTCGAGGGCTAAAGATGGCATCATCTTTTTCATCTGTCTTGCAACCTTCCACATGCTTGGCTAAATATACCAGGAATTTAAGGAAGAATATACCGTCTCTTTTTGTCAATTTATGGTTCACTTAAAATTCTGCAGCCATGCAAGGAAACTGACATGTGTTATATCATTGCATCTTAAAGACTGGCTTAGCTGTAAGGATGAACCCTACCTTACAGGTCAAGAAACTGAGGCAGAGGAAGGTTATGCATTTTTTTATAAGGTCATTATAAGTGAAACTGGGATTCGTACCCAAGTGTTCCTTTCTGGGCTGGGATTGAACGCCAGTGCTCTTCGTCACATCCCTAGCACACCTCCCAGCCCCATGTCACTTCAATGCTCATGTCATTTTACTACAGCATGCAACTCTGACCCAGAAATAAATCCTTCTTGTGTTCCTCTTCTGGTGAAATTAAGAAAAGAAATAATTTTAAAGGTCCCCTGCTCTTTTCTCACAGTAATGCCTTTGCATTATCAGGCGACAGCAGAGAAAATACCTGGATGCTCTTAGTTCTGGGGAGAAAGCCCCAGGATGCTTCATCTTCCCTTGGGTGGAAACCTGAAGTGTGAAGCTCTGAGGCTTTCAGAATAAAGGGGATCATTCAACCCGTTCTTGGAGTGAGAAACACCTTCCAAGGCCGCTTTGACACCTTTCTGGAGTCCCAAAGACAGCTGCAAGTAGTATCAGTTTGAAAGTAACACCCACAGCATTCCATATTCAGGTGACAGTAAGCGATTCGCAGGAGTGTGAAAACACAGTGCAATAGGAGCTGTGATTTCATTTCCAGGGATGATTGAAAACTACAGAATACCTTTCAAGAGGAACACTTTTATGCAAATAGACCACTTTACTTGGATGGGGCAGACGCCAACATTGTCCAATGGAGAAAAGAATTTTTTTTTGATTGACTGACAAAGGTGGAGATCAAACTAATTCACTAAAATCTCCTGACGTATTTTGAAGAATTCCAAACACTTCTAGGTTTACAATGTGGGCGGCTCTGCAGTCTTTCTTGGTTAAAAGGTGTGTGGAAAGTTGTCCGTGCTTTAATGGAGACACTGAAGCAGAGTAAGATATGGAGGTGAGAGCTCCTTTTGCTTTTCCCCTTTACTTTAAAACAAAAATAATTAGTTCATTTTAAAGTAAGACCTGTCATATTTTATTTATTAGCAATAGCTGTTTGTTACTAATCTCTGTGATTTCTCAGGTACCACAGTGACAGGGGGCCACTGTCTGAGTTCCAGGCCTGGGGTGAGGCCTCCTCTCTGGTGAGCTCCTGATCATCTCTGAATTACTGGTCAGTGCAGCTCCTGGTTACACAGCAGGCACCCAGCAAATGGCAGCCATCATTTTATTTAAACACTTTGAATAGCAGAGAGCGGGACTGAAAAGATCTGTGGCACCAGGGAGGTTTCTGGTCTTTGGGAGGGAATTTTCAACTCCCGTATGACCTCAGTTGGCAGCAGGGCAAACTATTGGGTGCTATCCAAGATGGCTTTGCCTCAGAAGTGTGTCTCCAAAATGGGTGAAAACCCTTGAACAACTGCATGAACCACTGTGTCTTCTGTCTACTAACAGGAGGAGGGGGAGAATTTCTGGCTGTGGTAATGGGGTGACGAAAAGAGATGGGTAACTGTTATTCTGGAAGCTGGCCCTGGGGATGAGGGGAGCCCTCTCATGAGGAAAGCACATTACGTGACTCTTTCCCAGAAGGCATGACGTGGCACCTGATGGTTTGACTGACAAGGCCCAACTGGACAGAGGACCACTGACCCAGCCAAGGCAACCTTGGTAAGACTGGCATGAAGAAGGTCTCATGCCCACAAGAAGATTCTCAAGAAATTCCGTTCAAGAGGTAACCTCCATAATAGAAAGCGACCAACTCCTACAACGTAAATATGTATTTATTTTATGCCAATTTTTTGTTTGTTTTTTAAAGATATGACCTCACTATGATGCCCAAGCCGGTCTTGAACACTTGGGCTCAGGTGGTCCTCCTGCCTCAGCCTCCCAGCTCCCCCAGTACTGGGAGTACAGGTGTGCCTCACTGCACTCTGCCCAAGTATTGTCCTAGGTACTGATTTCTGCTCTACTAGTGTTTCGTATTTGATTAGAAGGGATAGACAGGATATGAACATCAATAAATGAAAATACCCCAGTTAGTGATGACCACAGAGATGATGATAAAAAGGCAACAAGACAAGGGAGCAAAGGAGTGACATAAGAGTGAAGTTCTGCATGGCAAGACTGAAGTGCTCCAACCAGAAGGAAAAGGCAGGCAAAGGCCTGAGGTGAGGAAGGGCACAGACTCCCCGAGGAATGGAACAGCCAGTGTGACCAGACTCTTGGGGGTGCAGAGTGCACAGCAAAGGTGGTTGAGCATAAAGGGGGAGTAATGCTGGGCTCCATCTGCTCCTCTTATCCTAGGCAGAGGACACTGTGGCATGTTCTCCACATGCCACTTCTGGGAGGCACTCATTTCCCCATTGCTGGGCATCTTGGCTGCTGCTGAACTGTCCCACACCTTAAGAGAGCTGTGCTGTTTAAAGTGACAACCCCTCCAAAGGTGGCCTATACATGATGGTCAAGGTGAAGGCCATAGTTCCGGCCCCCTTGCTTCAGTGCAGGACACTGTGCAGGGCCAATGGACCCAGTAGGCCCCAGGGGATTGGTGAGGCTGTTACTGCCATCATATCCCAGTTTGACTTGTTTCTCTATGTGATCTTGCTTCCTTGATCCTTTCGCAGGTCCCTAGGTGAATTTCCTGATTAATTTCTTGTAGGGAGAGCTTGTTTTTGTGTCTGTTTCCTTGGTTGGGTGCAACCTGAGACACCCTAGTACCAAGGCCTTGGCCCCATCTCTTCCTCACAACCTGATGGAGCCTGAGAGATAGGGCAGGAGGAGGGGAAGGAGGCAGTGAATTTTGAGTGAAGCCCCGGTGGCCACTGATAGCTTCAGTGCTCAGTGATCTGCTGCTACAGCCAGGACAGTGGGTGGACATCCTCTCTAAAACCCAGCATGAGACAGGACTGCCACTCACCTCCCTAGCCTGCTGGTCTCCCCACATAGTCTTCAAATCTATAAGTTCTGTGACTCTCCTTAAGTTTTTGTCATGTGCAGTCTCAGGGAAGTCACTGGGAACCATCACATCCATATCACAGTTCACTATCACTTTTTGAATTCTTCCCTAGATTGTGGGGACTCGAAGCATGGAAACGACATTCCCCAGAATCCTCTGCCAGTCAGTTCCATTAAGGTTCTGTTAATGAAGGCCAAGGCAGGAGAACTTCAAGTTCAAGCCCAGCCTATGAAACTTAGAGATTTAGCCAGACTTTGTCTCAAAATAAAAAGGACTGGGGGCAAAGCTTAGTGTGAAGGCCCTGAGTTCAAACTCCAGTACCACAAGAGGTTCATGTATGAGGAAAAATCTTTCTCCTTTTCCACTCTGGTCATGGCAGTAGGAGATATGATTGACTATAGGTGTCTGTGGGGCCCAGGATCTCCTGGCTGCCTGATGAATCACCAAAGGTAATGTCCCCAAAGCAGCAGAGACAGCAGTGACAGTGGCCTTGGATTCCAATGTGCTTGGAAGTTATTCCATTATTTTATTTGTATTCTGGATCTGTTCCTTGATGACTTTTAGAAACTCTTCAGAAGTCAAATTCCATTACCAGCCAGCACCCAGTCAAGAAAGTAGGAACTATTTCAGGCATATCAGGCAAAATGGCAACATCGTCATTCTTTCTGTTCCTCTTGCCCCAGCAGTGTGGCAATTGTCAGGCACCACTGTGGCCAGGTTCCTTCTTACATCTCCCTCTAAAAGCCCTGTTCTCTAAACAGGAGGCTGATTGATCTTCAATTCTGTCAACATGACCAACTTCCCAGGAGTTTATCAACATGACCACAGAGCAGGTTTGGAAATAATATAATGGAGGTAAAACCCTCAAGTGGATAATTCATACGGATTTTTTTCCCTTAAAGAGATGTTACTGATGTTTAAAAAAGTCCTGTTTCATGAAAGCAAATCAAACTAAGAGTTTCATTTTAATTGGAGCAACAAAGCTCCACGTGCCTGTTCAGAGCAATCTTCAGGCTATGTGGGAAGATCACGTACAGAGAACCATTGAAGCGTCAGCATTTGCCACACAAGAGCAAATCCTGCCACTACTGTGAGCTGGGACAGTCCCTGAGCCCCAATTCTTCTATCTAAAAAATCGCTGGGACAACACGTACTTCTCAGGGCTGTCTGTGAGAATGAATGACAACCGAAACAGAGGAATGCTCAGGATCAGTGCAGGAGAATTCTCATCACAATTCCTCCAGGTAATTTGGATCAACGAAATCTCATCCTATGTCAAATCAGAATCCGAGAAATGTCAGTGAACAGCCAAACATTCAGTAAAGGTTCTAGAAACCTCCTCCTAGAACACTTCTCTGTTTCCCTGTCCATGTTGAATGTTTCACATTAAGAGGGAGTGAAATTCACAATGTATGTCTTATGAGTCACACTCCAGTGAAGGATCTCTCTTCTCAATTTCACAGTGGAAGACAGGGAGGTGCTGCTTAGGGAGCATGGTCTGATATGGGGACTGAGAGGCAGGAAGGTGGGAGCTTGGAGGTACCTGAGATTTGTAGACAGTGCTCCGTTGGAGACAGCAGCTGGTTAGAGAGACACTCTGGGCTGTGTCTAATGGTGTGAAGTCACAGGCTCTGCAGTTTTGGGTGCATTTTAGGAAGCCAGTTTTCCCTCTTTCTGGGTTCTGGAGTGCACCTGTGCCTCTAGGCAGTTGTGACCGCTTTGGGAGCGGTGAGCATGCGTGCTCATATAAGTGTCTGATTTGTGCTACTGGGAAAGATCTGCCCTGCCACATCACAGAAGCCAGGGAATCTCTAAGTCACTGGAGCGTGAAGGGCCAGGGAGGCCCTGTTCAGCTCGACGACAGGAGAAGACAGCACGTCGCTGGCTTGGTTGGTAGCGCACACTGAGCCTGGGGCATTTTGCTGCCAGCCCTCCACCCACGGCATCACTGGCCTCGGGGAACGACAGGGCCTTTGAGAACCACTGGGGGCCAGACCGCTAGGCAGGTCTTCTGTCAAGGGTGGAGATCTAGATCATGTAGTTTTGAAGAAGGCGCCCTCTGTTCTCACAAGAGACAGCAGGACTTAAAAATGAGAAAGAGACCAAATAATTGGGTACATCTGCCCATATGTTCTGTGAAAGTGAAAAATATATCTTTTCTCTGCATGTCCTCTTGAGCTATAGCAGAGGTCATATTTTCCTTTTTATTTAAAACACTTTTTTACACTGAAAATTTGTTTGACAGGCCCAAGCCTTCAGAATGTTTGATGTGCCCCCAGGGCCTTGAAAAGTAACATGGCTGAGCCCTGAGAAGGTGAAAAGTGTGGCCTGTCCCAGTGCCACCTTTGAGCTGATGTGAGGATGGGGAAATGTGCTTCAGATGTACCAAAAGCAGAGGATCCAAAATGTCCAAACAGTGGCCACCCACAAAGCAAATGGTGGCATGAGGTAGGGCTAGTTGCACTGGAGAGAAGTGGGGACCTAGAGGAGGAAGCTGGGTAGGTGGTCCTGGAGGGGTGCTCAACTCTCTCTCTTCCTCACAGGTACTGTAATGCCAACTCAAGCTTGTTGCCAATAGCAGAATATCAAACATGAATGAAATGTTCAAGAAGTAGAGGAATAGTGCAGTAACTGTGACACAGACACATGGTAGAGTATTACAATACATGCATTCGGTCAACGAGTACTGTGGCACCTATGATGTGCTGGTAGGCACCAGACTGAGGACTGAGAAAAACCAACATGATTCTAGATTGCATGGAGCTTGTAATCTGGTGGGAGAGACAGGTATTAAATAATAAACACACAGACACACACAGAGTTACAAACAATAATTAATATGAAAGAAAGGATCAGGACGTTAGGAGAGAGAATACAAGACCCTAATTTAGACTAGGGGTCGAGGAGGGTTCTTTCTTGGGAGGGGGCGTTTACACTGAGATCTGAACTAGGAGTAATAGGGGTAGCATCCTGGGAGCGGGAATTCCAGATAGGTACCAAGGGGCAGGGAAGGGGCTGGGAAATCAGACACCTGAAACAATGCCAGTGCTTGGTGACTAAGAGAGGAGCATGATTGGCGACATGGATGAGCGCAAGGTCAGGCAGAGCCTTACAGCCACAGTAAGGACACTAGGCTCAATTCTGAATGGGGGAGGATGATGGCAGATTGAGTGTGTCAACTTGAGTAGGAGAAGCTCAGCTGAGCTGGCTCGGCACTCTAGGGTGTGGAAGACCCACCCCAGAGTGGCTTGTTGCCTGGATGGGAGAAAGAGGAAATGAAGAAGCACAGATCTCCTTCTGTTTCTTTGGAGGAGCTCCAGTCTTTGCCTTCACCTTGGACGTCATCTCCTGGCTTCCAGCACAGACTCTTCAGCTTCCGGTGAGGACCCTTTGGCCTTCCATCACAGACCCATTGGCCTGCTGGTATGGACTCGCACAGGACACTGCAGTGAGCTCCAGATCTTCAACTGAATCCTTCCATCTCCAGTGTGCAGTCTCCCTCGTCCAGCTCTGTGAGTGGCCACTGTAAGCCAGTCTTGTAAATTCTTATGTATTTGTATGTCTTGTATTATACTTGTTCTCTAGTAAACACTGAGTTACAGGGAGCCATAGAAAGACTTCTAGGGGGACGTAATCCAAGTTATACAGACTTTAGTATTAGAAAAGCAATATATGATTGGAAAAAGTGATACTCTGATCATGCCAGACACTGGTTAGTTGCTCACTAAGTCTGTTTTCTTTCCCTCCTAGGCACATGGCTAGAGTACATTTTCCAGCCACTCTGCCAGGTGAGGTCAGGTGACAGTTCCGGTCAGAGGAATGTCGGTAGAAGTGACATACTTCATTCTAGATCTGGCCTGTCCAAACCTCTCACAAGATCCTTCCTGCTCCTACATTTCCCTTCCTGCCAGCCAAATTTGCAGAATTTATCACAGGTCTCTGAGGTCACAAGTGTCCCCTTTGCATATGGCATACGAGAGAACTACCTTTTTACTTATTCTAACTAATGGGTAATGAAAGCAAAAAGTTTTGCAAAATGTTCACAAGTAGGTAAAAGTGACTTTCACCAAGTAATAACATTAACTCTTGTTAGTTCTCGGTTATGTGATTATTTTTTCCCTCTTTTTTACTTTTTAATACTCTCTGATATTCTATAATGAACAGCAGTCATTTTAATGACAAGAAAACTTTACTAAAAACTTTTTCTTTGATGATGTTATAAGGAGACACATTTTTTACAGGCAAAAATAGCAACATCATCGCCAACAAAATAATGCTCTCCCTGGAAATAGATTACAGTTTCCTGACAGATTAGAGCTTTCCTGAAAAGGAGCCAGAAATCTGTGCAAACATAAGCACATTTCCCCCTCAACTTCAAACTGCAAAGAGAGCAACGAACAAGGAGTTGAAAGGCTCACATCGAGGCTGAACTTGATCATTTTCTAAGAAGGGTCCCTGGGGCAAATCCTTTATCCCTGTCCTAAGGTTTCCCACTGTAAAACACACAGAGATAATAATCTTGAAGATATTTTAGCTCTCTTGAAACATTTGTGTATGTTATCTAAAATAACCCCCCCCCCAAGCAGGCTTCTCCTTCATTAATAAAACCTAGACTATTCCAGTGGGTTGAAATATGCATCATAATCTCCATTGTATAGATGAAGAAATAGAAGGCCTGGGATGTCAGGAATTTGACTCGGATCACATAATTAATTGCTAGTAGTACTGTGTGTCACCCCCTATCTGTCAACTTCACGCTTCCCCTCCTAACATTCTGGCTTCTTCTCCCCAAGAACGAGACACTGATCAGAAAAGGAGTTCTCTGCGGGACACTAGAGTGATGGTTTTCTGGTTGGCCAGGTGAATGGATGACAACGCTGTTCCTTGCCTGTACAGTTGGCAGTGGAGACCTGGGCTGATCAGCAAGTGACATCTTTGCCCAGGTTCCTAGGTGAGTGCTGAGACAAGGGAGCTTCGCAGCTACAAAGCCAGGCATCATCCCCAGGCCTCCTCCCGGGCTCCTTACTCCACCCCTTCTTTCCCAGTTATTTGCAAATGCAAGCATCCCTACTTTAGACGTATTTAATTTTTGCTTTACTGTATGTTCTATTTTTGCTAAACAGATTAGTCTCCACCAGGAAAACCAAACTGCTGACCAGCTGACCTGAAAGTCTGAGACATGCAATTTGCAATCTGTTGGAATCTTTGCTTTTTGCCAGGGAGGCCTGCAGATTGGCCGGGGTGGGGGTGGGGCAGGGCTCACATTAGGCAGCTGGTGCAGCAGCAGCTGGGGCAGGGGGTGAAAGGCTCAGCTGCAGAAGAGGGCTTAGCTAAGCTAGAGGAAGGCGCAGGCCAGAGAAATAAGAAAGGGAAGATGGTCAGGACGTGGTCACTGGAGACAGACGGCCCAGGAAAGGAAGGCAGGCACTGAAATTTGTTTGTCTGATACTAGGAACTGAACTTACAACCTCATGGTTTCCAGGAAGGCGTTGTGCCACTGAGATAGATCCCCAGCCTAGGAACCTAGATTTGTGGCTTTGGTTTCGGTCTCTCTACTGTGTAAGGAGATAAAGTTTATGTTATAGGGAAGCTGATTCCGTAATTCCTCTTATGGAGGAGAACAGTTTTGGTGGGGAAAGGAACTTGCTGAGTCTCCTGGGGAAGGTAAGAACCCTACAGGCACATGGGCCGGCAGGAACCAGGGCAGTTAGCAGAGGCTGCCCACCTGCCAGCAACAACAGGTTGGATTCAGTTTTCCTTCTGAGAAGTTAGGGACTCAGGGGTTTGTCTGGGAGGTAGGGTGAGACCAGCTGAGGGGACTGAGGATGGGCACTATCAGGAGCAACCAATGTTATCCCTGAGCCACTCAAATTGGTTCTTTTGGATAACCCTCCCCCGCCTCCACAGAGACCCTTCACAAGTCCCTGTGACAGAGGTCAGAGTTTGTGTTACATTTCGTTCTGCACAGATATAGTCATACAGGAAGGGCCTCCATTTTCCACATAGATCAGTGTGGCCCAGAGTTGAGGAAAACGGGACCGATAATGACGTGGTCCAGATCCTAAACCAATTCAGCAATACCAGGTCCATAGGCATACAGGCCCCTGTCCCATGCTCTGGCCCATAATGTGAAGGAATCTTGAGGTTGGTCATGGGCAGCCCCCCAAATAAGGGCTGGAGCTCCCTGGCAACCCTTCCAAACTCCCAGTCTGGACATCAGTTATACTTAAGATCCTGGGATTGGAAAAACTCCCTGGTTTGGAATCTCTGGGATTGGACCTCCGGGCATGGGGCTGAGAAGGAGGAAAGGGAAGAGCAAAAGGGCTCCTGAGCTCGTGCACCCAAAGGAGGAGGGGCCGTGCAGTTCTGCAGGGACGCTCCAGCCCTAGACACTGGCCTCTTTGCCCCTCCAGCTGTGCAAATTTTTGGTGGAGTTCAGCCTACACCGGATCCCCTTCCTCACTCTTCCACACCCAGCCCTGCGGTTACTCACAGTCAGCTCACCAGGATGCCAGACTCATCAGGCCTTGCCTGCCTTCAGTGCCAGCTGCAGTGGTTATGCTAATTCTGCTTCTCAGGCTGGTAGGAGCAAAGGCCTGAGCTTTAGAGAAGCAAAGTGCTGAGATCCTGCAGAGTGTGGGGCCAGGAATTCACCACATGTTTCTGGAGCACCTGTTCTGTCAGATGTAGGCTAGGAAAAACAGTCCCCAAGGCCAGTCCTGTCCTTGGGAGCTCACAATCTGGTGGAGGAGGCAGGCTCATAAATAACTGCAGTAAAACAGCACAGGTGCCCAGGTTGGCAGAGAACCTGGGCAATGGGACATTTAACCTGGCCAGGGGTTAGAGAAGTCTTCCTGTAAATGAAATATCTCAAGTGAGCCCAGAAGGGCCAGCTAGGGAGACCCACTGGGCCAAAGGGAAGGCTGGGGACGGTGAGCGGGTACCAGGAAACTGTCAGAGCATACACAAAGGCTTGGAGATGAGAATGCATGGTGGTATACCATAGAAGGCAGGAATAGGTGCAGCCAAGGGACTAGCAGAAGAAAGGAAGGGAGAATTTCCTTTCAAAAACACAAAGCTTGTGACAAAAGACTAATTTGACTATGTCAATATAAGCATTCCTGTTAGACAACTGATGCCTTGGACAAAATCAACAGGCAGACAATAGAATGCATGTTTTAAAAGGAGGTCTGGAATCAACATGGTACCAATATCCACACTGTACATGGAATTCCTAAAAATCAACAATATAGAGACAGCAAGCCCATCATAAATATGGGCAAAGTATCTGAGCCAGTAAGTTACAAAAGAGAAATCTAAAGCCAAGAGGTATATTGAAAAGAGGCTAAATAGCATTAAAACTTAGAGAAAATGAAATGAAAGTGAATGTCACTTTATGTTTTTTAAATGGCGAAATTTGGAGATGCAGATAATTCCAGATGTTGGTGAGAGCATAGAGACGCAGGGACCTCATGGTGGCATGCCTTGGGAGCAGCCATTCTAAACAGCATCTGGCGCTACTAATTAACTGTCTGCAGGCCCTCTGACCCAGAATCCCATCCCCACACACAGCCCTAGGAAGTTCTTCCTAGGGACATTTGGAATGCTGCCCATTACAGCCGTGTGTGTGTTCATCAGATGTAGCAGGTTGGATGCGATGGAAGAATGGATCTCACAAGCAATTACTTCATAGAAGTAGATATATATAAAATAACACATTTATATAAATTAAAAACAAGCATGTGCAATAAGATTGCACATTTTGCAGAATGATATCAAGCAACAAGGTCAGTTAGGATCATTAGCGTGCCTACCGAGGAGGAAGGGGAACAAGCATGGGAAATGAGATAAAAAGGAACGAATGAATAAATGAATGAATGAAGGCCTGACCTTGCCACAGCCAGCAGTGTTAATTGCCATGAACTGATGACTAAATCATACTCAATTCTCTGTACCTGCAGGAGGTTAAATGCACCAAAATCCACCCTGGACTTTACCTTCAGGGCGGGGAGGGTCGGCTGGGCTGAGGGGGCTCTGTGACTAGGGTTCTCCTAGTGCACTCCACCTAGTGGGCTCACTCATCACAGCATTGTGACCAGTCCCCACTGTGTGGGGCTCTAGGAATGACACGGTGAGCAAATGGGCATTCTTTGTTCTTGCCTGAGCACAGTGAGGCTCAGAAAGCTGAGCCACCGAGTCTCAGCTCACAGGTATGGCCGGGAGTGGCAGGGGTGGTCCAAACTCAGGTGTGACACTCTGAAGCCTGTGCTTGAAGCCAGCAGAGGAGGAAAGGAGGCGCTCTGGTTTTAGGTGGGCTGCTGTCCTGGCCTCTATTGGCTTAGATCACTCATTCAGCCAGGGTCAGGAAGGCTTCAAAGAGGAGGCAGCCCTGGGTCTGGGCCCTGGAAGATGAGAGGATCTGGGCATGAGGGCTTGGGACGGGGATGTCTGCTTTATTTATATCTACATCTCAAATCCTGGAACTACACCTAGCACATAATAAGTGCTCCAAAATAGTTCTTAGAGAAACAAATGAATACAGGAAGAGGAAATCCAAGGGCCACAAGAGCTCAGTGGGCTGCCAGATGATGGGCTGTGGAACAGTCAAGGTGGCCAGGCCTTGAGTTCCAGGCTAAGTAGGGCAGGTGCCCTTCTGTCAGTCATGGGAACCCATCTGCAGTGTTTGAGAAAGGGCACCTTCCTAGGTCATGCTCAGGCAAATAGAACTTCATGCAGCTTTGTCTATTCACAGTCTACACAATGGGATACACAGTCCTGGGTGTGGACACACTATGATGGAAAGGGACCGAAAGAGCAACCCTGAGCCTGAGGAAGGAGGCTTTATCCGAAGTCACGATTCCTCCATCTGTAACACGGTCTGGGTGTGAATTTCTATTGGCCAGAGTGCGGGTGGGCACAGTCTCCCCAGCTCCTCCCAGCTCTAATGGCCTTTGGCACCTGATAAATCACTCCTTGTGTCCTTCACTACTTTGGAAAGAGCAGACGAGGCCAGCAGGCGAGTGTCCTTGGCATACCTGATAAAGAACCCATTCTTCCTCTTGGCTTGGTCCCTAAACAGAAGATGGCTCCACATGGGGCTGGAGGGCTGTGTACTTGGTGTCAAAGCTAAGCTTAAAACTCTTTTATCAAATAAAAATCCTCCATTAAGAGATGGGTACCGGCAGAGCAGAAAAGGCAGCAGGGGCGGGAGGGTTGGGATTAAGATACTGTATTAAGAACCTGGGAGTTGCTGGAGGGTCAGAAGGGTCAGACGTTAGCAACAGGTATCAGAATGATGGCTGTGTGGCCCCGGGCTGGCCTTCAGTGTCATGGACTCTCTGGAGGGCTGCAGTCTAACCTGAATATAAGAATACTCTGGTTTTAACTGAGAGATTGTACCAGTCAGGGTCTGTGATGACCACACTCTAAGACAGCCCCCAGTGATTTCTTGCTGTCATACCTTTGTTTAGTGCCCTCCCACACTGAGTAGGGCTGGTCTTTGTAACCAGGGAGATATCACAGAAGTGGCAGGATGTGGTTTCCAAGCATAGGTTCTAAAAAAGACAGCATGAATTCAGCCTTTTTGTGACCATCTTTTGGATCACTTATGCTGGTGGAAGCCAGGGTCATGCCATGAGGACACCCCCCAGTAAGTGCTTTGGAGAGGTCACTATGGTGAGGAACCAAATTCTTCTGCCAACAGCCAATATTCACTCACTGCTAGTCATGTGAGATCCTGCTGGAAACTAATCCTCCAGCTCTGGTGAGCTGAAATGTGACTGAATCCTGTCTGATGTCCTGCCTGAATTCTCTGAGAGACTCCAAGCCAGTGTCTTTCAGCCAAGTCACTCCTGAACTCCTGGCCCACAGATACTGTGAGATAATGAAAGGTTCTTGTGCTTTAAGCTACTTCTCTTTGGGACAATTTATCTTGACACAATAGAGAAATAATACAGGTCATGAGAGGAAACACAATTCATTGGGTGGTTCAAAGGTGGTGATTTTATTAAGACCTTCAAGACAGCAGGGAGTAGATTAAGAGAGCTCACAAGGGAGGACAATGCCCAAAGACTGGCCATGGAAGAAGCTGTACCATACCTAGGGTCCAAGGGGCAGATAACAAATGTCACCGGAGTTTCAGAAAAACAGGAGATGCAGATAAGCCACGGCCTTAGCGGGGCACAATGATTTCAGCAGGTGTGGCTCCAAGGCCAGGAGGGAGAAGGAGGCTGTACCTTGACTTCTGTCTCTCCTCTTGGATCCCAATCTCCTGTCTGTCTCTCCACAAATTCAACAGGAAGCTAGATAACGGGATTTAGGTGATAGCAACTGCAGGATCAGCTTTGTTAGGCACAGAGCAGGGGAAAAAATGGATGTGAAACAACATACTCAGGGGAGGAGAGCAAAAGAAATATCAATCCAGAGATGCTCCACCCAAGTTCTATGAAGCTGGCTCCGTGCAGGGATGGAGCACATGACGTAGACATAGCTAGCAAGTGTATCCTACCCGCCAGCCACATGACGGGTTCCAGGATGAACACATAACTCAAGCCAGCCAATCAAAGCTGAAGGGCTGACAGGGATTTTTGCTATTGCTATGGGGGAAATGAAGTCTTCTTTTGCTGGACCTGGTTGTGATAACAGAAACCAGTAGCAAGAGTGCCGAGTCTGAGAAGTGAGCTGGCTCAGAAGGAAGCTGACTTAGAGACAGTGAGTGGAGACACCACCTCCTGGACTTCACTGTTATCTTTGGGCAGGTCTGGTTGCTATTAGTGCACCAGGAGCATCCTGAGTGATGCGGTCTCACCTACAGCCTCGATGACTCTGTGGCAGCTCTCTGGGGTGGGCTGGGGGCATCATTAACCTCATTCCACAGATGAAGAAAAGGATGTTTCATTGTCTCTATCAGTCAAGCAACACCCCCAGTTCATTTTAGTTACTAGGCTTTTGGTATGTTTTGTTTTCACATTATATGGTTTTAGATTTTTTTATTCCTGTCTTGGTGGCCTTATTGTATAAATGTCTTTTGCTCAAAGCTGCTTCCAAACCCTGTTTAGAAGTAGGTGGCACTTAATCATTAATTTTAGTCAAGTAGGCAAAAATGGCATGGTAGTGACAAAGATTTTCCACAGTCACGCGTCTTGCAAGTGTTGGGTCTGAGAGCATAAAGGGGATTAAAGCAGAACCTGAGGTTTGTCCTCACCCCAAGTGGGAAAGGTCCCTTTTCCAGTCTTTTGCACTGAACTGGTCCTTCTCAGACAGCAGTGTGAGACCCGCTTGTGAGCATGAGGGTAACACACTGAGGACAGGCCAGTGGTCCAGTGGTTCCTGAGGACTTTGGGACAGAGCCAGGGAAGTTTTTTGGTCAGCAAGGGGACTTCAGAAGTCTGTCACCTTCTGAATTGGCCAGAGTAATTTTAAATAGCTATGTCTCCTGCTGTCTAGATTCCATGACGTTGTGTCTCCTCACCAGCCCCTTAGTAATTCCCACACACTCAGCTTCTTTGTCTGCATGGAGATTTTTGATTGGATGTCAGACCCTTCATGGAATGCTAGATTTAAAAAAATGTGTCTTTAAATGTTCTTAAGCTTTGTCTGGGACATGATTACATTCTTTGGAAAGCATTTGGCCCTTTGAGTCTTGTTTTTAAGCTTTGTTAGTTGAGGCCAGAGCTGCTTTCTTGTGGAGTTAATTTTACCCTACTACTGAGACTGCCCTCTTTTGAATATTCTCCTCATAGACTACAAAGATTTTCCACCAAGGCTGGTGGGAACATGAACTATTCCCTGCCTCGCTTGAACTCTGAGGAACCTTCTGCCTCTTTTCTGCTGGCTCTTTCCCTGGCTTCAGTGAGTGTCCTTATTATACAACATGTTTCGGTAAGACTCAGCTGAGACCCAGGGAGCCAATTATACATCTCCATGCAACTCTCTCTTCTCTGGTACCTTCCCCCAAAATTTTAGCCTCCTTGGTCTCCTGTAATTTGCAACATTATCTCCTCAGTTCAGCAAGACTTCCAGGCTCTGGGTTTCTTTTTCCCACTCTGTAGCTGAGAGAACCTCTAGGCTGTAGCTGATCAATCACGTTCCTGCATTCAAGGATCACATTCCTCGAAGGCATATCATCTAATGCCGGAAACCATTTTTTCATATATTTGGGTTGGTTTTCTAGTTGTTTATGACAGGAGGGGTAAATCTAGTTCCTCTTATTCCTCCATCTTGGCTGGAAGTGGAAGTGCCCCCCTGGGTACTCCTGATAATTTCATGCAGTGCTGGCCCATCTGCTTGCATTACTACCTGCTCACAGGCATGACCCACTACCTTGCTTCCACCAACTTTTTCCTACAGCATTATTTTTGCCATGAGGCCTCCTCCAGCCACAATGGAGGCTCCAGCCACACTGGAAACTTCCTCTCTGTTCTCCCTCTTCTGGGGACATTTTCAATCCTCCTTTTCCTTTATAGTCCTTTTATTTTTTTTGAATACCAACCATTACCTTCTAAAATGCTGTATAATGTACCCATGTAAGATGTCAATTACTGTGTATTTTTCTGCTTGCACTAGACTGGAAACTCTCTGAAGGAAAGGATTTTTGTTTGTTTTGTTTACTGTTGTATCCCTATCTCCTGATGCAGTACTTGGCACACAGAAAGTTCTCAAAAATTATTTGTTGAATGAACAAACAATTGCAGAGGTGATGGAAAGACACCTGAACATAGCTGTGATGGTTGGCAATTCCAGTGCATACAGGGAGTAGCTGCTCTTGCTTCTGTGTGGAGACATCGCAAGGAAAAATGACTGGAAACTCAGGTATGAATGGTCCTCCTCCCCACAAGGCTAGATTCTGAAGGCAGTGGGGATCCATGAAGGGTTTGGAAAAGGAGTACCATGGTCAGAGATTATTTAGGAAGAATCATCTGGTAAGTACGAAAAAGCGTCAGAATGAATGTGTCGCAGAGGGGATGAGGGGACAGGACAGTGGGAAGAGAATGGCAGTTGGGTTTTCATAGAGATAGAGTCAGCAAGGCTGACTTGAAGGGAGGAGTGGAAGATGATACTTGCACATATCTCCCTGTAGAAACATGGCTGGTGTGATGATGAAAACTTTAGTTACAAAGGATTCCATGGAGGTAGCTGGGGAAGTGGGAAAGGGGTATAAACCAAAGAGGGCATTGGAAGTGGTTGGCCTCAGCACTAAAGGCTGGTTCCCAACACTTGCTCCTCTGTCTGTGGGCAGCCTCTGTGATCTCTTGGACTTTCATTTTTTTCCTCTGTAAAATACTCATCACGTTTCCTGCACGGAGCTTGTTCCAAGCAAACTGAGACCTCTGGGGGCTTAGTCTGTGTGGGTTTCCACCTGAAATCTGTTTCTTTTTCACTACTTCAGAGTCATGGGAGGCCTGAGAGGTTCAACAGCTTCTTCTCTGACTATACACCAGGCAACGCACCTTCCATCTTTCTGAGAAGCTGAGCTGGGGACCTCAGCCCTGCTGAGACTCGCTGACTGCCCAGCAGGGAGATGTCAGATCACCCCCACTGCCCTTCTTATGGTCACTACTACTCAGGTTCGGGTGGCACGTATAAGCCAGGAGAGGACCCAGCTGGGTGTCTGCTGCAAATCTTATTGCTGTGTGGCAGGCAGCAGAGGGGTATTAGGACATGTTTCTATTGTGCTGGAGTTGAGAATTTCAGGATGGCCTGTTCCAAGGAGACTTTAATTCTCAAGATAGCTGTCCAGTAGCTAAGGTCATTACCCATGGATTATTGAAGCAGCTCTTCATAAGATTGTTGATGGACCTGCTAGATTTAAGTGGGAACAGGGGGTTTTTCTGTGCTCTGGGGAAAGCATGATAGAACTACACAGGCTGCAGAGACTCTGGCAAACTACTGAAGGCGAATTGACAGTGGTTATGTGGATTAAACTATTACTATATATGGCTTACTAAAGATCTTGCGTGCTGGAGAGAGAATCTAGGTCACTTTCTATCACATGCTGTGGCCCTGTACATTTACACATATGCGAGCACATGTGCACATCTACACATACACACGTGTATGCACACTTTCTGCATTCTCCCTAGGTTTACACTGAGAGTCTGCAGCTGACCAATCACAGTAGTAAATGAATGTATAAATCCTAAGACTTGTGAGCTTCAAAATTTTTGCAAGCTGGTCTCTATCCTATATTAGGCAACCTCCTACCTATTTCCCCCCCTACATATTCAAGATTTAGTTACATAAAATGTTAACTGGACATTAACCAGCAGGGGTGCAATTTACAGTTGAAGCATTGAGGAGAAAAAGGATTGGAGTTCAATTGACTCATCTGGAAGGCTGTGGTCTGGGAGACCCTGCAACAGAGCCACAGTGTTCAATGAAAATATAATATCATTACCATGTATCATTTTAACTAGGGAAACATTCACATTAAAGAGAGGGATAGCCCAGCAGTATGGTACCCCCTGGGTTTGCTTCCCTAGCTTTCCCCAAAAATGAATAGGTGAAATGAATATTTTAATGCTAATGATATGTTGAGATATAGCATTAAGATATATCTTAATTGTATTATTTTGGACATGTCCAAAATAATGTAATTTCAACTGTAGTCAATATAAAAATATTGAGATATCGTAACCTTTTTTTGGTACTCAGTTTGAAATCCAGTGAGCATGTTACATTTTGGGCCTAGTTCTATTCCAAGTACTCCTGGGTGGGACTGTGGCCATTATACCAAGCAGTGTGGATGTAAATGTACCTTATTTCTTTCTATATTCTTCGTGTGAACACAGAGCTGGACGTGAGCGAGGCGGTCAGTGAAATCACTGTAAATAGCTGATTTCTTCAGTTTGGCAAAAATAACTAAAGCAATATAATGAGGCACGGCTTTCTCTCCTCCTCCACCATCGTTCCTTTGGCCATACAGCTTTCACAGTTTGCGCAAGTCTTTCTTACTTTGTCTTCTGAGCATCCCATGGAGGGGCCCTAGTCATTGGCCTCACTTTACAGAAGAAAATGGGAAGATGAAGGACTTCTCTGAGGTCACCAGCTGCCAAGGGGCTGGGGACAGCATGTAAATCTCGTTCTGTAGACTCCTCTTTTTTGTGCTCTTTCCACCATCCCAAGCTGGCTCTTCTAGCAAGCTAAATGAGCCACCCAAATGAAATAACGTCACTTCAGTTTTGCCCCACGTTTTGCTGAAACGCTTTCAGAATCATTTTTGCAACTGCAACATCTCTCAAAGGAAGGAAACTAGTTCATCACAGTAATCAAGTCTGTCACAGAGGATGTGTGATGATGTTTGAAAATATAATCCTATGAACATCTGAACTGACAACTCCGGAACGTCTCTAGGCTAAATCTGCTCGTAACATTATTTAGCATTCAGGTTGGCGCCTACATGGGCCAGTATGATCCATTGCACAGCAGAAAGCCCTAACAAGGAGCTTCCTCAAAGCACAACTGGTAGAGATTTTAATGAGGCCCAGTCCCAAGAAGGTGAAGTGTGAGTGAAGAATAAAAGGAGCAGATGAAACATAGATTTCTGAGTCACATGACAAGATGTGGCCCCACATCAGGAAGTGTAGCAAAAACTATTTAGAGGTCAGGGCTTGTACAGGAAAAGACACTGGGGCCATCGCCTCTGAGATCAGAATGAGGCAGACCACTTGTGATCACCGTTCCTTGACCTGCCAATCACTAACCACTCTCTCTTCCACCCACCTATGCACCCATCCGCTTATCCATCTATTCTTCTGTCAATCTACCCACCTGCCTAGTGACCCACTATGTACCCATCTATCAATCCATTAAACTGTCCATCTATCCACCTACATATCTATCTAATAATATATTCATCGTCTAGCTATTCATTCACCCATATCCATCCACATAACTGTATCTCCACCAACCTATTTACTCATAAACTCAGTCATCCAACTATCTCCTCACCCTGCCACCCTTTCACCTGCCCATGTATTCATCTACCCTGCCAGCCAGTCCTTCTTGTGTGTCTAATCTGTGGGAATCCCTGAGCACGTATGGAGAGGAAGGGAGCAGGGGTGGTGATAAAATAGCTCTGATGTGTCTGTTCATTTGCAACCATGTGCTAGATCATGTGCTGGTCCCAGTAAGACCCTGCCCTGCAGAAGCTGGTGGCAGAAGCCTGTTATACATTTAACCAGCTACTTGGAATCAACATATCTGCAAGAGAAGGATGCATGCCAGGGCTCCATATCGTGCTGCTGGGGCCCCAGGGCCACATTTCAATGCTAGCTTCACTCCGAGCAGCTGGATTCCTATTTGTTTAGTGGGCACCCAGCTCCTGGCTTGGTGCCATTTTTTATTATTAAACACAAGAGAATGAGGCAAAAGGGCATTAAACAAAAAGGCCATTAATACTACCACAAAAACCTCTGCAGGTAATGGCACCGCACTGTTGGCTGCCTGAGAAGCTACACAGCTGGCCCAGGAAATTGATGCTCTGCTGCTGATGGATCTCGCTGGTTCCCTTTTCCACTCTTTTCTGATTCATGTCTTAACCTTTCAAGGGGGCGAGCACAGTGGCTTTCAAGATACAGTAAAGATGAAGCATGGAGGAGGTCTAATTTCCTAATTTTCCTTCATAGCAATGCCACCTTCATGGTTTTCACACCTTCACACCCCATCTGTGCTTCTCTTTGCTGAATATCTGCCTTAGAAATACTCAGAAAGAAACCTTATCTTGCTACTGGAAGGCTGAGTTATGTTTTTACAGCACACATTAAACACACACAGTTATTAAAACGAAAAGTGCTGGTCTGGGTGCCAGCTAAAATGTTCCTTCTAGTGCAGCTGCAGTGGTGGCCAGGGAGCCGATGCTACCACCAGGACCTTCCTGGTTGTCTGACCTGGCTGGACAGACCCAAGAGTCCTGACCCAAGCTCTCCATTAAGACTCTGTCTCCTTTTCAGTTCTGCAGACATTTGCTTGCAAATTATCAGTGCAAATGGAAATGTTAACTGAGAGGCAATGATACTGGGCTTCTACGTAGACTTTCCTTTGAAAACCACATGTTTGAAAACCATTGCAATGCACTGATAAATAGCTTTCTGCATGAACAGTACCTCTAAATCATACCTTCAGGAGTGTGTGTGGGTGCATGGGAGGAGTGTGTTTGTTTATGTGCCTGAGGATGTCAGAATGTCAATTGCTAACAGTGGCAAGAGCAGCAAGAATCCAACTCAGCGGTGACCTGGGTACTGACAAACTCCAGGATCTTCTGGAAAATTGATTATAGGTGTTTGAGAGTTTCAGGGGACGCCAAGCAGGTATTCAAATGCATTCACCCTCCTCACTCTTGAGCTAATTTAACACATACTATGCTCTCGGCACCCCACAAATATAAATCCCTTTAATCCCCGTGAATCAGAATTGAGATATTGAAGAATAGGGAAGGGTACTGCCAGCCTTAGCTCAGGGCCCCCTACCTATTACAATTACAGTGTGCGTTCGTCCCCTCATTCCTCCAAGAAATCTTACCAACCTCAAAAACCAGCTGCATCATTAAGCCAGGATGACTTCCTCACGGCATCCCCAAGAATAGGTTAGGTGAGAAAATAAAACTTTGGGGCTCACTGTTGAGGGACAGAGGACAAACTCCTAGGTAGGTACCTTATAGACAAAACTGTCAAGTAAAACCAGCCCCTTAATCACTAAAATCATGATCTGTGCTCCCCTCCGAGGCGGTCAGGGACTTCAGGCCTCTTTGGCTCAAAGCAGTGACTTTACATGGGCCTCTAGACGGCCAATGGGTAACTAAAAACAGAATAAAGCCTGCCATTTCTTTACCTTTATTTTGTGTGTTTCCTTTATTACCTTAAAACTTTGGGTCAGTTCCCTGCTCCACTTTATAAATTGCTATGTTCATCACTTAAAGAATGTCTGCCTACAAATAGGTAATACAAAGTTTATTACCCCTTGATTAAGGTATCTCATCCCCCTTCAAGACTGGATACCAATTAAGAGACCTGCAGGGACATTCAGCTGCCAGCATTTACGTCTTGCTCCAGAGCCCCTGGAATGGGCTCCTGAAGGTCTCCAGCCATTGCCCTACACCTACCACGTCACCTTGGAGTCCAGGAAAGCCTCACAAAACTGAGATGCCACATTGTCCCCAGGCAGGAGCAGTCACCTCATGGGAACTGAACTGCCCCCTGAATTGTCGAAGGACTTCTCTACAGCTGAGATAATGATCAACCAGACCCTGGCCTACCTTGGCACCCCTTAAAAGTCTGTGCCTTTCCTGGGTTACTGGGCCAGTTTGATCTGTTTTCTTTCCTTTTTTTATTGTCAGAGCTGACCCCGCTTTGGCAACTCAAGCAAAAAAAATCCCTTCCCTGTTTTCTCTGGCTTTGTTTGGGTCTGGTCAGGGCAGTGACTGGCTGATGAGAGCCCTGAGGCCCAGCTCAGTCCCTTCCCAGCTCCAGTGCTCTCTGGGGGTCAGCTGCTGCCTCAGTGGTAGCTACACTGGTGTGATCAAAAAATACAATAAATGCTTACATTTTAAAAAATTTTACTAGACTAAAAGACACTTTACCATTAGCCCCTTTGAAATACCCCACCTCCCCTACCTTAGACATATGTAGTCCACGGTGCTTGCCACTTTCCAAAGCAGTTCTGGAAGTCCTGCACTGCTGTGGGTGCCTAGATATCCTGACCCAATTCAAAGCATTTGCCTTTCACAATCATTTTGACTCTGGGGAAGACCCAGCAGTCACACAGTGGCAGGTGCAGGGAATACGGTAGATGAGGATGCACCGTAACGTTTTGTGAGCCAGCTTTGGCAATAGCATTCATCATGTTTTTAAAAATACCTCGTAAAGACACTCACAAAAGAGGACTTCTAGAATTGCTTCAGAAAGTAGCAATGATAGGATAAGTATAAAAATATACTTAATACAGTATAAAAATATGTTGAGGGGTATTAACGACAATGTGCCTTTTGTTGCAATGAATTTAAAAACTTTAAACATTCACCATATATTTTGATCACACCTTATTTATACAGCTGTGATCCATGTCAAAGGGTATCTGCAGGTAATTCAACCTGGAGTGCAATCCTTCCTTTATAGAAAAAGGGACCCAGAGGCAGAAAGTTTATGTGGCTTGCAAGTGAACCAAGATGCAGACCTAGAAAGTCTCCAGAGTCCCTGTTGTGGACGAGTCACACCTCTTAGGAAGACAAAGGTGGGCCTGACCCCTCAGCCCCTTCCATACCTTCCACCTTCCACAGTGAATAATGTCACAGCAGACTTCAAAATTTTACTTTGCAAATGACTAGTTTTCATCAAGAACTGTGAGAAGCTTTGATTCCAGGAGAAACAAGATGGTGATAGGAGATGAGGGGTAGAGTCCAAGTTTCCTTCACTCCTTCCTACAGGGCTGGCTGTCAGCCTGGCCTGCCCAGAGTGTCACACACTGAATGTATACAAGACACCTCCACATAAGCACATGCAAGCAGAGCCAGCATCCATTGGGCCAAGCCATGCATCCTGTCAACTGAAATTCATGTCACCTGTCTTCCCCTGATCTTAGAGAACTTCCTTCCCGTTTAGCAAACTGGCCAGCCAAGATACCTGAACACTGCAGCAAGGACTACTCTGGCCTCACACAAAGAGAAATGCCCCGGATGACCTTTCTTACTGAATTGTCCTCAACAGTGGGCTGTCACTGATCATTAATTATTTATTGAAAATGTTTGCTCACTATTTTTATTTTCAACCTTTTAAAACATACACGCTTAGGTTTCTTCATGTAAAGGCAACCAAGCTTTTACTAGATTACTATTTGGTTAGAGACAGTTCAAACACATCATAATATACCTCTAAAATTAGAAAACTCATGATTAATTAATTAATTGCCTTTTTGAGACAGGGTCTTGCTAACAGTTCAGGCTGGCCTTGAGCTCACTTTGTAGCCCAGGCTATTCTCCGACTTGGCACTGATCCTCCTGCCTCAGCCTCCTGAGCACTGGGATTACAGGTGTGTGTCACCATGCTCGGGCACAGCGCCTGCCTGATATTTTTAGAAATATTTTAAAAATAAATATACAGTTCAATAAAATCAACTCTCTTATAAGAAATAATAACTTTAAAATGATCCCTCCTGCTGGGTGATTATTGTTTAGTATGATGAGAAAGTTCTAGAGATGGATGGTAGTCACAGCTACATAACAATAAGAATACACTTAATGTCATGGAATTATATGACCACAAATGGCTAAAATCATAAATATTATGTTATGCATAACCTACCACATTTTTAAAAAATGATAAGGGTGACAAGCCTGAGACCTAGAAGCTACATCATGTGATAAAATAAAATAGGTAGTAAGGAAATTTTTTAAAAATCACATTTAAGTGTGAGTCTGTCTGAATGATGAGTTTATGGGTGACTTTTATTTCTTTTTGATGCTTGTCTGCATTTCTACATTTTCTGCAATGAATGTATTCATCATCCAAAAAATAAATACATAATTACTTTAAAATAGCCAAGTAAATGAGAACATGTAAATTGAGGCTGTAGCATGCCACCTCATCCCAGCCACAGCAGAGGTGAGTACAGTGTAAGTGCATCTCCTGGGAGTGAACAGTCAAACTGAACTGTGAGCATTTGTACAGAGGAGGGGCCAGGCTTACAGAGAGGGACTGGCCTAAACACCAGCGGCCAGGATCCTGGCTCCTGCTGGCCTGTCGGTCAGTAGCTTCAAGGGCCATAATTTCTCCACCTGGAAAGGAGGCAGGCAAGCCAAGGCTCTGCCCTTTGGCTGGAATTCTGTAACAGGGGAGAGCTTTTATAGCAATAGGACAGCAGATACAAGTGAAGCTTGAAAGTTAGACCGCTTGCGACCAAATCCCAGCTTCTCCACTCACCAGCTCTGTGATCTGGGGCAGTTTATTGAACTTCAGTTTTCTTATTTTCAGAGCGCAGATAATCTCACTGTGGAGTTATATTAGATTCCAGGGCTGCTGTAACAAAGTACCACAAGCCACCACATACTGGGCGGCTTAAGTAACAGGAACGTCTGGTCTCACAATCCTGGAGGCTCAGAGTCCAAAATCAAAGAGCCAGGAGGGCTGATTCTTCTGAGGGTGGAGAGGGTGCGAGGTCCACTTCCTGCCTGTCTCCTGCCTTCTGGTGGCTTACTGGCATCATTGTGCTCCTTGGCTCCTGGAAGCCTCATGTCTCTCTGCCTTCATCACACAGCCTTCTGCTTGCCTGCCCGTCTGTCTCCAAATGTCCCCTTTTTACGAGAAAGCTAGGCACACCACATTGCCCTAGTCCACTGTGTCTTCAGTTTAACTAGTTACAGCTGCAGTGACCCTAGTTCTAAGCAAAGTCCCATTCTGAGGCACTGTAGATTAGCCAGGGATTTGATCCAATGCAGAACAGGTGTTATTGTGAGGATTAAACAAGATAGTATAATTAAGAGCTTAGCACAGTACCCAGCACATAGAAGCACTCACAACTCTTAGCCTTTCGTACCATCATGCCATGTGTCATTATAGTAATTGTTCCTATGGCCACCATCTCCCCGGCTCCTTCTAGGGTGAGTCTGTTTTGCTCAAGGGGCCAGGACAGAGTCTACCCTTGGGGCTTCTGTTGAAGCTCTCATAAAGTGATACACTCCCCCACACTGCTTTTCATTAGGAAGAACATAGCTCCTTTTTTCCCCCTTGACTTGAGGAAGTCAAACTTGCACGCTCTGGAAGGCTAGGCATCAATTCAAACAAATTGTTAAACCATATTATTTTGATCTTTCAAATTTAACTGACAGAAGAAGGAGGAGGTTTCTTCTCTCTGCTGTACATTGTCTGTAGTCATTTGTAATTGCGTATGAATAAATGGGGGAAGAGAAGTCATCAGTACCTAGGAACACAGGCTTCTGGGACCTAAGCTCAGGATGGAAAGATCTGGGTGTGGCTCTGACCAGGCTTACCAGGAACGCACCATGCCACCCAACATGGCTACTTTGCTTCTCTGTACTGCAGTTACCTAATTTATTCAATCAATAAATGTCAGTTTCACAGACTAAGCACTTGTCTTATTAAGACACCAGGGATATAAGGACAATTATGGGGCCTATGGTTAAGGGTCTCATGGGTTCACCATCCAGTGGGACAAGGCAGACAGACACATCCTCCACTTCCAAGGTAATGATTGGGTCCTGCCCTCCTCCACTCCTCTCGCTGGGTTGCAGATCTTGCATTCCTTGGAAGTAAAGTCTCAAATCTTATGCTTCCTGCCTGCTTGAGGTCTGGCTTGTAAAAAGACCTGGGAATGCTGGTTGAATTATCAAAATATCTGAATAGTGAGTAACATGGGCTTCAGCCAGCTGGATAGGGAATCTTGAATAAACTCCTGTGTATTACCTATAGTGTCTTGGGCAAACCATCTATCTTTGCTGAACCTATTTTCTTTCATCTATAACACGGCCATTAATTATTGAAATGTTTATTCATTAAATCAATATTCATGAGACATCACTATGTCTGAGGTACCTGATCACCCGCCTTGCAGACCCAGCAGAAAACAAAACAGTCAATATATCAGTGAGGGGAGTATTAAGGGAGTGAGCTGATGGGGAGCAGGAAGGTGCAGTCTGAAAAAGGGATGACCTCGCTGAGAAGGTGAAGGCGGGTACACAAGTGAGGGACCAGGTGTGGCCCACGGGAGAAGCATCCAGGCTCTGGGGCTGAGCCAGCAGCACCCTGAAGTGCTCTGCTTGGGATTCTGCATGGGAGACAGGATGCTCATTAATGGGCAGCTCTGGTTAATATTCTTGGAGGGTGACTGGGCTGAGGAAGGAAGACGGTGGGGACTATCAGTGCACTCGGGGCAGTCACACACTGAGGACGATTATTACTGTCACTGTTTATTACTGGCCATTACCCCTAGGAATGTTTCCGACAGTAACAGGGGGTCCATCCGCTCCTCCCCTCTACTCCAGGCCTGAGCTTTGAACTCCAGAGAGATGGTGCTTCTCTGGCGCCTCAGAAAGGAACAGTAAGAGATCTGTACTCCCAACACACACGTACACACACACACACACACACACCCAAGATTCCCCAACTGGAGTGAATCACTGACAGTATCACAGCAAGAATTTGGGAATCACTAACAGCAGATCCAAGAATGTCAAGTCCTTACAGCGCTTCTGTTTCAGTGTTGATTAGTTACTGGTTGAAGAAGCTTTTTAGCTGATAGCAGCCCAGAAGGCAACAGTGCTAAAGAATGTGACTAAATTTCTCAATCACATGGGGCTTCCATCCCACCAAGGTGACTAGCAATTGCTGAGTTGCCACCAGGTGCAAGACACTAAGTGCTTTGCTGAGGGGACAGAGAAATGAAGAGCCACACTGCCTGCTCCTCTGGGAGATACAAATTCACTGGAGACCAATGCGGCTCTCCCTGGACTGGCTCCAAGAGGCAGGGGCAGAAGTGACATAGGGCTAGCAGAATACGAGGGAGAAGAGTCCAAACCTCTTATCAGGGGATGGTGAGGCTGGGAGGAAGGCTTGCTCTAAACTCAACAGATACAGTAATACAGGTTACAGTACACACTTCCTCTTGAAAATGCTTGACTTTCCCATGGAAATACTTAGCTGTCTTCAATTGGGTCCCACAGAAGTGATTTGTTATTGACGAGGAACCTGCAAGGGAGAGAGGGGAAGGGAGGAGGCCAAGAAAGGCAGTAATTTCAGAGGCAAGGTCACCTCAGCAGGAGTCCTGCAAGGTAAGGGCCCTGGGTGTGGCAATGCCACATCGGTCATTCCTGCTGCCTTTAAGATGGGCTTAGTTCCCAGGCATCTCCAAAGCAAGAGACTCCAATCTCTTGGGGTTGTAGATTAGGGCAGGGTGCAGGGAAGAGCCATTAGCCAGGGCACCTGCAGTAGCTGGGTGTGGGCAAACCCAGCCAAAGCCCCAAAAAGGGGTCACAGGGGCACCAACAGGGGCAGCAGGTGGGGCACCAACAGCACCTGGTGTGACTAGTCTTTTGTGTTTTGCAGAATGGTGATTCTCAGGCTGAGCGGTGATTTGAGCGGCACTGAACTAGGCAAGAGGGAGATCTGTGAGCAGATGCTTTTCACAGCTAAGGTGACTTTCGGATCCCTAGAGTGTTACATGGCAGCAGGAAGAAAGTGCAAAAGTATGCTTGCTCACAAGGCAGTCTTGGTTTGCTATTTCTTATAATCTTAATGCAATTTAATAGATTTATTTCTTGATGAGTGGATTAAATGAGATCACATATGTTAAACAGACCAGCACCAAGTAGGCATATCATGACCGAGCACTGAATTCAATCCTGAATGCTGATGATTGGACCCACGTGAACTGTTTTCTGACAAATCCCCATCATAACAGCAGCAGTAGTAGTGATAATAATTGAATAACAGTGATGCAGGTTTTGAGTTTAACCAGTATTGTTATTTCTCACAACAACTCTTCACTCTGTAGATGAGGAAACAGGCACAGTGGAATAAATAAATAAGTTCCCGGAAGTCACGCAGATATAAGAGGTGAACATGCTGTGGTCTCTTGCTGCCTCACTTTTCAAATCTGTAATTCCTGTTAAAGCTCCTCACGGCTGTGCCCTGGAAACTGTACATTTCATCTGCTTTTGAGGGTTTCCTGGTTAGCCAGGGGGTGGAGGGAGAGAGACTGAGCTCTCAAATTGACTCCTTCATTAAACTTCTGTAGGATGCAATGCCACTGCAGCTAGCTGAGTCTAAGGTGTGATGGCGATAGGTGGGGTGTAGAGGGGTTTGCTGCCGATCTTTAGCAATCACCATGGAATGCCTATGAGAGGGAGCTTAAATTTTTTTTTTTTAATCGGTACCGGGGATCGAACTCACGACCACGCTCTTGCAAGGCAGGCACTTATGCCACTGAGCTAAATCACCAGCCCCAAGAGAGGGAGTTTGGAATGGGAAACAGTACCATTAGGAGCTAGCCTGAGATCCCTGGGACAAGGCGAACATTCAGAACATCCAGGGGACACATCACAAGTGGCCTATCCCAGAGTTTCAGGCACATACTCTAGTGTCAGTCTGCAGCATAAAACTGAAAAAGTCAGAGTCATGACAGTGCAGGGGACAGATCATGGCTCACAGAATGACCACCACCCGAAGGTGCCAAGTCCTGATTGGTACTTTTCTCCATTTCTTGGTGGAGTTCTTAGTGCTGTTTCTCTTCTCACTCAAATTCAACCTAAAAATAATCTATGGGGTAAAAGAGGATGCCAAATATAAGACACAGATGTGTTGGGGGTGGGAAGGCTGAGGTTTAGCTTCTGCACTGGAAATTAAAACCAGGACCCCAAAATCAGACAGGCATGAGAGATAGGCCAACTCTCAAAGATGACATTCAACTAATCGTGTATGTTTGCATGTGCATGTGTGAAGTTCTTGCATAAAAAACTAACTACACAACTTCAGGGCCACATACCAGTGGGAATTATGTGAATGGAGGCTGGAGGCAACACTGAGATTTCCTCCAGGAAGAGGAATTCATCGGCTTTTTCAAATTACTCACTTCACTTGGAGTGTTCAACCAAACTGACATTTCAAGATTTTCCTTAGGTGAAACACTGGTGTGGTAAAGGTGCCAATGGTGGGCAGTATTTGAGTTACAGTAGAGATAAACTTTTAAAAACTTGCATAAAAACGTTAAGGATTGCTATGGCTGAGGCTGGATTCCGTTTTACCAGTAACAAAAACAAATGGATCAATAAACTCTACAATTGCCATCAGCTGTTCTTCCTCACGTTCTTGGTGAGATCAGTCAGACTGTAACAGCTATCAGAGGTGAAAGGCCTGGACCTCGGGGTGAGGGGTGGCCTCTCCCAACAGATGTTCCCAAAAGGTCCAGACCTGCAGCTGGTTTACAGGGGCAGGGTGGAGGGTGGAGGATGGTTCTACTATTTGGAGAAACTTACAGGTCACCACCTTTCCAGCTGTGATTGCCTCTGCTTTGAACCCACTCACAGGGATTGAGGGGTGATCATAGGAAAGAGATTAGTCAGAACAGAGTCCTCTTTTCACAACCAAAGGTATCCCCAGGAGTGCCTTCCATCTCTTTGTGGCTGGATATCTTGGAGGCCCCACAGCGCCACCCAAACCTGGGGTGCGCTACAGCCTGAGGGACTCTCTGGGACACACGTCACATGTGCCACGATGTCATAATAGAGTAAAGAGAGATTCTATTAATTCATCCTGTTGTAGCCACCGCAAACCAAATGTGGCATCCTTTTAAGAGACAGAGCAGAAGGAACTTGTACTAAAGAGTTAGGTTTACTATGTTCAGTCACTTTCGCCAAGTCTGACACACAGAAAGGATCTGTCCACTTTGAGACCTGGGAGAGCACCCTCTTTCAAGAGCCTCGAAACATGGAAGAATTAAACAATCCTCAGCTGGAAAAAAAAATAACAAGGGTTTGATTTTCTTTCACCTGAATGCTTAGCCAATGTTCCTAGGAATGTATTGAAAAGTTATGATGGCCTGCCAATGAATTTGGGTGTCTCTTTGTAACAAAAGCCAAGTTAGAGGACTCTGTGAAGCCCTACACTGAGCTGACATGTTGAGAGCAGGGCAGGGGAAGCCAACATGGCGGCCTCCCCACCAGCACACGGCGCAGGACGAGTTCCTAATGAATGTGCATCTTGCAACTACTGCAGCATTCTTGCTTACTAAATTTCAGGAAATTTAGTAATGGATGATGGTTCCCTGGTCGTTGCTTCATAAATAGAACCTAAACTTCCCTCCAGAGACCTTGGATACTTCCGAGGAATTGCTCATCTGCTCGTCTGTGACCTCTATCGGATTGGGGGCAAACCTAAGAGCGGGGGCCACCAGTACTCCTCTCTGTATTCCACACACCTAGCCCTGCACCTGCTCATGGAGGAATGAGTAGAGGAACAAATATGTCACTGACAAGCTTAAAGCAAGACCTGTGTTCATCCTCAACCAATTCTTAAGGATGAAAGACCATTGGCTAAGAGGCTCTGGAATGGGGCCAGCACTGAACTTTAACAAAATTTTCTGGGACATCCACAAACATCTAGACATTTAGAAATCATTGCCCTAAACTAACTTTGCTGATCTGGGTTCCAAGACTTTCAGAAAATGGATTCTCAAAATGCTGTGAACTTTTGAGATCTAAGTAGTCAATTTCAGCCTGAGTTTACTGGATGCGTGTTAGGCAGAAGAAGGCAGAAGAAGGCCTCTAGGTGGGGAAGCATCCTGAGGTTTCCAGACCACGGGGGCAGAATCACAGTGCTAAACATCATAGCCGTGGAATCAGAGGGGCCCATCTCAGGGAATAAGAGGTGGGTGGCTACCTTAGGCAATCAGTGTGCTGGTAGGGACATGGAAGCCTATTTCGGTGTGCTCCAGGGAACCTAGAAAGGGAGCTCCTGGAAAGATAAAACAGAGCTGGGCCCCAAGTTCAGTTGGCTGATCATGCTAGGATACATGGAAGAAATTTTTTCATCAATAAGCCAACCAAGAACCATAGGCCCAGCTCCTAGCAGAAAGCAGGCGCACTGAATCAATTGGAATTGAGTCATAGATATAATTAATTTAATGTGTTTAAATGATTTTCTGTATAGTAAACATGCTGAGTGAGGGTGCCCCAGAATGAAGTGTCTGCCTGAGAATGGAAAAATGGATACCGTGTGTGCCGTGTAATGAAAACCCTTCAGCAAATGGAAAATACTTCCATTTATTTCCATCTCCCCATTCCTTTCCTTTCTAACTCTTTATTGATAGCTGAACTCGGCCTTCTGTGGTCTTCTTGAACCACAGAGGCACTTTTCATTTGTCAGAGGACGTCCTTTTTTACCGTGATTAGAAGACAATTTTAATGAAACCTGTCTACTACCCTGTGCCAAGCCCTTATTAGTATGTGACAAAGGGGATAAGGATGAAGGTAAAACAGTGCAGAACTGTCTCACTTGCTTTGTGGCCTTTCTTGATAACAAGGGACTTGCAGAAAGACAAGGGAGGTGGCACGGAATTGAGGAGAGGCACGGCCAGTGTGGCTGCCACTCTGCCACTGACGAACTACCTCACTGGCTGACTTTCTGGACCTCAGCTCCTCATCTTCATGGGAGTGATTCATCTGAGTATCCTGAAAGCAGATCTGACATTCACTGAATTATGAGCCACAAGCAGGTGTCAAGGAGTCTCCCATCAAAAAGAAATTCATCTTCTAGCCCTGCAAAGCATTTGAGACAGACTTATCTAATTGCTCAAGTAGGGATTATGTATTATCTGGCTGAGATGAAAGGGCACACTTCGAAGTGGTTATAAATGGTCTCCCACGAAGCTACTCCCAAGCATTTAGGCAAAATGCTGAGTCCTAGGAATAGAAAGATGACAAAATACTTTCGGGATTCTGGAGCTTTCTATCCATTTCACCCTTGGTTACTATGAATTCATTCTATGGAACAAAAAGGTGGACAGAAAATAAATGTACATAAAATAAATGTAAAATAAACCTTCTAGGTTTACAAACTGCCCTGCTTTGATGCTGCTCCTTCGGAGTTTTGACCCGTGAATACGTGCAATGTAATCAGTGAGAATGGCCCTTGGAGGTGTGGTGCTGGGGACTGAACCCACTGCTTCCTGCACGCTATAAGTGCTCTACTACTAAGCAACAGCCCCGTCCTTTTTTGTTGTTTTTGTCTTGCCAAGTTGTCCAGCCTGGCCTTGAACTTGTGGCCCACCTGCCTCAGCCTCTTGACTAGCTCATGCAATCATGTTCAGCTCTGGCAGATATTTTGACTGATGCTCTGTGCAGCCTTTATGGGGGTAGCTGGGGTGCAGAGACAAGGAGCTTTGATAGAAGGGCGTGAACACATAGGGCTCTGGACTCCTCTGCTGACTGAGAACCTTCATGTTTTATATACCCCATGAGAGATTTGTATAAGGGGTTGTGAGGATAGAAAACTATTTTAAAGCCAGGATGAGGAAAGCTGTGTTTCCAGCTTGAATCCAGGCTGTGCTATGGAAATACTCATGGCCAGTAACTGCACAGATTCCTTATTTATGAGCTGTGGGAGTGGATATACAGGAGTTCCAGATACTCCTACCCAGGACCCGTAGAAATCGTCTGCATTTTTAGCAAAGCGCAAAGCCTCCCTGCCAGCCACAGCAGGGATCACCTGGAGGGTATGTTAAGGACCAGGTGTTTGGGTCTCACGCATAGAGGCTGATTCACTAGGTCTGGGCCCCTAAAAAGCACCCATAAAGCTGGCCATGTCTTGAGAATGGTCACCGTATAAGATCAAAGCCAGGCTCTTCAGCTTGGCCTTTCAGCATTGGGATCCTACTAACTTGCCAGGCCTACCCTCTATGTTCCCAGCACTGCGACCAGGTAATGGTGCCCCCTCCTGCCCCACACACTTCCCCCCACCCCTACCATGGTCTGACCTGGCCAAGCTTCTGGCCCCTCCTTGCACGTCTAGTTCCTACCCATTGCTCATGGCACAGGTCCATGCCACCTCTTCCTGAGTCTCACCCCGTACATGGACCATGGGCTCCATCTTGCTTTGGTGTCCACAGCATTGTGCCCAGCTCAGCACCCACACAGGCCCTGCTGAGCACAGTCACAACAGGCCTAAGCATAGCCATGCAGGATACAGACATTAGGAAACATTCCAATCAGCTCCTCCTGTCTATTCCTCTTAATATCCCAGGACAGACTCATTCTCAAATGGCCAAGTTAGAGTACAAGATAGCATGTAAGATCATGGAATCTACTCTTTGAAAATTTGCTATATTTTCTAGGGGAACGCACAGAGTTGGTAGCAAATACATCGTAAGTCATTAGTAACTACTGCTTACATCCATTCTCAGAACATGGAGTAATATAGCAATTAAGACCTAGGCCCAGGTTGGAATCTCAGCCCTGCCTTTGATTAGCTATAGAACTTAAATTCCCCAAGCTTCATGTTCCAGGTTGTTAATGGAGATTATGATAGCATCTACTACCTATGAGTGGCAAAAGGAAGCAAGGAGACCATGATTAATGGCAATAGCTGGCACTCCCTGGGTGCCCCACACTGGGCATACATTACTGAGTCTAGCCTACATGACATACTTAAGCATAGCACTACTGATTCCCAGATGAGAAATGAGGCTCAGAGCAAGGAGCCAGCACTGCAAACAGTACAAGTTGTGCTGTGAAATGACTTAGAGTTATAACCACTTTGTCAGGTAGGCATTATTACTATTTCAGGAATGGAAATTCTGTGTTTCAAAGAAAGTGACATAAAGTGAAGACCCAGGATTTGAACCTGATTCTGTCCAGAGCTTCCCATGGCCCACTTCACCCATCACCTGGTAAAAATGCACCTGCACTGGATATCTGCTCTTAGTCCTTCTTCCTGAGTTAAGGCCTTTTCCCAGCACACCCTGTCCACCCCTCCTTTCAACAGCCCTGTACCCGGTGGCCCACCGGAAGCTGTTTCAGTGATTCCAGAGAACAGACCACATGCATATCACGGTGTGCGACAGCCTCTTTCCTTGTCGCCTGCATCCACAAAGGGCACTAAGGAAAAGAGAGGGCAGCTGCATGGTACTGACCGTGACCCCAAAGAAGTTGGTCTCATTCATGGCGCTGAGGATGATCCTGCCCAGGGTGTGGTCAGTGTAGTTGAAATCCTGGATGCGCTGGTGCCGGCTGCTGGCGTGCAGCGTCTCCATGGCCCTCTGCAGCGTCTTGGCAATGACCCAGATGCCATCATAGGCATAACCGTGGAACTTGCTGGGCCCCACGCCTGATCGCTTGCTGTTGTACTCTCTCTCATACTGCTGTGGAGTCTGGAAAAGCAAAGGGGCAAGGGTAAAAAGTTACAGCAGGGACACTTGGCATGCTGACCCTCTTCAATGCCCACTGGGCACCAGGCATAGTGCTGAGCTCTGTGTTCATGACCTCATTTAATGCCACAGCCACCTCATAGGGTGGGTGACATTCTGTCCCCACTTTACAGACTAGGAAATCCATCAGAGGGCCACACACCTCTGAGCAACAGGGCTGACAGGGGACCCTGTTTGACTGGCAAGACTAAGAAGAGGGGAGAGTGCACCCTAAGCAGGGCTCCCTCCATATCTGCAGGGCCCAGACTATGGCACCCATGAAGCCCACACACTGTATGTCTAGATATTTGAATTATAGACAAGTCCACAACATGTTTAAAAATCATTTTCTATCCTCCACTATAATGAATATACTTTCAAAATGATCTGGAAGGCGTAGATTGAATTTAGAATTGGGGGGCTCCTCAGAGCCTCAGGCCAGACCAAGTAAATAGTGATTTGCTCTGCGGCTTATCCTTTCCCTGCCTTCCCCTCTCCTCCCTTCTCTTTTCTCTTTCCCTTCTTTTCTCTCCCCTCTTCCTCTTTCCCACTTCCCCTCCACTCCCCTTTCTACCCTCTTCCTGTCCCCTTCCTGCCCATTTGCTCCAGTCTGCAGTCCAGCCAGGTTCGGTTCACAACTTCTTCCCTTACAGTCTCAGGCACCTCAAACCACCCCAGAGACAGAGGCTCAAGAACCAGGGTCAAGCTTCTGAATGAGGCTACCCAGGGAGCCCTTTACCCACAACTCCTCCTGGGCCTTTTCTCAGATCATTTGTGACCTCTTGGGCCAGAAATGTCATCAGAGCCCTCAGCTTTGTCTTTGGAAAAACTCTTCTTCGGAACAAAATGCATAGAGAAACCATGGACTAGTCAGTTTTCACTGGGAAGGGTCCTTATGGATGATCACACGGGCCCCCTCTGTCGCAGCCTGAGGCAGCAAAAATGTTCAGAGACTTGTCCGAGGTCACATACAGACACATGTGCATGTGCACGCGTGCACGCGCACACACACACACACACACACACACACACAGAGGTGAGGGGTAGGAAGAGAGAGAGAGAGAGTGAGAGAAAGGCAGTGGAGCCCCCATCCCACCTCTGCTACTGCTTTTTTGTTTGACTTTGAGGTTACCCTAGGTTTTGAAAACCAGTGCAAATTGTTTGGGGCTAGGCCAGTGTCATGGTTTATGTCAGTAGCCCCCAAACCTCATGAATTATGGACTTGTCCAAATCCAGCATTTGTGATTGGTTCATTGTCTAGCCCTTGGATTGGTTGGTATGAATGCTACACACGCCTAGGGGTGGAGTCAGGATGATGTAATGGCAGGGAGAAAGCGTGTCTCTCTTGCTGGTTTCCACCTTGGTATTTGCAGCCCTGGTGAAGGGCTCTCCCGCCATGCCACCCTGCCTTGGAGCCAACTGAGTATGGATTGAAACCTCCAAGAACTGTAAGAAATAACTTTTCCTTCCCTAATTTTGGGCGTCAGGTATCTTGTCTCAGCGGTAAGAGTAAAAAGTAACTAAGACACCCCGTAATCCAGGCAGGCAGTAGAGCTAGGTCATCTGGCCCCAGCCAAGAGGTGGTCTCTTGGAGGGTTACCATGCAGGTGCCTGGGAGCCAGAGCCCAATGCCCCAGCTACAGCCCTGCAGACAGTGTGCCTGCCTGACCAAGTGTGCACTGTGCCCCAGCCGGTGGCCACCTGCTTTCCTGACTCAGGTCCCTGTGGGGAGGCTTAGGTTTCGCTCTCTTAGTTTCCCTTGGAAACAGCACGTGCAGCCATCATTCCCTGTGTGTCACTCAACACCCATGGCAGGGACAGACTTTAACTTCAGGGTTTTCAAGGAGATGGGCATACCTTCTGGCCAGCCCTCCTCCATTCATACCACATGGCTAATCTGTGCCCTGTCCATCCCTCTCTCCTGGCTGGCTTCTGTGGGCTGCTGCCTTGCTTGGCCATTTCCATTCCTCCTGCAGAAGCCTCAGACAGTTCACTGAGAGATGTCTTCACTTCCCCAAACCTTCAGAATCCTTCCTTCCTTTCATGTTTGCTCATCCCTTTCCCCCAGCTTCTGCATTAGCTATTTCCTCTGCTAGAAAACTCCATCTCTTATTACTTAGCTATATTTTCTTTGATTTTTAGATATGATTTGATCTATTTCTGGTTGATAATTTAGCTAATGGCTAGTTTAAAAGTATTTAAAAATTACTTGGATGTGTGCTTCTCTAATTGCTTTAAGCATGAAAACAATGATCCCTTTGACCTCCTCTGTCCTCTTGGCTTTTGCTTCTGTGACCCTTCTCTGATGTACATTAAGGCATCTGAGGACAGGTGGTGCCCCTGTTAGTCAACTTCACATTGCTAGAGTGAAATACCTGAGACAATCAACTTAAAAAGAGAAAAAAAATCTCTTTTAGCTTATAGTTTTAGAGGTTCCAGTCCAGGGTCATCTGACCCCATTGTTTTGGCCATGATAAGATAGCATCACAGTATGGATTTTTGGTGGAGCAAAACCACTCATCCCAAGCCAAGGAGAAAAGAGAAAAAACAGGGAGCTAGGATTTCACTATACCCTAGGATTTCACTCCCAATGACCGAAGGACCTCCCTCTAGGTCCACCTTCCAAAGCCCCCCCCCCAATAGTGACACTCTGGGGACCAAGCCTATAACTCATGGGACTTGTGGGGTATACCTATCTAAACTATAGCTTGATTTTCATTTGTTTCACCTAATGATTACATTCAGGTGACCTTCTAGCCAGACTCTTAACCAGAACATGGTCCTGGGACATCCTTCAAGGTATCTATGGTTTGTTTAAAGTAGAGGGCCCAGATAAGGGGGTAAACATTCCAAGTAAAGCCTCATCATCAGGAGGTAACTGAATGTAATTTTAATACTTCCTTTATACAGCTTGTATGTGCACAAGGGGACAAGAAGAGAGTCAAGATCATTTGGGCTTGGGGCAACAAAGCCCCTGTAAACACTTCTCACATATGCACCTGGAATTCATATCTTTTCTAACTTACAAAACTGTTCTTCTCAGGGACAAGCTGTAGCACTCAAAATATGGCTGTTTATCACACATTTTGGGAGTAGAGTCCTTGAAATGGGACACAGGTGTAGCTAAGCTGAAAGGTGACCTCATTCTTACTGTCTTTACATCCCAGGCCATTCATCACTGTTCTCAGGTGACTCCAGCACCCAACTCCCTTGTGCCAAACAATGACAGCAGGAAGAAATACTCTGACAATTGTTGCGGAAAAAGTGGTAGTTGTTCCTAAAGCAGTCTTCCAATTATTCAGGGCAGAAGACTTTCTTCCATTGTAATGCCGACACTGAATGCTGATTAACTACTCATGTTCTGAGGTCAAGTTTATCATGTGTTGCTAAAGTTTTGGAATATATTTATATGTTCCTTCTTACTGACAGGTTGCACTCCAGCATATTTTTGAAAGGCAATTGTTGGAGCTTGCAACACATTTTCCCATAGAAACCATGTTATAAATAGTGGTTAGGTTCCCAGGCTAACCCACACAAGCTTGTTAACCCCACAATGTGACTAAATGTGATGGGTCTGTCATTCCAACACAATCATGTTGAGTCCTGCTTCCAGGGGCTTGGGAGCCTCATGGACAAGAGAGAGGATGACAGAGAGATGCTTCTCTTTCTTAGTTTTGACTAGTGCCTACCCCAGAAGTGGAACAGATAGAATTCCTCTCTAGGACCCTTGTGGGATGTCTGATCTCAGCACCTCAGTGGGAAGGTATAAGCAGGCACAGCTGGTTTCCTTCAATCTGGTGCGATCACTTGGCTAACTTGTTAAAAATGTAGATTTCAAGTACATTTTGCTTCAGTATGTCAGTAAGTGAGTTCACGTAGGCGTCTATATGTTTATGAAGAATTTCTTATTGTAAGCGTACATAAATTGGTGATCACTGATTATGTCCTGCAACATGAATGCCCCAAGTCGTTTCTTGGCCTGCTCATGGCAAGGAAGCTCACTGTCCTTTCAGGCTGAGCCTCCCACCTAAGCAATGTGTGGTGTTCAAGACACTGCTCTTCTAGTGAAGAGCTGACATTGGCCTCCTTGTCACTTGGGGTCAGCATGGCACATTTACCTCTGCAGCTGTGCAACACATCTGTTGCTGCTCATGAACAATACCCCCCCAACTCCAGGGACATGTTTACCCCTTCCCCAAGTCACATCTACCTCCTGTAATGCTAAATAATCTCAGTTCAGACTTTTATTATGAATGAGATGACATAGCTTATATCAGACCAAAACTTTCATCAAGAGCATTGAAAAGAGAAGAATAAAACATAAAAATAGCTTTTTATAGATACCGGAGAGAAATCCTGACAGGCAGGAGTGAAAAGCCAACATGCTGGAGGGAAGAGAAATGCTTTGGGATGGGCCCAACATCCTCGCCGAGGCACTTGCTGGTTTGTAAGCAGGAAGGCTCATTGCAGAAATAGCAAGCATTGAACCAGTTTTTAGCAGCCTCTCTTTTTTTTTTTTTTTTTTTTGTACCGGGGATCGAACTCATGACCTTGTGCTTGCCAGGCAGGCACTTAAGCCACTGAGCTAAATCCCCGGCCCTTTTTTAGCAGCCTCTCAATGGGGGCCAAAAAACTAGCTCAAGGGTACCAAGGTAGTCACACTGGAAGGGCCCAGGGCCCATAGGAAAGGGAACCACAGAAAAAGGAGCCCAGCATTATAAGTGGCATTGTTGTTGAAATATTTGGTAACTAAGCTAAAAAAAGAAAGAAAGGCTGAGAAACCAGGCAAAAGGGCTAAGAAAATGAACAGAACTGTTTGGGGTTATATAGCTTTGGGAAGACAACACTCCAGGATTTCAGTTGAGAGCACTGATGGGCCAGTCAAGGAACAACAGCAAACCAAAATGGCCAGGTCTTCCAACACTAAAACCAAACCTGTAATCAGCTCAGTTCCTGGCTGAATTAATAATTTAGCTTCCTGCTTGAAGACAAACAAGTATTTCCTGGTGGAAGATAAAGACTACTTGTAGCTGATACAATTTTGTATATACAATGCATTTGATTGAATTTTACCAGGTACACAAGGAGATAGGACCAAATGATAAAATAAAAGGAGAGAAAACTAAAAGTATATAATAGAAACAAAACCCATATGTGATTCAAATCTTAAAGTTATTAGACATGGACTTGCTGAACTGAAAGATACAAACAAAAGAAGTGAATAAAATAGAAACTCTAGAGATAAAAATATAACCACTGAAATAAAGAACTCAATAGGTAGATAAAATAGCATGTTGGACGCAGCAAAAAGTACACTGAAGAACTGAAGTTATTTAGTAGTAAATACTAAGGCTGAAACATAGGAGAAAGGATAGAAAATAAGAGATGAGCATAAGAGATACATGGCACAGGTTGAACATATATAGTGTTTGTATAATCTTTATCTTAGAATGTGAGGGAAAGGAAAATAGACAGAAACAATATTTAAAGAGATTCTATTTTAGAATTTCCCCAAAGACACATCTATCCACAGATTCAGGAAAGCCTATGAAGATCTGTGAAGTCAAATCAAGATAAACACAAACAGTATCTCACAGGAGCAAAGAATAATAAAATCATCAAAGATCAAAGCAAAAACCAATTCTTAAAAGAAGAGAGAAAAAGTGATGTGCAACTTTCAGAAAAACAATTAAGTCTCATTTCTGACTTAATAAAAGCAATGGAACCCAGAGAATAATGAAATATCTTAAAGTGCTGAAAGAAAATAACAGATGACTGACAATCTAGAAGCTACACTTAGCTAATAAATACTTCAAAATTAAGATGAAATAAAGAAAATTTCAGACAATTATAAACTGAGAGAATCTGTCTCCAGAAGACCCACAGTACAAGAAAAACCAGAGAAGTTCATTAGACACAAAGATGATCATAAAAAACCTCAGAAATGCAGGGAGAATAAGAAGTAATGAAATGTCTAAGTATGTGAATATATTTATACATGAAAAATGACACCAGGACCAAGAAAACCCAAGAAAATCTTAGAGAAGAATAAAAGTTTAGGACATACACTACCAGATATCAGATATTATTATGAAACTTCAGTTTCATAACTGGGACAGGATAGTATTGGTTAGAAGATAAGCAAATAGGTGAATGGAAGATAATTAATAGTCCAGAGACAGGTCTATACTTTATACAGTCATTTTATTTATGACAAAAGTGACACTGTAGCGTAAGTGGTGGGATGGGAGAAATTGGCCCTTTCAGTAAATAGTCTTGAAACAACTGATTGCCCAGAAGGAAGGAGATGAATTTTGATCATGTTTCAAACTACATATAAACTCATTTCATGTAGATTCCATATCTAAATATGAAAGGCATAAAAAATTCTAAAACACAAGATAGGAAAATATCTTCACGAGTTTGGGTGGTTAAAAAGACTTAAACATGTCACAAATATACTAATCACACAGAGTGTAATGAATTAGATTACATTAAAATAATTTTTTTCATCAAAATATATCAAGAGAGTTAAAAGATAAGCCATAGAGTGGGAGAAGATAAAAGTAGTGCATATAATTGTCAAAGGATTTATATCTAGAATATAAAAAGAACTTTCACATTCAGGTCCACCCTTGAGTGGAAAAAATAAATCAACAAGAAGCAAGTCCAACAAGAAAGTCCAACAGAAAAAATGGAAAAAAAGTTAATGAGCATTACAAAAGAGGTTAGCAAAATGACCAATAAAGATCTAAAAGCACGCCTAACTTCATCAGTTATCAAGGAAATGCAAATTAAAACTAAAACAAGATACCATTACACACCCACTAGACTGGATAAAATTAAAAGCTCAGAATGCCAAATGTTGGTGAACATATGAACTAAGAGAAAGATATGCTCACTGCCAGTGGGTGTGTGAATTGGTGTAACCACTTTAGAAAGATGCTTGGCAGGGTCTGCTAGTACTGAACATATGCTCACCTTATGACTCAGACATTCCACCCCTAGTATGCACCCAAGAGTATTGTGTACACAAAATACTCATCAAAATACACCAAATACATGGAAATAAATCAAACAGAGTATGTGCAAGAATTTTACCCAGGATATTGTAAAATATTTTGGGGAGCAATTACGGAAGACCTAAGTAAATGAAGGGATATATAAAATTGATGGAATGGAAGAATATGCCCGTAAGATGCTAGTTTTCTCAAAACTGTTCTACAAGTTCAGCAAAATTCCAATAGAAACCAGAACAGGTTAGTCTGGATGATACATAAATGACAACCCGATTTGAAAACATATGCAGAATGAAAAGAAATAAGGACACCAAAACAGGCAATCTCTAGAAGCACTAAGGTGGAGAACATTTACTACTTACCCAGACTCATCACAAAGCTAGGGACAGTTAAAATGCTTGGGTGAAACATAAACAAATGGAAGAAAATTAAGTTTATAAACAGAACCAAATATATGCAGTTTCTTGATGCATGCAAAAGTGATATAATAGTACTTTCTGGGAAAATATGGAGCATTCAATAAATATCCCGAGTCAGTTAGATAATAGCCATGAAAAAGAAAAGAAAAGGATTCCTGATCCTTATCTTGCACCATGCACAAAATCAATTCCAGGTTGGTTACAGATCTAAGTATAAAAGATAAAATAATACGTCTTCTAAAAGAGAAAGTAGAAAAATACCTTCATGGTCTTGGGGTAGAGTCCATTAAAATAAAGAATTTCTGTTCATTAAAACATCCATGTATAGTTCAAAGTAGTTGACGATACTGGACACTGTATTTAAAAGAGCCTACCTCAATCTCCTAAAGTATATTAAATATCATTATAGCTATAAAAATCTTATATGAACTCTTGCCATTACCAATAACTGAAGACAGAAAACACCAAAACTGTAAACTAACCATGAGTAAAAAGGAGAAAATTGTGTTTGTGCCCTACTGTGATCTTGTGGCAAACAAAATCAGACTGAGAAAACTGTAGCACAGTGTAGAAGATGGGAGCTATTTGAGGGTGTACTGAATAATTACCAGAATGACTAATCCAACCTAAAGATACTACAAGAAGCAGCTGGACAGAGCAGAACACTTATGGTAGTACAGAAAAGAGATTCCAAAGTACAACAATGCTCATAGCAGCACATGCAGAATAGCAATCTAAATGTCTACTAGGATAGAATGGATGAATTGTGACATTCATGCAGGAGAATACCATAGAACAGTAAAAATAAAACCATGTCTATATCAATGAATATCACTAACATCATATTTGAAAGAAGAAAACCCACAAAGAGCATACATTGCATGGCTTGGTTTACATAAAGCTCAACAGCAGGCTCTGTATATTGAAGGAAAGCAGGAGAATGGCTGATACTGGTAGTGGGGACTGCCTGGGATATAGCATAAAAACCTTGGGTTTGGGGTTTCTGGTTAAATTATTTTCCTTGACCTCTGTGGTAGTTACCTGGAAGTTCTTAAATTAAAAAAAAATTACCTGCAAAAAATGCAGTATGGCCCACAACAGCTGAATCTTTGAAGCAACCTGCATGCCCAAAAACAGATGAATGGATAAAGAAATGTGGTACATATACACAGTGGAACACTATTCTGCCATAAAGAAGGATAAATTCAAAGCCTGAGGACTGCACACGTTGGCTTTGGCCACCTGCCAACTCCAAGCCCATTTTGCATTTTTCTTCCCGTCAGCACAGGGTAGTGGAGGCACTGACCAGCCAATCAACCTTATTATAGCTGAAGTCAATTCCCTTGGATAGAAGGCAAACCACAGCTCCAGGGAGAAAGAACAGACTAGGCCAGCAGTGCAAAATCAGTATGGTGATTTACTCTGCCATTGGCTCCTCCGTATCAAACCAAATTTGGAGAAATCTAGTGCAACGACTACCATCTTGGAAAGGGTTTAATCAAGAGCCATTTTGGGCATAGAAGACTGTTTCAGACCTAGTCACAGAATAAGACTTCATTTCAGGGTCTCCACTGTTATCCTACTACAGTGACTAGGTGAAAGATGGCTACAAGAAACAGCCACAGAGAGGGTGGGGGCCAGACAGACACCCACTGAGGACTTCAAGCTCAGGTCAGGAAGGACATGGGGCTCCACCTTCCATGGTGAGAAGCCAGGCCCAGCAAGGGTGGCTTTGAGAAGTCACCGAACATGGACCCGAACATGTTGGCATTAAGTCTAATAGTCTGTTTGAAACTCCCCTCCACTGCCTACATCCAGCAGAGATCAGTATTCTGATTGCTTTCCCCACCTACCAAGGACACAGTTTGGCTTAGAGGGTTGCCACATACTGGGGTGTATGGACAGAGCGGATCTCTGGGTCAGGAGAGTACCTCAGAAATGCACAGGCTATAAAGCTAGGTGGAGAAAACTATGACTTGCTAGAGTCTAAGCTTGCAGATCCTGAAAAGAAACCACTCATTAAATGAGTATACAGAGGAATTTTTGACTTTTTTTTTCATTCACTGGCTTTTTGGAGTTTGGGATTTCTTTTGAAATTATAAACGAGGAGATTAAAAACAGACCAATAATGTGCACAGTAAGCTTAAAGAAGATACAACTAAGCAGAAACTGGACTTTAATAACCAAATGAATTTACAGAAAATAAATAATATTTATTTTATAATAAATAAACAAGACAGTACAAGACATGAATGGCAAGTTTAGCAAAGAATTTGAGTCCATGAAAGAGTACCAAATAGAAATTCAGGAGTTTAAAAATTCTGAAAGTCTGGGCAGCAGAAGAGACCAGTGTAAAGACAGAATGTCAGAATTAGAAGACAGAGCTGATGTTATTAAACAATTACTCAGATATCTTGAAAACAAAAAGAGAATATGAAAAAAGGATCCAACAGCTGCTAGATGATGCAAAGAACACTAATCTAAGATTAACTGGAATTAGTGAAAAATCAGAAGACTGCACAAATGGCATAAAAACCTATTTACAGATATAATAGCAGAAAACTTTCCAAACATGGGGAAAAATTAAGTAAGGCATATAGTACTCCAAGTAGCCATAAACAGGAAAGAAATTCTCCACAGCACATAGTAAAAATCCCAGAAATCCAGAACAATATCAGAATCTTAAAAGCTATTAGGGGAAAGCAACAAATCACTCATAAATTAGAACTACTAGAATGATAGCAGACTTCTTAGCATAAATCTTAAAGGCCAGAAAAGTCTGAAGTGAAATGTTTCAAGCCCTAAAAGAAAATAACTTCCAACCCCAACTGTTATACCCTACAAAGCAATCTTTCAAAATAGATTGAGAAATAAGGTCATTCGATGACAAAGAGCACTTAATAAATTTGTTACCACTAAGCCAATACACCAAAAAACTTTCAAATTTATGCTTGAAAGAGAAAATGAAGTCAACAATGCCAAACAGTCTAATAAAATCAATACACCAGGCAGAGTGAACATTTAAGCAGAAGCAAAGAAAAGGAAATCAGCAAGAGGAAAATAAAGAAGTGAGTGGAATCAATCAATATATTTCACTAATAATTATCAATAATCTTAATTCCCCAACTGAAAGACAGCCTGGAAGAATGGATCAAGAAATAAATCCAGTGATATACTTTATATGAGAAACACATTTAATCAAAAAAGAAATTCATTCATAAAGTCAAAGGCTAGACAACAATATTCCATGCAACAAGAAAACCCTAAAATAAGTGGGAGTAGCTAAATTATTTTATGATAAAGTGGATTTCAATCCAAAGCTGATTAAAAGAGGCAAAGAAAGACATTACATATTGGTTAATGGAATTATTCAACAGAAAGAGGAAACAATTATGAAGACTTATACACCAAACCACAGTCACCCAATTTTATAATACAAACACTAATAGACATAAAAATCAGATAAGCATCAGTACAATTATAATAGGGGACCTCAGTACCCTATTATCACAAATATATCTACTAAACAAAAAAATCAACAAAGAAATATCAGAGTTGAACCAAACCTTTGAACAAATGGACTTAATAAATATCTACAGAGCATTCCACCAAATAACAGAATACACATTCCTCTCAGCAACATATGGAACCTTCTCCAAAACAGACCATATGCTAGTCTGTAAAGTATGCTTAATTAAATGGCAACTATTCAAAATTTTGCATACTTTCAAATCACAATGCAATGAAACTAGAAATCAATGATAAAAGAGTATTGTTTAATTTTCATGCATTTAACAATAGTCTTGGATGGAAATTAAACAATGCTCTTCAATAATGAATGTGTCACAGAAGATATCAAGGCAGAAATTACAGTTCCTCGAATCAAATGATAATTCCAGCACAACACACCAGAACTTATGGGCCATAACGAAAATAGTCCTAAGAGGAAAGTTTGTAGCTGTGAGTGTCCAGATCATAAAAATATTTATTTGAGATCAGCGTGATCTCAAATAAATAATCTAGTGATGTAACTCAACGTAGAAAAATAAGAAGAATCCAAATCCAAAGCTAGTACAAGAAAGGAATTTGTAAGTATGAAACCAGAAATTAATAAAATTGAGACTAAAATAAATATAAAGAATCAATGAGTCAAGAGCTGGTTCTCTGAAAAAATAAACAAAATAGGCAAACTCTTAGCCAATTTTACCCTTACAAAAGAAAAAGAAGACCCAAATCAATGCAGTCAGAAATAAAAAAAGTAAAATCACAATGGATACCATTGAAATCCAGAAGATTATTAGTAAACATTTTGAAAACCTGTAAGTGTCCTCTGAGGGTATTGCCTTCATTAGCTGGTTGTGATGGTGCACATCTGTAACCCCAGCAGTTGGGAGGGTAAGGCAGGAGCATCACCACCAGTTTGAGGCCAGCCTGAAATACAGTGAGTTAAAGGCCAGCCTGAAGTATATCATGAGATCCTGTCTCAAAGCAAACAAAAAGCAGTAACTCAGAGAATTCAGAAGAAAATGATAAGTTCCTAAGATTCATGTGAATTACCAAAAATGAATCAAGAAGATATAATCTAGTAACTGACAATTAAAATAAAACAGTAATGGAAAACCTACTAATAGAGCTTGATGAATTCACTACTGAATTCTACAAGAACTTCAAGGAAGATTGCAAATCCCAAGCTGTAATGAATTTGAAAGAGAAGGTGTACTCACAAAGTCATTCCTGGAAGCTAGCATTACTCTGATTCCAAAACCAGACAAGGGTCCACCAAAAACAGAGAAACAGAGGTCAATCTCTTCAACGAACATAGATGCAAAAATCCTCAACAAGGTTCTGGCAAACAGAATGCAACAAATTATCCAAAAGATCATACATGACCAATGCCAGGGATACAAAGATGGTTTAACATATGCAAGTCAATAAATGTAATATGTCACATAAACAGAAGCAAGGACAAAAATCACATGATCATCTCAATAGACAAAGAAAAAGCTTTTGGAAAAATCCAATATCTACTCATGATAAAAATCCTGGAGGACACAGGTATAGAAGGATCTTATCTTAACCTGAGAAAAGCCATAATATATATAACAAGTCTATTACCTTCACATTAAGTAGGGGAATGATGAATGCTTTCCTCATAAATTCAGGGACAAATCAAAGATGTCCACTGTCTCTACTCCTATTCAGGACAGTTCTCAAAACGTTAGCCAAAGCAATCAGGAAAGAGAAATAAATAAAAGGGATATGTATAGGAAAGGAAGAACTCAAATTACCATTATTTTCATGATATTCTACATGGAAGCCTCCCCCAATTTTTACCAAATATCCCTAGAATTAATAAATTTAATAGAGTATCAGGATACAAAATCAATACACAAAAATCATCAGTGCTTCTGTACACCAATAATTAACTCTCTGAGAAAGAAATTAGGAAAACAATACTGTTCACAAGTGCACCAAGAAAACTTGAATACTCAGGAATTAACCTAACCAGTAGGCAACTGAAATGAACAGAAATGTCTCAGAAAAACCTCTACAATGAAAAATATAATACTCTGAAAAGGGAGGCTGAACAAGACATCATAAAGTGGAAAGATACCCTCCCTTTTCTGGATAGGCAGAACCAATATTGTCAAAATGGTCATACTTTAAAACTTATATACAGATTTAATGCAATCCAAATTAAAATACCAACAACATTCTTCACTGAACTAGAGAAAATAATCCTAAAATGTATATGAAGCCAAAAAAGACCCAAGGTAGCAAAAGCAATTCTGGGCAATAAGAGCAAAGTGGGAGGCATCACATCCCTGGACTTGAGTTACATTTCAAAGCTACAGTGATAAAAACAGCATTGGCACAAAAACAGACTTGTGGGTCAATGGAACAGAACAGAGGGTTCAGAAACATTCCTAGGCACATTCAGCTATTTGATCTTTGGAAAAGGCCAAAAAACATACACTGGAGGAAAGAGAGCCTCTTTAATAAATGGTGCTGAGAAAACTGGCTATCTATATGCAGATAATTGATTATAGACCCATATCTGTTACCATGCATCAAACTAAAATCAAAGTGGGTCAGAGATCTAAATGTTAAAACAGAAACAATTTGATAGACGATAAAACAGGTAAAACTCTTGAAGACATAGCTGTAGGTATGGACTTTCTGAAGAGAACCCTGTCCCACAAGAAATAGCACAAAAATCAATAAATGGGATCACATCAAATTAAAAAGTTTCTACCCAGCAAAGGAAACAACCAAAAATGTGACGAGAACAACCAATAGAATGGAAAAAATACTTGCCACCTATTCCTCCAGCAGAGGTTTAATATTTAAAATATACAAAAAGTTTAAAAAGACTAGATCCCCCCAAATAGACCAAATCAGAAATGAATAGAAACTCCTCAGAAGTACAAATGGCCAATAAATACATAAAAGAATGTTCAACATCTCTGCCATTATACAAATTAAACCCCTAGAAATTAAGCTCACTGAAATTCTATCTTACTTCAGAAAGAGTGGCTGTCATCAAGAAATCAAATAATAGCAAATGCTGATGAGACTGCAAGAAAAAAGAAACCTTTCAACACTGTTGGTGGGAATGTAAAGTAGTATATTTCCATATGGAAATCAGTATGGAAATTCTTTTTAAAAAATTAGAACTAGAAATTCCATTTAACCCATCTATTCTCCTTCTACGGTATCTTCCTGAAAGAATTAAAGACATTATATTACAGTGATAGATGCATACCCATATTTATAACAGCAGGACTTGCCTGGGAAGCAAGCTTTATGTCCATCAATAGATGAATGAATAAAGAAAATGTGGTGTTTGTGCACAATGGAGAACTACTTTGCCCTAAAGAAGAATAAACCTGAGTCGTTTATAGGAAAATAAATGCACCTTGTGATCACAACATTAAGTGAAATAAATAAGGTGCACAAGCTTAAGAATCACATAGTTTCTCTTATATAAGAAGCTCAAAATATAAATGAAGAGCAAAATAAAAGACAGACACAGGAAATGGGAGATAGATCTTTTGTAAATGGGAAGGGAACCAAGAGTTGGAGGGAGCAGGAAGAGAGGGGAGAGGATAAAAAAAGAATTTAGATGTGTTGTGTACATGTACCAGCTCCCCACAGGGAACATAATCCTAAGTGCTAACAAACATTGAAAGAAGCATAAATTTCAGTCATGTGTAGGAAAGTGATGCACCTTGAAATGATAATGCTATGTAAAATAAATCAGATGCAGACCATTAAAAATCACATGGTTTCTCTTATATGAGGAACCCAAAGTATAAATAATTTAAAGAGCAAAATAAAAGACAATAGGAAACAGGGCCATAGGACTCATGGAGAAGGGAGGGGAATCTGGTGATGGGTGAGACGGGAGGAAAAGGAGGAGAAGAGAAAGTAAAAGGGTTAATTAAGATTGACTGCCGGTTCCCCACAATGCATGCCTTATCATGCCTTACAAACATAATAATAGAACAAAAACAATCAAAAGTCATCCTAATTCTTTTTGCTGCTTATCACTTCACATGACTTGGGCTGCAGACTATTTCACTACTCTTTCCGCCTGGCCTCAGCCTGCTACTCTGACAAAGAGAGAGAATGAACACTTATTGAATCCCCACTGTGTGTGTGGCTCTTGGTAAGATACTTCTTAGTATACAGCCTCATGCAATACTTACAACTCTATGACAGAGACACTCTTACTCCCACCTTATGGATGAGAGAAATACAGAGAAGTTAAAAGAGTTGCCCCAAATCGCTGTATTGCTCTTGGGTTCATGATGCCTATAATGTCAAACAAACTGTCAGTGCCTTAGATGAGTTTACTTCCTTCTTAGGAAAAAGACTCCCAACAGTGGGCCATGCAGAGCTGCTATGACAGCCTCATAGTGGAAATGGAGACCGAGGCTTCTACCTTTGTGCTTTACAACATAGACTGAAGTTTCCTTTTCAATGTTACCTCATGATCCAAGATGGCTGCTAGAACTTCAGAAATCCCATCTACATTCCATTTAACACAAGACAAAGAAGAAAAAGGGCCAGATCTCCCTTTAAAGGCACCTTTCTAGAAGTCCCGTATTATGTTCTGATTTTTGCGCCATTGGCCATAATTAGAGTCCTAGCCATAGCATGGGATCCTGGGAAATGTACGTTTTTAGTGGCATAGCAATGTACCCGGTTACAAACCAGAGTAGTGTAACTGAGATGGAGGCAGGAAGAGAGGTAGGTATGAATACTGGTGTAGATAACCAGCCATGGGCTTGAGCCAGTTGGGAAGTGATAGAATCGAGACTCAGATCTAGCCAGTGGTTCCTCTTCAGGCCACCAAACCCTTCCTCCTGACCCTGTGTCCCTCCCCAACTAGTACCTCTCAGGGAAGTTGACATCAAGGACACAGACACTGTCAGTGCTATGAAGCTGGGTTGCCTGCGTTTTTAGGGCATATGCTTTCTCTTCCTTGAGCCCAGAACTGCCTACAAGCCCAGGGTCCTTGGTCATGGGACTCATGCCACAGGTGAAAATGGGCCAGTGTTTGCAGGGCCTGGGCCCCAGGCCAAGGGCTTCCTAGGTTTGTGCGTCCTCTGATCCTACTGAGTTGCAAAATGGTCACTGGTGGGTGTAGATGTTTCTAACCAGCAACATCTCAAACTCTTCCAAAGAGTGAGCCTGAAACTTTGATGGGGGCTGGGCCACCCCTGAGATCCCCACTGGTTCCAGGATTCTGTGACAGCTCCATCTGGTACAGTGGCCCAGCTCTGTGTCCCAGTGGCACACAGAAATAAGGGAAGAATGTCCTTACCAGGGAGGAGATGGTCACTGGGAAATCAGGCTGAACTGTAAATGTTCACGAAGGAAACACACAGAATAGGATTTTGAAAGATCAGAGCTGACACTTGTAGTCACCAGTGTCCATCGTTACTTTGCAGGGATGGAGCAGTGTGGGGGAACCTCAGGGAGAAGAAAGAGCAGGTGCTGGAGCAAGTCCAGGGGCACTTCCTTGAGGCCTGGAAGATGGGCTGTGGATGTGCTGGGGACAGCCGGAAGGTCCCCACTGTCCCAATGCTGGACACTCCTTTGGGAAAGCCCTGAGCCTGAGCTTCTGAGGGAGTCATGGTCCTCTCATCACCCACTTCTGGTGCTGGTGAGCGAGCTGGGCACAGCCTGATGTGAGAGGCAGGCACCTGGAGGAGCGGACCCAGGCAAGTGCGAGCTGGAGGGACCACTGGCTTACTAGGATCTGTGACTCTACCAGAGTCCTCTCTATGCTGGGAGACTCCAGGTTTAGCACCACAGCCCGCCCCCATGCTGTGCCGTGACCCGCGCTGATTTACACAGCCAGAGATAGGGCTGTGTGGGTTCCAGCGCCAGTTGGTCCAAACCTCCCTCTTGGAGAAGAGGAAATGGATACCCTGGGAGGGGGAATGGCTCAGAGGCCACGGACTCATGGGCGTGACACAGGATGGAAGCAGACCTCTGAATCCCCAGAGCCCCAGGATTCCTGACTGTTAAGAGGGTGGCACAGAAAGCTGGTCTGGAAGCGTCCCAAGCCTGTCACAGCCTGGGGGTAGACAGGGCATGGAGCTGGGATTTAGGAGTCCTGCACTCACCTCTGACCTTCCTGATGAGCCAGTTAAGACTCAGGGGGCTGCTAACAAATTCCACCAACCAGAGAAACAGTTTAAAACAATAGAAACAACTGTTTCCCAGTTGTAGAGGTCAGAAGTCCAAGATCCAGGCATCAGCAGGGCTGGCTACTTCTGGGGGCTTTGAGGGCCCATTCCAGGCTCTCCTGTCATCTGTCCGCCCTGGACTTTCCTCACCTTCTAGCTACATTGCTTCAGTCTCTGCCTCTGTCTCCACAGGGCTTCGCTGTGTATATCAAGTCTCCCTCTGTTTTTCTCTCTCAAAGACACCTGTTACTGGGTTTAGGGCCACCCATGTTCTCCAGAAATCCCCTCTGGAGTCTAAGTGAACGGCATCTGCAAACAGTTTCTTTCCAAATAGTCACATCCGCAGGACCCAGGAGTGAGGATTTGTAGACATATTACTTTAAGACCTGCTAGTGAACCCGTCACAATGACCACGGCTGTGTCCTTCCCCCTCGGCCCTCTGGATGCCCTGCTTGTAAACAGGGTGATAAGAGCTCACTCACTTGCCGTTGTCTGCAAATGTTTGTCTTCACAGGCACGTGACTTCGTGGGTCCACACTTGTAGGCATCAACTCAGCAGCCAGCACCACACTGACCATAGCCCTGGGCCCCACTCCCTCAGGAGGGAACACTCGACAAGCACAAGCCCGGAGGACAGGCTGGGAGTGGGAGGAGCTTGGCTGGGACTACGCGGAGTCAAGCAGAACTCTTACTTCAGGTCAGAATTTTAAGAGAATCCAACACATAAACAAAAACCATCCTCAGGAATCAGGATAAGAATATTTTAATGCCATATTTTAAAAAATTGCAATGGTTTTGGCATTGGTTTTGAATTTAAGGAAGTATTGCAATACCACATATTTTTAAAAACTTGGGTAAGATAGAGGGGACAGAAAGAGGGTTGCTGCTTGTCTCTTGTCACCTGTCTCTTGCTGCTTGCTGGCTTCTGCTGCCATGAACTGTTTCTCCTCTTCGAAACCCCTCTGCCGTGCCACCCTGCCTTGGACCCAGATGACTATGGATTGAAACCTCTACAAACTGTGAGCCAAATAAACCTTTCCTCCTCTAACTTTGGGTGTCAGGCATTTTATCTCAGTGATGAGAAAAGTAGCTAGGCACCAACAAATGTGGGATACAGTGAATGGTCCCAAGGTATCTCACACACAGGACAGTGATGGGAGAGACGCCAGCCTCCTCACTAGCCCCAGATAAAAATATTAAGGAATGAAGCTCAGTGATCTTGGTGACACCATTACAAATGTCAGTGTTTCCTTCTGAAACCACCATGAAAAATGCTCTTCCTCAGGCACATCCTTGCGTCCTGCTCCACCTTGTGTGGCTCTAGTCTGTGATAAAGGCCCCATGCCCAGGGAAAGAATTCCAGAAACTTCTCAGGATGCCTCACGGTTCCATCTCCATTTAGCTTTCTATGGGTCATTTCCTCTTTCATCTTGCTCAGTCTGTCAGTTTAGTTACCAGACTGTCTGCCTTTATGGATTTTTTTCTTAGTTTTTTTATTTTCCTCAAATTTTATACTATTTTTAGCTTAAAATATAGGGTATCCTGGACCCAAGTTATATTGAAACTGTGACACCATTAAAAATAACATTCACCAAAATAAAATGAGTCATTTCTGTTCATTATTCAACACCTTGAAAATTTTATATATGCATTGATTTTGGTATGAAATTGGGTTTTTTTCAGTAGTTTCTAACCAGGTGCCAAGATGATCTAAGGAGTTGTTTACAAAATGTGTCCTAATGATTTGCCATTTTTTGACAAATCAATAAATTATTTGTGTAGAGTTGGCTCTGATTTGAGGTTAAATAATGAATGAATGTGCGTGTGCGTGTGCGTGTGTGTGTATACTTCATTATGAAGCCTTTTCTTTAAATGAAATCAGGTCCACAAGAACCCTGGGGCTGGGGCTGGTTGGAGAATTTAACTCTCTGAAGAATCATCCACCTGCTGAATGGTTTTCAGCTAGGGGTCAGAGGTGAGACCCAGATATCACCACCTTCACCAGGGCCATCATCTCTCGAATTCTGAATATCCACATACTAGATGGAATAGTGCACTTGTGAAACGTTGTCACATGCCACACATTCATGCATGGCCCTACAGGAGAAACAAGCCAGGGACCAGTGACACCCATGGCAGGTGTGGAGACTGAGGATCCATGACTTGCTCCGTGAGAACACCAAGGCACCTGTACCACACTGGCCACACCATGCAATACGCCATTAGTCCTGTGCCACCTGGCTCCTGGGGCAGTGAAGAGGGGGCAGAGCCTGGGGAACTCAAGGTCCAGGTCACTTAGCTGCAATGGCAGAGTGGGGCTTTGGGTCAGAGGGGCTCCCCTCCCCACCAGGGCAGCCTTATGCATGAGACGGAGGCATCACAGACACAGACAGAATGTTCTGGGTCCAAGGATGACATTCCACGTCCTGGCAGAACCTAAGGAGCCCTGTGGTCAGTGGCACAAAAGTCAGGACCTCGGCTGTTAAGATTTGTGTCTAGATGTCCCCTCAAAGCCTCATGCACCTTTAGATGGGGCTTTTTCCAAGGTAGCTGAATCTAGAGTTTGTGAATGATTCATAGCACCATGCTAGGCCTAAGGCTGAGTGATTGCTAAATCCCAGTCCACTGACTAGCTTGGCACTGCCCTGATCCCAGCAGTCTGGACAAGATAAAGGGGGCAGAAAGAGGCTTGTTTCCCCTTTTTTGCTCTTGTTGCTTGTGCTGTCTTCTGCCACCATGGATGTTGCCCCTCTGACACGTGCCCCTGCCTTGGAGCCGATTGGTATGGACTGAAACCTCTACAAACTGTGAGCTAAATAAACCTTTTCCTCTTTAACTTGGAGTGTCGGGTATTTTGTCTCAGCAACGAGAAAAAGTAACTAAGACACCAGTTCTGTCTGCCAGCATCCTCACTTCACCTCATCCTCACGCGTCCCCACAGGGACCCATGGTAGAGGGCCAGCTGTCCCTACATTACAGGTTCCTGAGGGTCAGCGAGGTCAAGCGATTTGCTCAGAGTCACATGGCAACTTCTAGGACAGTGTCTGTCTGTGCATCTTGTGCCAACGTTATCAGAAAAGGTGCTCAGAGAGGCTGAGACAGGGGGCTAACACGGGCACACAGGGCACGCACCTTTCCGGAGATGGTCTTGATCTGTTTGGAGCTCAGAGGCTCGAAGTCCACACCGATGTAGCCCTCCATGGCCGCCAGCAGGTTCTTTCGCAGGCAGCGGGAGGAATTGGCCTCCGAGCGCACCTGTTCCCACCACGACGGCTCGTACCAGCCGGGGATGATCCACTGGTATTTGCTGCCGAACATGTTCTCTTCATAGGCCTGCAAGGACGAGGGGCACTAAATGCAGACTCCGCATGGCTGTGCCCTGGAGGGCCAGGCTCCCTCTCCCCAGAGGACTTACTCCCCTCTCTATCCCCGCTCAGTCTCCTCCACACCATCTCTCAAGGGACCCAAGGTAGCTTATGAACAACCTGTATAATAAAATAATCAGTACTGTAAAAATAAAAACCTAAGGGCCTGGGATAGTAGAAATGATTCTGTGGAGCCTGGAGGTAACAGGAACAGTAGACAGACAAGCAGACCAAAGGTTCCGGCAGTGTGTATAAATAAGTTGCAGAGTTCACCATGAGCTTCCTGCAGGCCCAGGGGAGGAGGACAACAGCACTGTTAATGCAGCTTTCATTCTCAATGAGGAGAACATTTGGGAAATGCCAGGTCAGTGGTGCAAGGCTTCGATGGTGACCAGAGCACATGTGGGTGGGTGGAGATGCCAAGAGCCCTTGAAGGGCCAGATGTGGTCTAACCCAGAGTGCAGCAGCCCTTTGGTGCCTCTCTAGAGGACTCTCTGGCTGTCAAAGGACATGGTAAGGACAACCGATATCATCCTAGGGCATCCCTTGGTGTGGAGCAAGACCAGTGTGAGAGGCCAGAGGATACAGTGAGGAGCCAAGCAGGTGCTCTGTGTGGCTCAGGTGGCTCTGGCTCCTCATTTTGGCAGCAGGACTGGAGCCCCACCTACTTCCTCATGTTACAGCAAAGCTGCTGGGGTGCCCAAGATCATCCCATGTCCCAGAAGGTAACTGCTCAAACTGCCTCCTTCCCAAGGGTGGGCTAGATGGTTTGTGCCTTCACTTAGGCTCAGATCCCACCGCTGTAGACTCCACCCAGTGCCTCTGTGAGGGTCATGACGATTTGTCATTGATCAATTAAAAAACCCTTCAACTCTCGCAGTGCAGTGACCACACTGCACTTCTCTAGGCTTCTGTCCCCATAGAGGACTATCACCTCCCTCGTTCTAAACACCATATTTCTCCTAATGCAACCTCAGATTAAAATCATCTTTCCAGTAATTACATTATAATGTTGCTTCAGTTAAAACTGTGGAGAACACAGAGAATTCTCTTATTTCAACTATTTTAACAAAATCTCCATTGAACAGAATCAGGCAAGGGCTCAGATACTTAGAGAGGTGACTCCTGGGCTACTCGCTAAGGAGTGGGCTTTAGCCCACAGTAAGTCCCCTTCGGGGTTTCCCCAGGCCACTTAACCAACAGCAGCTCCCACCTTTGCTTGCGGGGGACCCCACAGACATGGAGCCTTATCTAGTGCATGGCTGTGTATGTGCATTAGTTTATTCTCACAATAAGGCTGTGAACTCTGTGCCATTGTCTCTGTCTTCCAGAGGAAGAAATTTGGGCCCAGCGACTGAGGAATTTACCCAAACCCAGCTAGTAAAAGAACGAGTCAAGACACACTGCTGAAGGTCCCCTCTGTTCTCAGGAAAGCCTCAGTCTCCGGGACTCCTAGGAGGAGGCCGCTCAAGGGCGGGTAGGTACAGAGCGAGGGCCAGAAGCCTCTGTTCAGAGGCAAAAGCAGGGCTTTTGGTCACTCACTGGGGACGAGAACCATCGGGGCTGAAGGCGGCGCTGAGCTGGGTGACGCTGGCCCTGCGGCCGGGGCTCTCACCCCTGCTGCTGCCCACGTGCACTGTCCGGACCACGGGCCCTGCACCCACATGAGTGGTAACACATTTGGGCTTGCACATTGGTCAGTTTCAATGAGCTGAAACTTTTCTAACATAACTTCTGAGCTTTTTAGGAGAACAAAAATGAAAAAGAAGCCAGCCGGGCAGCCTTAGGTGCTCTGCCACCTGCTGGCTGGGTCCCCAGCACGCAGCCCCCAGGCCTGCCTGCCTGGGCCGGTTTAAGAGTTTCATGAGACAGTATCAGCTGTGCCTGCGCCGCTAGGTCCTGGGACATTAGAGCCGCTCCTCCTGGCCTTTGCTCCTCTCGTGGATTCCATTCACATCCCCATCACAGCCCACATGAAGCCCTGCTTGTGGCTAGGAGAAGCCCCTGAATGCCAGCTGTCCCCACGGAGCTGTGTGTGGCACTTCAGATCTACTGCTTCTCCCTCTTTGTCCTTTCCTGTCTGTGCTGACCTTCTCACTGTCCTCAAGTCCCTCTCCTCACTCTCAATCTGCTGCTCTACCTCTGCGCTGGGCTGGGGAAGCAGGGTGCTGTCACCCCTCTGTGAAGAGGAAAGGCCTACAAGTGCTGGGTGAACGGCTGACAGGCTCGCCAGGCCCGGATGGATGGGACTCGGCCACATTGCCCACTGAGGTAACCGTGGAGAGGCTACTGACCTCCATCCTGGGGTCCACTGAGGTAACCGTGGAGAGGCTACTGACCTCCATCCTGGGGTCCCTGGTGTGGAGGAGCTGGGACTGCTGTGCCAGGGGCCCTGTCCTGGGGTGTCAGTCTTCGTCCTCTGCCAGCTATGGGGCCGTGGGGGTGGGACCCATCTGCTGTCCCTGGACCTCCGGTGCTCAGCTGGTGCCTACTGTGCAGAAGGTGTTCAAGAAGTGGCTGTGTGCAGACTCAGTGACTGTACCATGCAGCCTGCTTCTTCGGTCACCCTGGTTTTCACTTTTCCCACCAGAGGCAGACAGAGGTGTCTGGTCCAAGGACACCAGGCGGGCTCTTCATGCGATGGGCATCCTATATTTGCATTCTTGAGACTCAAAGGCTGCTCTGGTTCTTATGTGTTGTAAACATGGTGGGAATATTTAAAACAAAATCCAATTTCCTCTTTTGATTAGGTTTCCTTTTGCCTCCTCCCTTCCCACACAAGATTAAGGTTCCCAGCAAGAGGAGTGATGACTCCACACTGGCAAAGCAGTTAAAAGCTGGGCTAAGGCTCCCCCTTTGGCGGCTGTACTTAAAAACCACAACCCCGTCGTGCTAACAGGGCAGAGATCACTGCTTCTATGTTAGAGACCAGGCAGCTGGGACCAGAGATGTAAAGTGACCTGCCTAAGGACACACAGCTGGTAGCGCTGAAACCGGAATGCGGCTCAGAGTGTTGGCAAGTTGAGACCAGACCATGTGCCGGAGCCAACACGAACATTTTGGCATGGAGCTATAAATAGGCCTGGCGCGCGCTAGCGGCCGCCCTCCCATTGAGGGGCAGCTCAATCTCAAGCGCACAGCAACACGCTGCATTAGGCAGCAAAGCCATGGTGGTCTCCGTGCAGCCATGACAAGTGGAGAAACGTGTTCCTGGGGTCTCTGCTCCGCGCAGCCCCTCCCTCCAGCACTGCCAGCCTTGGCCCAGGTGAAGACTGAGCACACTCCCCTCAGGGCCTCTGTGCTAACCAGAAGGGACTGTGTGTCCTTGGGAGCAAGTCCCAGCTGAGGGTCCCACACAGGCACTTGACCCTTGATGAGGGACTGATGAGGCCTCACCTTGGAGAACCTGCTTCTACCAACAGAGGTGCTGGGTGAGAGGTGGGACCCATAGCAGGTGGCACAGCGTCCTGCACTGTGTGGGAAGCAGTCAGCTAAACCACAGCCACAAAAGCCACCAGAAGCCACCTCGGCACATGACCCAAAGCAAACTCATGGCCACGCAGGATGTTGGTTTGGCTTGAATCAGAACATGAGGTCTGTTGGCAATTTTGCAAACAGGAGAGACCCGGTTTCCAGTGGAGGGCAGAGGGACACTCGGCCCTCGTGTGTGCCTGCAGCCTGAGGTCACCTTGGTCCCCTGGCAGCTACACTCACACTGGTGACCTTTGTCAGAAGACTGAGACCTCCCCAAAGTCTCTCTCTTCTGTTCCCAACACATGGCATTCCTCAGCTGCGCCTCAACTACCTTGAAAGTAGGAAGCCAAATTTGTTCTAAAATAACTTTCATTAGAACCATTAGATTTCACTTTCTTGGATTTAACCAAATGTTCCAGCCTATTCTGATTTCTCGTACCATCTGACATAGTTCACTACTTCTACAATTTCTAAAAGGTGGCTGTGCTGGATTAACTCATGGCCAGCTTGTAACACCCAGCTGAACTGAATCAGCATGGCTCTGGGTGTGGATTGTTGCCAACAGCATGAAAAGGAGAACTGGAGGGGAAGATGGTGAGCTGCTGATTCTCCTGGAGGAGTGTGTTGCGCTGGATTTCTTGATTGTTCCTCATCATCAGAGGAGCTTGAGTCTTTGCTATTGCTAAGGATGGCTTCAGCTCTTTTCAGGGGAGCTCTGGTCCTTACTTTGAGCATTGCTTCCTGGCTCCAGTGCAGATCCCTCAGCCTGCTGGCACAGATCCTTTATCCCGCTGGCACACACTTTCCAGCTTCCATCACTGACTTTTGGGCCTTTCCAGTGCAGATCCTTGCTACAGATTTGCATGAGACATTGTCAAGCACACCAGGCCTCCAGCTGGACTTGTGGAGGACAGTGCCATGGGCTCTAGGTCTCCAGCTGGACTCACGTAGGACCGCATCCTGAGGCCCTCAGCTGGATTCTTTGGGTCTCCGGCATATGGACAGATCTCTGGCAGTCTTCTGCATTTGACTCTTTGGGTGAATATTATAAGATAATCCTATAAGTTATGTGTCCTATATTAAATCTATTCTCTTGCAATCTCTGGCTACAATAGTCGCTATTTATAACCTCATCCAAGTTACTGACATAAAGGTGAAAGTGAGCAGAGATCCGTGGTCCATCCCTAGAGACTACACCCAGAATAATGTCAGTGTAACAGGAGGCTGTCGGGAGGCAATAGCTCACATAACTGGGCTGTCATCCCGTTGGGTACTGTCAGAGCGTCAGAATGGTAACAGACTTCGTTCCTTGGTCAGTGCTGTCACTGTATACTAAGTTAGAAGATCATGGCAAAAAGCTCATTGTTTAGGTTAGGTTGGGAACTGGATGATCAGGAGTGAGCCTTGGCTTGGCTACCGCATGGCTGAGCTATGCTCCTGTGCCTCCCTGGGCCTCTATTTCTTCATCTATGAAATGGGGTAATTACAGTTGCCTCACAGGTTTGTGCAAAAGATTAAATGAGAAATAACAATGTACTTTGTCACTTGTCATGCACCACATAACTGAAAGGACTCAGGGTTAGACAACAAAGAGTTAATAGTTCCTCCTAAATTCCAGACTCTGCACCCTGCTTGCAGGCCAGGGAGGGGGCCTGATGCTCCCAAATCACCCTCTGTGCCTGCGAACTATGGGACTGAGTGTGCTGAGCAGTGGCTACCTACACTTCACCAGTGGTCACTGTGGGTTGGAGACCGAGTTCTGGCTCCCCTGGGGTGGCTTTCTGAACAGAGGCAGAAAGGAGCAGCAGGTTCTGTCCCCAGAAACCCAGGCTCCGGGCATGGCAGGACTAGGCCGGGAGGAGAAACTTGGCGAATCACAGACACGAACAACACCCCGTGTTACTTACACAGCAGAACACTTTTGCGGCCATGTGCTGGTCAAACTGGCCAAGGATGATCCTCACGTCGTTCCCCTGTGGACAGAAGGACATGCAGGTGAAGGTGGGTGACATCACACATTCTCTGGGGCTCAAGGCCAGGGGAAGAGAACACTCCTGGGCCTGGCTGCCAGCCATGGGCTCCACCCGCCTTGGGTGCATAGAACCTCGCCCCCTCTGGCCACCTTGCTTCTTTGAGGGCTGCCCTGGCTCCCACAGCTGATCTTCCTGGTCTGGGGCTGGGGGTGGGGTGGGAGAGGGAGGCTGGGGCCAGGACTGAACCAACTGGAGACCAGCGTGGAAGGAGGGGGCTTCAAGAGCCCTGGAATCACCCGTCGTCTCCTCCAGCTGGGACAGGCAAATCCCAATAGGCCCTGAGACACTTTCCATGCAGAGAAACAGGTGAGGAGAGAAAAGGCCCTTCCGGGGGAGCTGGACAAGACCCCATTCATCCTCCCCCAGTGTTCTAGACTGTTCTGTCTCCTTGATAGTCATTCCCTGAAGACATTTTCAGTCTGTGGAGCCTCCCATGTAGGAGTCTCTTCAAGCTTTGTCCAAATCTCAGCTCCACCAAGCCACAGGTGGCCTCGGGCCTCCTGTTCCCACCTCAGCCTCAATCTCCTCAGCTCAAAGGTGGGATAAGAGTGTCATCTACTTTATGGAATGCTGCGAGGACTCTGAGAAAATCCTTGTGAAGAGCTTAACACAGCACCTGGCACATAGTACATGCTTAGTAAGAGCGAGCTAGTCTTTAGTATTTTATAAATTTCCCCAGACTAATTTCTGAGCAAAATACGTTTAAAAGCTTCATAAATGGGATTATGTTTATTATCTTGGTGTGGTTAATAGGTGAATACTGTACAACAGACCCCATTACTCTTTCATTCATTCAACAAACATTTACTAAGCGTCTGCCTGAGGCCCCCTTCCAGGTCAGGTAATGGGCCGCTGGGACACAGTCTGTTCCATAGAGAAGAACAGGCCACAACAGGACACACTGGCAGTCGCCAGGAGGCCAGCTGGGCCTTGACCCACACCTGCGCCCACACAGTGGCCTCCTGGCCTCTCAGTGAGGCCCAGCCTCGGAGGGCTGCTCTTCGTGTCCTCTAGCAGACCTCGCACCCTTTGATGCAGGAAGAAGAGAAACACGCCCTTAAAGATCAGTATTTAGCATCTTTCAAAATTGGAAAGTGCTGACTGGGAGGCCATTTTACTCATCATGTACTTCGGCGGAATAAAAAAGGCTGCATTCTAAAATCATCCTCCGTTTGCAAGCAAGAATGGAAAGAAGAGGAAAAAACTTGCTCCAAAAGGACTTTAAAAGATCATCAAGAGAGCAGTTGATGGGAAGAAAGCCTTTGTCATCTCCACGTCTGCAACGCTATAAAAAGTTCTGAGCTGCTTCCGTTCCCTGTGCAGGCTTCCAGGCACTCTCCAGGGTCCTTCTGCCTGTTGGCTAAAATCTTTTAGCATTGCTTACTTTTAATATGATCCATCCATCCATCCATCTATCCCTCCGTCTATCCCCCCAGGTGTGGCTTCCATGACACCCACTAGCTCCCCTCACGCCTCCTCGTCAGCCTGCTCAGAGGCCTCCGCACCAACCCCTGATCCCTCTGTCCCTCCTCAAATGCTGTCGTCATCCTCTTGGCCCTTGGTTTTCATTGTGCTGTGGTCAGCCCCACTCATGACAGGGCCACAGCCGCTGTATGTGTCCTGTGGATTGTCAGACTTCCCTCTCCTGCCCGTATCTGCCTCCAGCTGCTCACTGGACACAAACTGGGATTCTCCCAGCATGGCCAGTGCAACAGACCGGAAGTCAAACTCATCAACTTCCCAGCAAGCCCCCCCCTCCCGCACTCAGTCTCCAGGGATGGTCCCACCAGCCACTCACTCCCCACTTGGGAAACCTGAGAGTCTACCTAGATTTCCTTCTCTCCCTCACTTCCCACATCCAAGTGATACCCAGAGCCTGTTGCTTCCATCTGCTCATTGGCTCAAATCAGCCCGTCCCTCCAGCCCTGCTGTCCCGGCTTTCGCCACCATCCTTCCTTCCTCAGTAAATAGCTGGAGCTCCATCTCTAATTCCGCCCCAAGCACCCTGGCCTCCATGGAGTGGATGAAAGGTCCAGATCTGACAGTGGGAACTCCTTCTATGGCTCCTGAGATTCGAAGATCAGATTCTGAGCTCTCTAGTAGAACATTTAGGATTCTTTATCAATGGCCTCCTGCTTTCTTCTCAATCACATTTCTACTTCTCTGTAGCAGTAAGGATATGTTTCCCGAAACATGCCTGAAAGTCATTCATTCATTCACTCACTCGTAGCCCCGCTCTGTCCCACTCTGAAAGCTCATCCATCCAGAGCGCCCCTCCCTCCTGAGCTCCTGGGCTGCACAACTGCTCCCCACCTCTCCTTCCCCAGTTCAGGCCCCTACTCTGAGAAGCCAGCTCTCTGTCCTCCTGTGCTGGGTGGCCATTTCCTTTTCTGTGAGCCTGGGGCGCCCTTCAGCCCTCTCTATTCCGACACAAGTCCACTTATTTTTCTGTCCCCCTCCCCAGTGCTGAGGGTAACATTTCATCTGCATGAACCCAGCTGCCAGCGTGGGCCACGATGCACGTGTTGGTGAGGGGGCGCTGCCTGCAGGGTGCAGTGAGTGGACACTGTGTAGCGTGAGTCCCACACTGGCTGATCAGCAGCCTTAGGTGTTAACATCATTTCAGTGATCACATCTCCTGCTGGGCCTAGGGCCTGGCATCCGTTGGGTTCACCAGGTCCACTTCCCAAATAGACCAAAGGACCTACATCTTCATGTAGCAGGAAAACCACCTGCTGACTGATAGATAACCACTCCTGCCACTCGGGGACCATTTAGTGTCCTATTGCCAAAAACAAGCTGGCTGTGTCCCCTGTCCCTGTGCACCAGGCTGTTAGGCATGGTGCAACAAGAGGTCACGGGCAAGAAATCTCCCTTCCTAGGAAGCCCAAAGGCTCTCCCCAAGGTGACACAGCACCCCGAGGCCAGCGCTCTCACTTTGGGGCTCCTGACACAGAGAATGATCCTATTGGAGCCAGGCGGTGCCTGAGGCAGGAAGCTGCCTGTGCCTATTCTGCTTCTGGAGAGCAAGTAGAAGGGGCCAAGATGCTGTCCAGCATGGGACAGAGGGAAGGACCACTCCCAGGGAGAGCAGACAGAGTTTGCAGTGCAGATACGCTGTGGATACCCCAGGCCTGAGGAGGGGCCCCAAGGGCGTGAATAACCTCAGTATATCTGGCTCTTTATTCTGCAGCAGCATCTTACTAGCAGAGTCAGGGACACAGGGATGGGATTTGGAGAACAGTGACAATTTGTACACACATGTGCATGCCCTCCCAAAAGTTCCAGAATCACACTTTTCAGCGCTGCATAACTGCAAAGTCCAGAGTGGAATGAGAAACTTGGGGTTGGCAGTGGGCTCTGCCTCTGGCCCAAGGCCTCCAGTTCCCTGGCAGGAGGAGGAGCTCACGCCCCCACTCAGGGGCCAGGGCCATTTAAGGAGTAACAGGGGGTGGACAGGGAGAGCCTGAGGGTGAGAGTGACAGAAGAGAGCTGTGATGTTAGAGAATGGGGACACCTGGCTGAGGGCAGTGTCCATAAAATCTTCCTGCTCTTTAGTGGGCTCACTCTTCAGAGGGCCTCCTGGTGGGAAGGTAGTTGACTCCAAAGTGGAACAAATGACAAATTCTTCCCCGGTGGCTGGCTTGTAAACCATACAAGGTGACCTATATGGATGAGGCTACTCCACAGGGAGGGTCAAAGGGGCAGCAAACAGCAGTGGGTGCAGGATGTCCCACTCTAGACCTCCCATGGAGGCAGCAGGACTTCTCTGAATGCTCTCTGGAGAGGAACCCCAGGTCACCCAAATCCTTCAGCCCTTCCTCTCTTGTGACATTTTCTCATCCGTTGCTTAGGACTTCTTTGTCTCCAAGATGCCTAAAGAGACCTGATATTTTACGTGCATGCATGTGCACACACACACACACACACACACACACAGACATGCACAACACTGAAGAAGGATGGGCCAATTCAAAGAAGCTGTTGCAAGGAATCCTAACGCAGTAACACTAAAGACCTTCCTGTCTGTGATGCTAAGAGACACACGAGCCTGTCTTGGGAGGCACCATTACTACACCCACTTTGGGGAGTTTCACGAGCAAACAGAGGCACTAGAATTAAGCACTGTTGACATGTGTGTCCCACTGGACATGCCCCCCCCAACTGGTGTACCCTGAAGCTGAAGTGAGGGCCACTGCTGACCACTCATTCTCCTCACTGAAAGAGCCCTTGGCTTCATGCGGTGTCTGTTCCCCAGAGACCCCTGTGAGGCCAAATGAAACCAGTGCTCAATGAAGGCAGTACCAGCGGCCAGGCCGAGTCCCTCCTGTTTAATCTGCTGCCTTCCCTCCTTCTGTGAGCGCCTCCGACACAGATCACTTCCACATGAACCCCACGCTCTGCTTCCAGGGACTCAACTCAAGATACCTGGTCACACAGGTAGGAAGTGGTGGCACCAGCCCTGATCTTAGGTTGTGTGGGCCCAAAGCTGCAGGGCTCGACCCCTCCCCCTGCCCACTGGTCCCCAGGCTGAGAAACAAACCCCACCAGTCCTGAGCTGCCCGAGCTTAGCCTCCAGCATCAGCTCGTGGTGAAAAGTTACGCAATTTTCAAGCAAAAGGATGTGAGGGGCCCATGCAAGCCTGAGTCACTGAAGCAGCTGTTGTGCATTTCCAAGAGCAGAAAATTAGGAGCCAAGAGAGACCCGCCTGGCATACCGACTTCTGCTGCATGCATGCCGGGTCTTGCAAGGAAGGTCAACATTGTCCCTGACGCTGACCCCTGGGTTGCCTGGAGTCTCCTACCATCCGTACACCTGTCTCAGCCCGTGCTCACTCACCCTGGCTTCATGCCAGGCATCAGGCGGGCTGGGAGGTGGCCTGACCCCAGCCACAGGGGCTGGTCAAGGTGTCAGAAGGTGAGCCAGGCCTCCTTCCTGCTGAGCCTGTGGACCTCGGGTAAACCAGGAAGGCTTGCTTGGAATGTTCTCCAAAGTCCTCCGGGTGCTAGCAGGCTGATTTCACCCAGAATGAATACTTTCCCTTATTTAACAAAAATTAGTCTTTCTTAGACATTTCCCTCACCACCACCAGAAACATCCCTAAAGGCACAAAAGCCGGAAACATGTACTCACACTCCAGGAAGGGCGTGAAG
>PVJX010000951.1:0-192394 GCA_004027295.1 Dolichotis patagonum
CCTGAGCACACGCCTCCTAGGCCTTCATGGCAAGTGCAGCGGTAGCGGTGTTCTGGTTAGTGCTGCAGGTCACAGAGTCTCAATAGCCGGTTTCTCCCCCATCGGAACCATTTCTGTGTAGAGGAAATATCAAGGTGTGTGATGTCAATGCAGTTAAGTAACTCAACCAGCTGTGCAAACATCTGGAAGCAGTAGAGACCTAGCCTCCAAGTGAAAGCGGGGATCCGTGCATGCAGACGTTTCCAGGAGGTTGATAAACTACCTGCAGAAGTCCGGCTGGGGAAGTGGAGTTTGACCCCAAACTGGGCGCAGCTCTGGAAAGCAAAGGCAGGGAGAGGACAAGAAAGCCACTGTATCCAGTGTGGGCAACGCTGGAAAATAGACGGAGGCTTAGGAAAATCCTGCTAATGACTGTTAGCAGCAGCTGGAAAGAGCGTGTCAGACACACAGGGCTCTGCTTCTTTTCACTCTTCCTCCAAGGAGAGAGGGGCAGACATAGCTGTGGCCCCAGCCCCCGAAGGCGAAGGGGTGGGCTTGGAAGTCTGAGGTCTGGGGTGTTAGCCTGGGGATCCCCGAGCTGCTTTCTCCTCCTTACAGGTGACCCTTCGTGACCCATCGAGGCCAGTGGGAAAAGGATCTGTCCGTGCTTCCTGTCCGGAGCTCAAGTTGTAGACAAGGGTTTGAATCCCAGAGAGGGAAACCACGCGGCCGAGGTCACACAGTTGGACAGGGAGAGTCAGGGCTGGGAGCCAAGCTTCCAACTCCAGGCCCCGCTGGCTTCCCTGTAAACCAGCTGCCCTCTCCCAGGTAAGCTTGTAGATGTTTATAAAGAAACATTGTCTTTTATAGGTAATTACAGAAGTACTGTTGTAAGGAACGTGGAAAACACACAGAAGCACAAAGCAGATTTGGCAAACTAGCTAGCTAGAGCTGATTCTTGATTCTCTCTAACTGTCTCTCTCTCTGTCTCTCTGCTGTCTGTCTCTGTCTCTCTCTGTCTCTTTATCTCTCTATCTCTCTCTCTTTCTCTTTCTCTCTGTCTCTCTCTCTCCACACAAAAACACATGCATGTGGTATCCAACTCCTTTGGTTTATTTTTATCTTTTCTTCACCACAATCTTTCGCCACGTGTGGTCTGCAGTTTTCTGGGCTCAGAGATTGTATTTTGTACCCAGAGACCACAAGGCAAAGGGAAGCCTGGATTTCGTTCCTCCCCCACAAACAAAGGGGCTCCAAACCTTACTTTTGTCATCTGCAAAATGGGTTACAATATATAGCTCCCAGCGAAGCAAATTCCATCAGAGATGTGACACACTTTCTGAGTGTTTTGTCACCTGCGCTGCTCAGAACATGAGTCTGCGGTGGTGTCCAGCGCGAAGGGAGAGGTGCTGGCTTCTGCAGCCGGCCACTGTGACCCCTTTCTTAGACCCCAAGGGAGCTTCTTCCCTCCTCCCCCAAGTCCTTTGCCTGCATCACCCCACACACCCACAAAGAAGAGACCTCTGCTTCCCAGGTCAATGCCATTCCCCAGCCAGCAACAGGTAGGCAGCAGGATGGTCCTGAGATCAGGATGGGCCTTCAGGGGACTGGCCGCTGGCCTCCCCCAAAGGTCTCTTCAGCTCCACCCAAAGGTCACCATGCTTGTCTCCTAGATTTTGGCTCCCAAACATTGCGAGGTTACAGATTCCACTCAGCCTGTGTGCCGAGAATTCCTCCTGCAGCCTCGCTGAGTGGGAGGAGTTTTTGTGCCTATTACAGATGAGGAGACCGAGGCCCCTGGCACTCAAGATGCCCTTCGAGATATATGCACTGGAGTAGGCTCTTGGTGTGTCACAGTGCCTGCCATGGCTGTGAGTTTGTGCTGCATTGCTGCTGAACTAGGGGGTGCGGGGCCTGAGAACACCCTCTTCTCCATCCAGCTGCAGGTGTGTGGGGCATGAATAGACTGTCCTTGCTATTTGACCCCTGTCCTCCTGCAGGGCAGACATGGGGACATCCCACTCACCTTGGAACCAAGCGGGAGGTCGGGGCCAGAGGTTGAAGTGCGTTGGTCGCACATCTGCTTCCCCAAGGGCCCATTTCTGGGTTGCACCAGGCCTGAGCCAAGGAGTGGGACATTGAGCAGCTTCTGAGGCTTCAAGACTGGACAGCTCAGCTCCTCTGTGCCGAGTTTTCACCTCCAGAGCTGATACACATGTGTCCCCAGGTCCCCAGTGATGCCCTCCTCTGCAGATGTTGGACAGACAGCTCCTAGTTGCACTTTATCCCACCTGCCCTGGAGAGCGTGGGTGGGGTCTTCATCCTCTCTCTGGCCCACCTCACTCATCTATAAAACGGGCATGATGACGCACCCCCACTTCACCTCCCGTTGGGAAAACTGAAACGGCTAGAAGTCGGTTTGAGTGTTGGGGAATTTATGACCAGGCAGACAGGTGACATCTATCCATAATGTTAGGGGACCCAGGGCCAAGAAAGAACCCAACAGACAATGAGAGCCTTTCTCAAAGGAATGCACAGTGGCCAGAAACAGGTCCCAGCCCTGGGCCCTTCTCTGTGCACCCTTGAGAGTCATTGCCATGGTCATATGCTGTTCTTATGCGCCTCCTGTTCCAGGCTCATGATCTCATGGGCTCCTGGGGTGTAAGGGATGGGGAGCCACTGTGTCTCCAGCAATGTCTTCACTCCAGCTGCCCCGTGTGCCTGGTGGGGCTTATCACCTTATCATGAGATGCTAACTTCCAGTGGCCACAGGACTGGCCAGGAGCACTCTTCCAGCCCAGCTCCAGGGTGCCAGGCCACCCAGTGGAGTCCCTCTAATGGGTTTTGTCAAGCAGGTCCTATCCTGACCTGGCGGGATAAGGAGGCCCCGTTGCTGGGACCTGGGATGGGAACCCATGGGGCCGGGAGCACTGATCTGCTCTCGGGAAATTGCTGAGTTCGGTGCTTCTGTTTATCAGGCGGCTGTAACCTCAAATAGCTCTGAATCCTCCTCCTCTACCCACTTCCCCATGATAACAGCTTCCTGGGAGTCTCAGGGGCCTTTCCTCCACAGGAAAGGGGCGCCATCTGCCCGCAGGTTTGCACAGATATGCTGACGTCTCAGGGCAGAGGTGGCAGGTGGCTTTGCGTGGCACCTGTCCTTGTTCTCCTCCTTAGAAACAATGTGTCTGGGGCCATGGTGGAAGGACTCATAGCTTCCTTAAGGTGCAAGAGGCGATTTGTCATTAGGTTTTGACGAATGAGATGCAAGCAGAACGATGACTCTGTGGAGTTTTTAGAAAAAAGATGTTACAGACCTTACTCTTTGTACTTCTTGCTATCTGGAATGGAAATGTGATGGCTGGAGCAGCAGCACCTATGTAGGACAGCTATATAATAGGAACCGTATGTTAGAATGGCTGGGCAGTAAGGGAATAGATTTAGTCTCTGACCCTGGCTGCCTGCCTGTGAATTTCTTTACAGAAGAGCAAATAAGCCATCATTTTGTTTAAGCCAGTATTAGGAGTTTTCTGTCACATATTTCTAAGTCTAATCCCAACAGGTGTTCTTTGATTACAAAGTCAGACAAAACCATATCCTTTATTCTGTCACTGACTGACTTTTTTTCAGTCATGCAGTAACCGTTCTCTGCACTGGGCAGTAAAAGAGATGTTGGGGGTCTAGGGTTGGAAAATGCCCGATCAGTGACACATGACATTCCCTTCATGGACATATGCTGTCACTCAGTGACAGCAGTTAATGAAGTAGCTCATTTGTGTCATGCTTTGTGTCCTTCCTAGTGTCCACTCCAGCCCTCTCTTGCCATAGACTCATTCTCCACTTTGCCTGGTGGCTGAGGTCCATGTAAGCTGAGTCTGTGCCCTTCTTTGCATCATTCTCCCCAGCAGCATCTGATACTCAGTAATGCTTGCTAATTGTATGTATGTATGTACGTATATATGGATGGGTGGATGGATGGATGGAGGGGTGGGTGGATGGATGGATGGATGGGCAGATGGAAGGTAGATAGATGTGTATACTCATGAATACATAGATGAGTGCATGAATGGGTAGATGGATAGATGGACAGACAGATGGACCAATGATGGATGGACAGATGGATAGATAGATGTTGGATAGGATGGAAGGATGGACAGACGGAGGATGGATAGATGGATGTATGAATGAATAGATGGATGGATAGATGAAGAAGTAGATGGATAGATGACAGATGAATGGATAGATGTATGCATGTATGGGTGGATGGATAGATGGACAGACAGCTGGACCAATGATGGATGGACAGATGGACAGATGCATAGATAGATGTTGGATAGGATGGATGGATGGACAGATGGAGGATGGATAGATAGATGCATGCAGGGATAGAGGGATGTATGAATGAGTAGATGGATGGATAGATGAAGAAGTAGATGGATAGGTGACAGATGAATGGATAGACGGATGGGTGGGTGTATGTATGTATGTATGTATGGATAGATAGATAGAGCGGCTAAATGACTGAGGAGCTGGCCACAGCTAGGTGAACAGTATCATGGCTGGGTGTGCTGACAGCCCTGGGAGGAAGAGGGAGAAAGAGAGGGAGGAGCTCTCACTGAATGTGGACGGGTGGAGGTCTCCAAGGCAGGCAGTAAGCTGTACAAGTCATACAGTGAGTGGAGTGACAAACTGTTTTATTGACCCCAAGTGCAGGGAACTTCCCTCAGATTTCACAACCCTTAGTCACCTTTCTCGAGGTGGAGAAGGGACACAGTGTCCCTGTTGACTATCTGACTGAAGTTAGAAGGTGTCCAAGTCTTTTTAATTGTATGAAGAGTCAGGACATGTTGTCACAATGAGGATGAAGGCTGGTTGTAGAGAAGGAGGTGGGAAATGGCACTGAAAACAGCTTATCCAGATGTCATTCATGTTGACCTTTGAGCCCCTCCCTAGGACCAGGTGAAGCCAGTGTCACCCACTTCTCTACACTCATATGAGCCAGGCCTTCAGTCTGGAGCCTTAGAGCAGAATCTGGAACCTCAAGTTCCTACATGTTCTTCATGAACCCTCAGAGTCCAGGCCAGGGCATGGTGGAGTGGCCAGAGAGCCTGGGACTCACTCTGGAGCTCGGCTGGTGGGTGAGAGTTCTGGCAGTAGAGTGAATGGGTGTCGGGGACTCTGAGGGCAAGGCTGAATGATTCTGTTCATCCATTCACTAACTGACTCATGCACACATCCAAATCCACATCTGGTCATTCCGCCAGAGGCCCTGGTCATCGCGTAGGCACGTAGGCAGTGGGCACTGTTCTAGGTGCTACAAGCAGCCAACAGACAGGATTCACACATCCTAGAGGTCATGGTGCAGAATGCTGGAAGGAAAACAAGATGAGTGAAATGGCCACAGGAGGTGACAGTATAAGGAAGAAGACAAAGAGGTATTGACCAGGTGGATGAATGCAGGCAGAGTGGTGACGAGCAAAGTCCGAAGAGGAGGAGAGAGTGCTGGAGTGAGATTAGAATATGGTGAGCTTGGGCAGTGAGAAGGCACGGAGGACAACTCCTGGCAGCCCTGAGGGCTAGGGACTCCACCGAGCGCGGCCTCATCCAGGACAGGGGTTCTCAGTCGCAGCATGACTGGCATTTGGGTCTCAGTGGGTCTCAGTGTGGTTAGCAGGATCCCTGGGCACAACCCACAGGATGCCAGCAGCACCCTCTTCTGACTTGTGGCCAAGAATGTCTCCAATCCTTATCAAATACCCCTGGGAACAAAATTGCTCTTTGTTGCGACCATTTGTCTAGGAAAAGAGTTTGGAAGTAGAGGAGGGGTCCATAGCTCCCTGTCCCTGCCCCCATCTTGTCCCTTTTCAGATAAGCATGAGATTCACCGAGCTGGAGCCTTTCCAGCTCCTCACATCCACCACCACTCACAAGCTGTGTGCCCCAGGCAGGCGACTTAATCCCTCTGTGTTTTGGTTTTTGCTTTCAATCGGGCAGACACTAGCAGTCCCTTAGGGGGCTTTTGTCAGGGTGGTGGGCACTTAAGACAGGGCAAGGTGCCTGGAAAGTGCTGGACGTGATCAGGCACAGCCTAGCATCTTGCACAGGGAGGCTGAACTTCTGTATCGTTTCCGTGGCTCCCCTCGTCTGCTGGAAGGAAGTCCATGCTGTGGCCTCCGAGGGCTTCATATCTATTTTTCCACTTCTCCAGTGTCACCTATCTCCCTGGCCATTCTCAAGACTGTGTTCTGTCCTATCATATAGCTTTACCTTTGGACCCCTGGGCATTTTCCTTCAATCCACCTACCCCACCCCCCTCTCCGGAGTCTCGGTCTCCAGTAACGGCTTTGAACTCCCACAGCATGTTTTGTGACCTCTTGTATGTGCCTCCTCTAGCTCCACCTGGAGCTTATATGCTGGTATTTTATTTTGGAGAGTGACCGAGGAGAATGCACTGGACAGAGTGAGAGAGGAAAAGGAGGAGAAGCCAACCTAAGGAGGTATCAGAGTTCCAGCTGTGAGCACTGGTTCCAGTTGTGCCTGAGAATTTGTCCCAGGGAGTGACCACAGGAGTCTTCCCCAGCAGCTCACCGTGTCCCACTGGCCTGGGTAGTCCTGGGGTGTTGATCTCTCGCATGTGCCAACATGGCTGAGTGGGCTTTCCTGATATCCATCTGAAGCCTTGGTACAAAGGCCCTGGGACACAAACCAGAGTGTAGTGCACCTGGGTTGGCGCTGTCAGCCATTGTGTGTGGGTCACTGCTCATGGCAGTAATAGCTGGGCCAGAGAGAAGTGGGATGAGCCCAGAAATGTCAGCTACATTGACTTCTCAAGTCTCTCCCCTGCCCCCTCCTCTGATCACCCTCCATGCCATGGCTTGGTGAATGAATGAGGCAAGGGTAGGCATGGAACACGCTGTTCTTACAACTTCCCAGCTGTGCTTGAGCCAGTCTCACGGGCTGAGCCCTCCCTCAGGATCATAGGCGTGAAACAAAGCAGGTGGGGAGGTGAGGTTTGCTGGACGGGGTGATAGAGTGTCCTGGAGGTTTTCAGAGTGTGGCCACTGCCTGGGGCTGCACAGAGCCTTTGCAGAGCTCGAGCTTACATAGACTCAGGCAGTTGTCCCAGGTTCCAGTTAGGCAGCCGGCATCACCACCAAGCTGGAGAGGACTTGGCTGCAGAGTGACAGATAGCTGAGACCAGATGTTTGAGAAGGGGTTCCAAATGCCCATGGCAGTGTCAGGAAACTCTCGCTCTTAAGACTAAACTTCTGGGGAATCTGTTTATAGATCGAGGTCCTGGGATCCACCCAAGACCCTCAGAGCCAGGACTGGGCTCCGGGCAGCATTTCTGTCTCTTGTATATGCTTTGTATTGTGGAACACAGGAATGTTCTTTGAGACTTTTCACAAATTCTTTCAGTTTGGATTCTCCAAAAGGGGATGCTGCCCCAGAATTTGGGTTCTGCTGGTTATTTAGGAGTTGATCCTGGAAAGCAGGCATGCAAGAGGTGAAACGGGTAATATCCACGGTGCAGCAGGTAGCAGAGACGGGTTTCCCTAGGGTCTCTGAGATGCATAGGGAAGCTGTCTGTGCATTGTCTGAACAAGGTGCAGAGACTGGACCCCCACTGATTGAAAGGTTGCCCTGGGAAGCAGTGCGGTTTTGTCTCTCTGTGTGTGCAGATTGAGCATTCCCTTACAGTGGTGGGCAGGCCAAGGGCCAGAAGAGAGCTGCTTGGCTGGGCTTCCAGGGAGGTTCCTAGGAGGGTCATATGCAGGTGCAGAACCCAGAGGTGAGTCAACAGGACCCTGTAGGATCTATTTGTGCCCAGGCTGAGCCGTGCACCTCCTGTTCCCCCACAGGAAGTTTTACCAGATGTCTCCCGTTGCATCTGTTAAATCTAGGTCCCTTACTCAAACCTTATGAGTTGGGTTCACTGTCACCCAGATAGCATCTTGTGCACCGCTGCCAGCTCTGGTGTGTCACTCTCCAGGCCACCCACCACCAATACCCCAGCTCTGAGTCTGAGAAGCATTACTACAGAGGATAGGAAGCAGCTAACCTGGCTGACACAGGTATTCTGGAAGGAAGTCAAGGACTCTTAGAGTCAGTGGCAAAGCCAGAAACACAGGCTTGGAAAGGGGCCAGGACTACGAAATTCGGGCTTTATTTCCATTCAGTACCTGTCCCGTGGTTGGGCCACCAGATCCCTAATAACTACAGCAGTCTGGCGAGGAGAAAATAATTAGTTTCTCAAAAGGAAATTGGCAAAAACTGTAACATAGTTTCCATCTGACTCAGCAACTGCATTCCTTGGGACACATCCAAGAAAAATGAAGATCGATATCCACACAGAAGCATGTACACACCTATTTGTAGCAGCGCAATAGGCAAAAAAAGTGCCAACAACCCACAAAAAGCACATGGCCACAGGCAAATCTGTAGAGAGAGGAGGTAGGTTAGTGCTGCTTAAGCTAGAAGGGATGGGGGAGGGGATTGGAAGTAATGGCTAAAGGCAGAAGTTAGTTTTGGGAGAGATGAAAACATAATATTGATTATCGTGGTGCCATTCTCTTTTCTGTTAGATGTTTCTAGTTGTTTGTGCTGGACGTGGGAGAAGATCTGGAAGCTGAATTTTTCAACAAAGCCCAGATCCCTCACTCCCTGTGGGCTGAGGTCACAAAGTATGACACTTGAAGAAAGACACACTCCTAGAGTGATGGACTCCAGTGCCCTGATCCTGTGCCATTTAGTCAACTTGGGACTCAGTATGGAGGTTGTAGCATTGGGTGATCTTGGTGCTGACTTTGGGACCAGTGTCACATTGGCCTAGGGGAAGGAGTTGGAAGTCCTGGTCAACTTGTCCAGGAAGGTTGACACGTTGGGGGTAATACCATGTTTGAGCCTCATCTGGCAATCAGTGAGCAAGTACTGTAGTCTCCCCTGTTGCTGCTCACCCCAGAACCTTTCTCTCTTTACATCTGAATTAAAACTCTAAGTGCTGACTGGTAACTTTATAAAAAAAAATCCAATTCTGTCTTAGTCACTTTTCTCTTGTTGTTGAGACAAAATACTTGATGCCCAAAGTGAAGCAAGGCAAGATTTATTTCTTACAGTTCTTGGAAGTTTCAGTTCATATTCAGCTGGCACCCAGGCAGGATGTCATGGCGGGGTGGCCATTCACCGCCACCATGAACAGCAAGAGGGAACAGAGGGAAACAGGAGAGACACGCCTTCTTCCTGCCCTTACATTGTATGCTGGCTCCACCTTTGGGTGGATGAAGCACTCACACCACCAATCCCAGCGCCAGACAATGGACCAATCACAAATGCCAGACTCAGCTGTGTCCATGATTACATGAGGCTTGGGGAGGCCATCTGAACACAAACCATAATAAATACCTTAAATAAAGTCACGTCTGGAACATGGACCCTTTGGGCATCCAAACCTAGGAAGGTGACTTATATCCACTAAGCTGTTGGAACATCTTTACCATCATGCAATAGTCCTACCTTCTCAGCCCTCCTGGCATACCCTATGAGGTTAGGGTAGCAGCAGCCTGTGTCCAGACAGCTTAAGAAAGTTGTTCAAGCCATCAATGTGTGGTGGTGGACACCTGTAACCTTAACATTCTGGGAGGCTGAGGTAGGAAGATTACAAGTTTGAGCTCAGCCTTGGCAATTGAGTGATCTTACAAAGACTCATTCTCAAAAAATATAAGAAGAGCAGGGATACAGCTCAGTGGGGTTCAATTTTTAGTATTACAAAAACATGTTGAAGAACTATGTGCCTGTGTAATAATGATAGGACCAAGGTGCATCTGGTCCTAAAACCAGGAAATCTGCACAAAAATTAGACTCTAGGAGATTCTTCAGATGTGGTGTGCGTGCTTGCAGTTCCCCCCACCCCCAGATTGCACAGGACATCTCACTGGTACTGCGCCCTAAGGTAGCGCTGGTACAGCGCCCTATGACCCCCAGTTGTGGGTGAGATACTTGAACTATGGAGCCGGCATCGGGCAGGCAGTTGGCCTCTTTTCTCGTCTGCTCCACCTCTCCTTCGCCACGTGTGTGATCTGCTAAGTCTAATTTTCTGAAACATTCTCCCCTCTCTCGCGTTCTTTTTCTTGTTCCAGGAAACTGCTTGAAAGCTTTGCTGCCCTTGATGCCAAGTGTTCCAGGTCAGCTCACATTCTAGAAGCATCTCTGACTGAGGGTATTTTAAGAGCCAGTGAGCCGAACAGATTTGGCAAGCAGCCAGCTCGCTGATACTTGTCTGCTAGGGGGGTGGGGATAGGCAGGGAGCACAGAGAGGAGAGAGATTTTTTTTTTGCTTTCTTTTGAAAGCGCATCACACCCTCTGCAAATACACACTGGATGAAGGCATAAGAAAAATGAGCAGCAAAATACCTGGTGTTAACATACCTGGTGTATCTGGGTATGTGTCTTACCCTGGCCACTCCAGCTGGGGTGTCCCAACCACCAGCAACATGGGAGCTCTTTGGAAATGAAGATTCCATTTTCTGACAAGGGCTGTAAACAATGAGCTGTACCTGCTGCTGGAAGAGCCCTGGTCTCAGCCATCGCAGTCAAGCACAAGCCTGGGCTTCTGATTTCCACCTTGCAATGGTTGATTTTGACTGCTCACCTGATTGGGTTGAGAATGCTTAGAAAATTAGCAAATACTTCAAGTCTGTCTGAAGGTGTTCCTAGGAATGATTGGCACATGGTACAGCTAATGGAAGGCAAGACCTGCCTTGCATATGAGTGGCACTATCCCATAGGGTGGGGGCCCAATGAGCCTTAGCATGTGCTCTTGCTTTCTTTGCTTCCTGTCTGCCTCCAGGTGATCATCTCTGGGCCCCACCAAGATCTTCCACCTCCCCACAAACCTAGAATCAATGCTGCCAGGCAATCATGGACTGAAACCTCTGAAATCTTGCACCATGGTAAGTCTTTCTTCCTTTCACTTATTCTTTCAGGTATTTTGTCCCACCCACAGGAAGTTCACTGGCACACACCTCCATGGGAAGGACCCATTGAGGACTGCCACTGTCAATGGCATCTTTCTGCCTCCCAAACTTGCTTCTGCCTCTGGGTTGCTGTTTGTAAGACTCCCATTGCCAGGGATTGGCCAAAGCCACCCCTTTACCTGTCCACCACCTTCCACCCCCAAGCCCTAAATGCCTCTTGGTTGGCATGTCTGTTTCCACTGCCTATTTGTACCTGTCCCTATTCATCCAGGCCTTCCATGAGTTTCTGGACAGTTCTCTACACTGGGGGCAGCACCCTCTATGGTCTGTGGGTGCCTTTCCCTTGCCTGTCGTCACCCCACCATTGGTTAGATGAGGCCCATCCACCTGGGTAGCATGATGTGGTTTCGTTCAACCCACAGAGCTCTCCTTCCTCCTAAAAAGTGTATCCCAGGCCTTCCAAAATGACTCCAAATGTTCGTTGTTGTCTCTGTAAATTGTCTTTTTTGTCCTTCTGGCTGCTTTTTATTTTTATTTTTTATCACTGGTTTCAGTAATTTGTTTATAATGTATTGTGGTTGAGTTTCCTTTGTGTTTATCCTGGCTAGGATTTGTTGAAATTTTGGGTCTACGAGTTTATAAATTTCATCACATTTAGCAATGTAGAACCATTGCTTTGTCAAAGAAACTTTTTTGTCAAAAAAATTTTTTATGTGTATGCTTGGTGGCTTGATATGGTCCCACAGCTAGCCTTTCGATATCTGTACTTCCTGTAGGTTAAATTCATCCTCTAAGTCTTCAAATTCACTTATCTTTTGTCCCTATGGTATCTAATCTTTTGTTAATCCAGTGCAGTGGAATATTTATTTCAGCTATACTATTTTTATCTTTAGACATTCCATTTGCTTGTTTTCTGTATCTCTTCCTTTCTCCTTGTTGGGCACCATTTTCCTTCAGATGCTTTAGCATCACCACTGTTATAATACTCTCATCTACAAGCTTCCTCTGCTGTGCTGTTTCTCATCTCTTCTATTTGACAGATTTTTTTTCTGGTTATAGCTCACATTGTTCTGCTGCTTGGTGCTGCTGTTAATTTGTAGTTGATGACAGACATGATGAGTTTGATGTTGTCAAGTGTCTGGATTTTGTTATCTTCTTTTAAAAGGAGTGGATTTTGCTCTGGAAAACTCGTAAGCCACTTGTGGATGATTTGATCATGACCAACCTATTTCCGAGAGTCACCAGTGCAGATCTGGAATGGCCTTTTATCTCAGGCTGAGTATTTAGGTGCAATACCTCTGGAGCCCCACCAAATGCCCAGGAGACCACTGAGGAAACCCCATTTTTGTATCACAGTTCACACAGCTCCTGGGAATTCTCCATCTTACCATTTCCTGACTGTTATTTCTCTGTTTTGTGGGATCCATGGAAGCAAGTGTGCGTCCATATTCATGTAAGACCTAGGAGATGCATCTGTAGATTTCTGGAGCATATTTTGTGTAGGTTAGTATTCCAGAAGTAAGTCCAGCCATTTTTATCTGCCCATGCTTCTCTTTCCATCTCTGCATTCAGTAGGCTTTGAAGTCTGATTAGCTTCTGCTCTTGTGTCTTTAGGCAGAAAGTAGGGTGATCACAGACTAGAGATTGTGTGAGTGTAGGACTGCCTAATTCACTGCCCTTCTGTGGGGTCTCTACCATGTGCTGCCAGGTATACCATCCCAGAGAGAGAGGATCATGGTTTTGTTCCTCTTCTTGGTTGTTTGCAGCAGGATGGGCACTAACCCTCCACAGCCTGTCCTGCCCAATGGCAGGGTTTCATGATGTTCCTTCCAGCCACAACCTCCTGGAGGGCTCCACTTTATTCTCCCATCTTTCCCCTAGGACTTCAAATGTACTGCATTATAGGAGATCGCTTTTAAAAGGACAATTCCTGTTGTTGGGGGATTACATCTAGTCTGAACAAAAATCTGGTTTCCTGTTTTTTCCCTGCATTGCCAGAAACACTCACAGTATTAGTAGTTAGCCATTGGCATAGACATTCATTTCCAAAGCCATTTTCACAAAAACTTTGCAAGGTGGCTAAAAGATGGTGGCTCAAAGAGCTTGCAATAAGTGGCAGGAGTGACAAGGTCAATTTCAGAGCCTGAACTTTTGGATTCGCCACCAGCAGAATTTGTGCTCCTGATTCTGATCCAGTGCTCGGTTCCTCAGGGTATGTGTGGCAGGAGATGCTGGCCATGCCTCGCCTTTTAGTTTTAGCTGCTTGGGTGGTGCTCTACTGGCTGAGCCCATGGGGCTCTATTTGTTGCCACATTATAGATCTTTCTGGGACAAATAATTATGCTAGCATGGTAGCATATAGTGACTTGCTGCAAAAGAGCTGGGGTCAGTGGAAAAGGAAAAGTCCACCATAGGCAAGTGTTAAGGTTTGTGTTTAAATGTTTCCCCAAACCTCATATGGCCACACCTTTTGAAGGTGACCAAGTCTAGCATTTGCAGTTGGTTCATTGTCTGTCTCTGGGATTGACAGTGCGAGTGTTGCACCTTCCCAGCGGCAGGTAGCTATAAAGGAGGGAAGGAGGCATGCTCTTTCCCCTTTTGCTCTTTTTGCTCTTGTCCCTTGTGGCTGCAACGAACGGTTGCTCCTGTCCCTGCCCTGGAGCCAGCTGAATACGGACTAAAACTTCCAAAAAAACTGGAAGTTAAATAAACCTTTCCTTCCTTCACTTTGGGCATCAAACATTTTGTCTCAGCAACTAGAGAAAAGCAACCAAGACAGCAAGCCTGTTTCTAAAGCATACTGTAGATGGGATGATGTGAGACAGCCTCCTTCCCAAGAGCACTGCACAGGGGTCCACGTCACCTGGGTGGGCTGAAACCTCATATAATATATAGGAAAGATCAGGGCATGGTGCTAAGAGGGGACTTTTGAATAAAGAGGATGTGTTCTCCTTATCAAGCATCCATGCTCTGCCTTGGAACTGTGCTAGATATGGTGTCTTTTGTCACCTTACAGTGTTCTCATTGTACATGCTTCCTGGGGAAACAGTAGGAACAATCTAAGAACAAAACAAATGCATCATCTTTATTCTACCCCTCTGAGGTTAACTGTCCCTCAGTTTGCTGCGTACTTTTTCAGAAACTTAAAAGCTGCATTGTTGAACATAACTTGCATTCTATAAAATTCATCATTGTGTGTACAGTTTTGTGAGTTTTAGTAAATATATATGGAGAAGTCTCAGGCTCACATGATTCATCTGCTTTCTGCATCTTCCTGCCCCTTTCCTAGAATATAATTCATATAAATGGGATTGTATCAGAGCTTTTGTGTCTGGTGTCTGGTGGTTTTGCACACTAGTTGATCATCTGTTTTCTTGTTGAATAGTGTTCCATTGTGCAAAGGCACCATCTTGCCTAACTAGCTGTTGTATATTTGGGTTGTTTCCAGCCTCCTTTACAAGTGTTTGCACTTACATGTGTTTTCATTTCACTTACATAGATACCTACAAGCAGAGATATTGGTCTGTGCAGTAAGTGTATGTTTAACTTGTTTAGATAACTGTCAAACTGTTTTCCAAAGTACTGTGTAATTTTATATACCCATTGCAACATAGTATGGAGGCGGGGTGTTCTAGTTTCTCCTTGTCTTCCTAACATTTGGCATTCTTGGTCTTTCTGGTTAGAGGCATTCTAATAGGTGTGTGAGAAAATCTCACTTAGATTTAAACCTTAATTTTTCAATTCCTTATGCTAAGGACATGGTAAGCCTGTTTTCATAGGATTATTAGGCTTTTATGAATCTCCTTTGGTGTGTGATATATTCAAATATTTTTGCTTTTAAAAATGTGTTTTTTGCTTTCTTAATAAGGTGTAAAAGTTTTAAAATATGTTATCTATACATATCCTTTACTAGACATATGGCTTGCAATTATTTTCTCCCAGAATGTGGCTCATCTTTTGATCTTCTCCATGATATTCAGAAAAGCAAAAGATTTTTATTTTGATGATGTCCAACTTAGCAATTTTCTTCTAGAACTTTTTATGCAAACATATTTTAATAAGATTAAGTTATAATCATGCTTTCTCTTACTATTTTTAACTTGATAAATTATAATAGTAGAATGTGAACCTAGCATTCCCAGATCATACCTTACCTAATCATAATTCATTATTCTTTTAATACACCTCTGAAATCTCATGCATATGCATATTTATTTAGAAATTTTACTAGTAAATGCACTAGTACTAATCTAAAATTAGAAATTTTAACACTAGTAAATGCACTAGTGTTAACTTACAGATTTATTTTTGTATATTTGTCAGACATAGTTATCAGTAATTTTATAAGTTAGACAATGAATTGTGTGTCACTTCATCTTTTCTTTAACATCCTGGTGTAGTTTATATATTTTGGAAACAATTTATGTCTTGAAACTAATTTCTTAATTTTTAACAGAATCACTCTGTAAAACTATTTGAGTCTGCTGCTTTTTTTAAAAAAAGATGCAAATTATTTAGCAGTGCAATTCTTTGATTCTTTCCCTAAATTTCTTCCAAGATTTAGTCTGATGAAATTTTCATTTTTTGCAGTTAATTTTAGCAAGTTATAATTTCATAGAAAATCACACATTTGATCTTGATTTTGAAAGTTTTATACTGCTGATACATATATTCTTACATTACTCTTATAATGACTTTGGATAATACTTATGTCCATGTTCTCTTTTCCAGTCCCAGTTTTGAATATTGTTTTTATTTTTATTTTATTTTATTTTATTTTATTTTATTTTATTTTATTTTATTTTATTTTATTTTATTTTATTTTATTTTTGGTACCGGGATCGAACTCACAACCTCACGCTTCCCAGGCAGGTGCTTAAGCCACTGAGCTAAATCTCCAGCCCTTGAATATTGAATATTGTTTTACATCTACTGTTTTTCTTGATTGGACTAACTCATCATTTATGTATTTTGTTGGTTTCCCTGTTTTCTGTGCCCTTGCTTCCACCTCTGGTTTGATCACCTTGTTCAGTTTCTAAGATGGACCAGTTGACAGATATTTTTTAGAACATCGTTCCTGCAAGTCACAGCAGTACTTTTGTGCAATTGTCATTTTACAGATGAAGATCTGAGGTTGAGTAGACACAAGGAACATAGGAGAGCTGGAATTAGGAGCCAAAGCAGAATTTCCCCCGATCGCAGCTCATCCTTGCGGAACAGTGAGGTTGCTGGAGGTAAGATGCAACCCCCCCAAAAAACAATACGCCACCAGGAAACACACTTTCATATTTGAGGGCACAAACAATGCCAAGCTCAGGAATTATTTACCAAAGCTTCATGTAGTCCAGAGGTGGCTGGATCTAGAGTGTGTGATGTGGGGACTAATGTTTGGATTAAGGGTATGTGATTACTAAACTTTTTCACCGATTGGTTTGGCATAGTTCTGGGTGTGGCAATGGAAAGGCTCACCTCGGGTGCCAGTGCTCCCTGCCCTAAGGACAAACAGAATACAAGGGTTAGAAAAATGCTGCTGCCATCACTTGCTGCTTGGTATTTGCTACTTCACTGCTGACTCCCTTCTGCCTGTCCTGTTTTGCCACAGATTGTTGTTTCTGCTCTTTGACGCACCTCCCTCCCAACCCGAGCCACCCTTCCTTGGAGCCAGCGGACTATGGACTGAAACATCTACAAACTGTGACCTGATTAAACCTTTCTTCCTTAACTTTGGGTGTTAGGTGTTTTATCTCAGCAATGGTAAAGATAACCCAGACAAGTTCCCTGTTCAAGGTATGGAATCAGTGATCACCCCAGCCTTTCTCTGGGGGATGCAGGGAGTCCCTACACTATGACGTGCACAGAGACCCATAGGCCTGGGTGTGTCAAAGGCATGATGTGAATAGTGGTACAGAGTTGTGCATATGAACCACAGGCAGAGATCATGCTTGTGTGGTTTCCATCAGCATTACCCTGAGGACAGAGTTGGGTTAAGTATTTGGCAACATCAAATTCCATGTCGTCTGAAAGATGTAATCTCAAAGGAAGGCAGAAGGCCATGGTATGGAGCTCTGCATGGTCAGCACCTGTCCGCCTCCAAAGCCACCTCCCAACACACATGCTCTGATTCCGGGCTCAGATGGAAATTGGGTCAGGTGCACAGCACGTAGATGTGGAATTCCACTCTCCATTGTACTTTCAGTTGCAAACTTGGCAGTTCTAAAGGAGGCAAGAGGACTTCCTACAGCTCCAAGAATCCTCCAAGCTCAAACATCACCTCCTCCAAGAAGACTTCCCAGTTTGCCAGGTGGAATTCCTGCTCTCTCCTTGGCCTTCCTAGGGCTAGTGAACTTTGCCTTTCCATCACTTCTTAAGGTCTGTCTTGCATCAATAGTGTTTGAGCTGCTCCTGTGCTAGGCGTGGACTGTAACAGTGCCCAATTCAGACCTGGTGCTTACTCCTGGAGCCTGCACTGTGTAGCAAGAGAGAACGTAGCAGTTAGGACTAATTGTGACAGGTGCCTTGAAGGACAGAAAGAACTCTAGCACAGGAGGTGACTGAGGAAGGACCCTAGAGTGCCATGATCCATATGTGGACAATGTTGGGGAGACCATGCCGGGTGAGGGCCAAAGGCCAATGTGACTGAAGTGGAATGAGCAACAGAAAGGCCATCAGGATGCACAAAGTGGGACACGGAGACCATGTGCAGCTCCTCATGGGTCCTTGCTCAGCCATCCACATATGCCTGCTACCACTGAGACTGGCCCAGGAATCCCCCAGTCCTAAATCAAAAGTGAAGCTTCTGTCTTGGGGTCCAGTGACCCCTAGGCCACATCTGCTGTGTGGATCTGTCTCTGAACAAGGTCACATTTAGGGCCTGAGCAGAGTTAGTGGCATCCACCTGTCTTGGCAAAGTCACATGCACAGGAATTATTTGCCAACCAGATGGGGGACCATTGCCAGATCCTGCTGGCCAGACATTGCCTATGCCTGGCTGAGTAACAGATTCCTACTCTTCCACACAAGAGCAGCTGTGTGCCACTGTCTGCACCCTGGGTTGCTCTGCAGGCTCACAGTCCAAGTAAGGACCTGAGCAGAGCCCCAGGGTGGGGAGGGTGTAGCAGGATGGCCCATGCCCGTTTAGGGCCTTGTGGTGTTTGAGAGCAGTGCACCCCACCAGCATAGCCCTTTCCTGACCAACCTGGGCCTTTGCATCCTGAGTCTCTGGGGCTCATTAAATGGAAGCACCCATCTCTTCCCCTGTCTCTGGGAATGGGGAAGTCACCTGGTAAGAGGAAAACTTACTGGGAAGCAAGTGTGCATGAGGTGCCTTGGGATGTGTGCCATGAATGTCCTTCATAGCCTTCGTGGAGGACTAGAATGTTCACAGCAACTGCAGCTTGATCAGGATAGGAATTCCTTTTACATCCTGATGTAGCCATAGACCTGCCAAGCAAGTCCCCCAGGTCATTAGGAAGCAGGATGACTTTAGCAAGTCACCACAGGTCACCACAGCTGCATACATTCTGGATGCTGGAGAAATAGGTAGAGGTAAAAGGAGGAAGATGCCATATGTCTACACATCAGTTCCCATGACATATGTATCAAGTGAGCATCACAAATGTACTAAGAAGGAAAAGAAGTAGGTGTAGGTGGGGCTCTGATATCCCTGGGGTGGGGGTAGCTGAGCGGTGGGTGGCCCCTTACACACTCAGGGAGATTGGGGGTTTGATAGGGGGAAATCTGTGCTTCTCAAGCAAGGAGGGGACAGGACATAGGCTCTAAAATGTGAAAGTGTGACTTGTTTACATGTATCATGATAAATGAATGGTCTATACTCAGAGCTAATTTTATTGCATTTCCTAAAGAGTGAGAATTTCAGAGGCAGAAAGGAGTTGATGGGGACCCCCTTCCAGTTGTTAAGGGTTTGGCAAAGAGGTTCCCCCACCCCAAGTCACTCAGAACTTACTCTTGTGGTGGAAGGAAAAGATTTAAATGGAAGGAATTGGCTCCTTCCCCAAGTTTGGCCCAGATGGCCTTGTAGACACGACCCTTTTATAGAGAAAGGCACAAGGTGGGTGCCCTGAGCTGGGTCCCACCTGCCAAGCCTGGTACACCCAACCCCTGCCTGGCTGGTTCCCTGAAAGTTCATTGCTGCATTTTCCAGGAGGCAGTTCACAGAGCACTGCTCCTGGGGACACTAAGCAGGGCCAGGAACTCCTCTGGGGTTCAGTGAATGAAAATCTGCAAAACGGGTTTGGACACGCTTCACAGAGAGAAGCCTCTTCCACACATTCATCAAGGGAAGGATCATTCTGGGGAAAAGAGTGCAGGAGGCTCACGGAGCTACGGAGAGATATTGCAAGAATTCAAAGACGCTCACAGGACGCAAAGTTTTTAGCAGCATGTACTGAGTATGGTCCTGTGAGGCCTTTGGAATCCTAGGCAATGGGCTGCTCTCAATAACCCACAGACACTGAAGTTTTTCCCAAGATCATTCAATAGGTAGGAGAACTAAGACTCAATCCAGACCTGCTTGAACCTCAGAGCTCATGATGTCAATCTGCATCCAGGTTGTAGGGTTTTTAAGAGGATAAGAGTGTGCAGATGTATCTATGTACACAACCACAGTGACAACAGAGTGACAAAGCCTTCAAGGCCTTAGAGTCCAGTGCCAGCCCATCATCAGGGCCTTGGGACACTTTGTAGGTAGCTCCTTGCTGCTCTGGGCCTCCATTTTCTCACCGGCATGACGGCCAGTTGACATATGAGATCCTTGGAGTTCAAGCCTGCAAATGTCTCCCATCCCAGCTCACATATAAGGACACAGGCACTCAGGAGCAGGACTACAGAATTCCACAGTCAATTTGATCCAGCCAGTCACAGGGGCCTCGAAGTCCCTGAACAACATCTCTAGGAAGTCTGTCCTGCTGCCAAGCCCCCTTGACATGGAAATGAAGGAGACTTAAAGCTACTCAGGCCATTTTCCAAGAGGCTGAATCAAGCCTGTTCCCTGCTGGCCTTGGGCACAGCTGGTGTTCACTAGTCATTTATTGAACAAATGAAATATTTTTAGCATGACTTCCCTACATGCTTGCCACATGCCTATGGCGGTGGCATTGGCCTCCCAGTCTGTACTGACTTCCCTCTCCCTGGAGTGACTGGGGAACATGTGGACAGTAAAACACTGACCACCTCTGTTCAGGAGATGGGGGTTTGGGGCCCTGGTCCAGCTGAAAGGTAAGAAACATATTTCTAGCAGTAAAAGGTTGGAGGGAGAGCAGGGGTCAAATGGAAAGAATTCCATGCAGTGTGCCCAGGGGTTGGAACTGCTTCTGACACTTCGAGTCGTGTGGTGCCAGACAAAACCCTGATGTCTCTAGAGTGTGGCTTTCTGCTCAAGTAACAGAGCTGTAGAATGTAACCCAGTGGATCAAAGCCCTGGACACCAAGCCTGTGTGTGTGCTCCGGGTGCATACTGCACCATTGTCTGTGGGTCCGCAGTTGAAGATTTGGCATGCTTGGGGTTGGTTGCCAGAAGAAAGGAAATGGGTGGGACCATGGTCAATCTTCTAGGGCACTTCATGGAATGCTGTGAAGTTGTTCAGAAAGCTGGGCCTCCAGGTACATGCCTGTAACCCTAGCCCTCTGGGAGGCTGAGGCAGGAGGATGGCAAGCTGGAGTCCAACCTGGGCAATTCTGTTACCTAACAAGGTATTGGTCAAAATCATAAAGTGTGGGGATGAAGCTCAGTGTGAAGACCATGGGTTCAGTCTTCAGTATCATAAAAAGAGAAAAGCATGCACCAGTTGACCTGAGGGCTTCTAATGCAGAGAAGTGTATGACATAGGAGCTCATCTTAAGATCAGAGTGTTGGGGAGTATGTTTATATATTAGGGGATGTGAATTGAGGAGACTAGGTGGGGACACACTGCAGATCCTTAACACTAGTGGCCTGGGGCATGAGTGAGGTCAGAGAAGGGGACAGGAGAGGGGAACAGGACTGATAGCAAAGAGAGAAGAAAACGAATGCTTCCAGAAGTCCATAGTAAACCCTCGGTGCTATCTGCACGCAGATGGACAACGGAATGTTTGATAAAGTGACTCTCACACAGGATGCTAATAATATCTATCTGTCGTGGGTGGTTGTCCTGGGGTCAGATGATGTCATCGCGTATCCGGATGAGGGCACTGAGCAGAGTCATCTTAAGGGGGAGATGCAGGCTTGACGTCTCCGTGGCTGACATCAGCCTGGTATTTTCACTCCCTTGCCGCCACTGTCTCACTAAACAGGCAGGAGCCAGACAGAGGGCTGATTGACTTTTGGGACGTGGGACATTATTAGTCATTCTCTCAGGCTGAGGGTGGTATCAGAGCTGATGACAATGCCCTCACTTTAGAAGGGAGAGTTTCACCCAGTCTGCGACATGCGCTGTAATCACAATGTCAAAGCAGCCATCGCATTCCGGTTTAAAAATAACTGGAAATGCCCACTTGACATGCACATGTGACAAGTGTAAAGCTGATGGGTGGGATCCGCTGGATGATTTTTGACACGAAGCTATGGTTACAAAGCATTCCCTGCACTACTGCCCGGGACCCCACATCAGCTCCCCTTTCTGCAGACCGGGAAACAGAGGTTAGGTAGTTTGTTCCAGGGTTCCGTGGTAGGACCAAGATTAAATTCTGGAGCAGCCTGGTCTCGGGTCCACAATTTTAATCACACACAGCAATGGTACAATTCCAAACTGGGAAATCTGGAGGACTTGATTCGTCTAGATTGCTGTGTGCATTCACAGAGATTCCAAAGAAGCGCTTTGGGTCACCAGATGCTCCTCTTGATTCTGTCGGGCGCGACATCAGTCAATGTTTGCAACGAGAGAGGGCTCCTCTGTGTAATTTATGTGTCCTTTGGTGTGTCATTAGTGTTTGCTCTCAGTGGAGGCTTAAATTTGGAAGTGCTCTTACCCGTCACTGCGGAGCCGTGAGAACTACTGGAGACAGCGCTCTGAATTGCAAAGAACAATGCCTGCAGAGGCAGAGGGAAGCTTGGTACAGGCTCCTCTGGTTCAGCCAGTGCAGCCTCTGACTGCCTGCCTTCTGGCCTCTGCTGGGGGTCCCCATTCAGCAGGGAACTCACTTCCTTACCACCTTCCAATACACTGTTTTCAACTTTGGGCAACTGAGCTATTGATTTGGGGCCCAAAATAAGGAAAGAGCCAAATAAAGATGGACCGCATCTTTGCCTAGGAGGAGTTCTACTTTTTGGTGTTGACTCCAAGCCTTGGGCAGGAGACACAATGTTTGTGTCCGTTCACTGATAGTCTTTTAAAAAGCTGAAACTAGGGATTAGGTAACTTCTGAATTTCCCTCAGCCTGGAAGGCAACCCTCCCTTTTACTCTTCCAAGGAGGTTGACTGTGTTCAAAATGACCCGTTTTTCTTCTCAATCCTAGACTGAGATTGTAAGGCTCGACTGAGCCTAAAAATCTTTGAGTAGAAATTTGACCTTCTTTGCTTTGTATTCTCAACTGGTAATGCAATGCCACATAGCTATCACTCCAGGGAGCGCTCCAGAGCAACACATCTAATGAACCCAGCCTGTGCTCTTCTGCGGCTCAGGATTCTCCCAAAACATAATTCTCTCACCTGGGTGCTTGTGGAATAGAGGTTTCTGAACCCCAACCCCATTCCAGAAGCTTAGTTTCCCCACTACAGTGGTTTGCAGGTAAGTTTTGTAGCCTCGAGATAGCTCATTTTAATCTTTGTAGACTGGAATTTTCCCATCCATCTCATTTGTCATCTCTTCCCAGTTCAGTAGACTTTGTGGATTTGATAAGGAGATCTCTATGACTTCATTCAAATATTCACAAAGTTTGTTTCAATGGGGGAGTCAAGGACAAAACCTTATCTCAGGCCTCTGTAGAGCTCCCCAAATGACAAGCTGAATGGGAATGAATTAACCAGCACGCCCTGGGCACCGTGCTGGAAGTGGTTGTAAGTCCACTTTCTGACTGTGCTATTACCTTGGCTGGAGTTCTTCACATTACCCAAGAGGCATCACAAGAACTTCATCGTGTACCTTGTGGAAATCCATGTATAGTGGGCCCAAGCAGGTTTTCTGATCTAGTTAATAATTACAACATACAAGTAAATACCCATGCAAGGAAGGCGGGAAGGTGAGAAGGCAGGAAAGAAGGAAAGCAAGAGGAAAGGAAGTCAGGAAGGAAGGGAGGGGGGGAAAGAAAGAAAAAAAGGAAAGGAAGGAAAAGAAATTCAGGTTGTTTCACTAGAACTAGATTTTAAAGGGACACACTGACTACTAGGAACCAACCTCAGTTCCTATATGATGTGAAACTATCCCAAGAGTTTAATAGATAGAGGTTCAGGAACAGTACCAGGTGTGGGCCTTTAGAGGTTACCTTTGTGCCCTTTTGAAATCTGGAACAGCTTTGCTCATCTTCGCTCACCTCTCAGACTTTGCCAGACACCCGCCCCCACCTGGCACCAAGTCAGTGTGCCGGGCTCACCTGGGGGGGACTCGTGGTCCTGCACTGGGGTGCTCAGAATCTTCACTTCTCCTTGTTTCCCAACTCCTTCCACATCCCAGCCGAGCAGGAGCATGAGCACTCCTGCATCCAAGCCCCTTTTTGGCTCAGTGGCCAGAGGTCATGACTTCGTTTGAAGCTGCCGGAGGGCTTCCCCTTCCCTCTCCAGAACCCTGAGCTCACTCCTCCACCCAGGACTGGAGACACAAAGGTCGTGTCCGTCACTGCAGCTACAGGATTGCACTGGTCTTATGCAGCAGGTTAATTTCCTCCTCATCCTTCAAGCTGTAAGTATGAATCTAAAATCCATTTTCCCCGCATCTCAGTCTACTCCGGGCAGCAGCCCTGTGACACGAGTGCATGAGGACTGTTATTTGCAGTGATAGGGAATCAAATGCAGAGCAGTCAAAGCAAACAGTTTCTCAGCTTACATTGTTGGAAGGCCTAGGGCAGGCGGCTTGAGGAACCGTTGAGTTCAGCGGTGTGCACAATACCATCGCCTCCTGTCTCTCCGCCTCTCTGCTATCTGTGGTTTCATGCTCCGAGGGCATCTGTGGCCTCGCAGAAGCCTAGGCTCCTGCAGACATGCCTTGCTTTATTGTGTTTCCTCAGTTGTACTTCACAGGCTTCATTTTTTGTTGTTGTTGTTTTTTATAAGTTGAAGTCTTGTAACAGCCATGTATGGAGCAACTCTAGCGATGCCATTTTCCCAACTACCCAAGTGATCATTATCACTTACTTGTAGTAATAAAGTATTTTTAATCAAGCTATGTGCTTCTTTACATAATGCTGTGCACATTTAATCAATTATAATATAACGTAAAACAATATAACTTTTATAGATACTGAGAAATTTAAAAAATTGATGAGAATCACTTTATTTCATTATTCACTTTATTGTGGTCGTCAGGAAGCAAACCTACAGTATCTCCGACATGTGCCTGTCTTCTTCACTGCTGTACAGGGCGAGTGTAAAGTCTCCTTCTGAGTTGTGTAAGTAAAAATACCAGGGTTAGCTCTGATTGGAGCCTTGGATCACATGCACATCCTTGAACCAATCACCAATGCTGTGCTCTGATTGGCTAAGAAGAGGCACATGTCCACTCTGGAGGTGGGGTTAGAGCCAGTTCCACCTGACACTGGAAGTGAGTGTGGGCAGGTTTCCAGAGGAACATGTGGGTGCTGCTACTGAGTTGCTCCCATACTCTCCCCACCCCCAAACCCTGGAAGACACTTCAGTGCTTGCAGGCACCTGGCATAGGGCAATTACTCCATGAACACCTGGTGAATGGTTTGAGAAACTCTTGAAAATCACGATATTCTTCTTACATGTGCACCTTTCTCTGGTGTCTTTATTAAAGGTGAGCAAAGTGGATCCTGTGTGCACAAGAGACTCATTCTGTTTTCTTCCATTGTAAGCAGGAATGGATTTACATGAGGTCTCTGGTGCCGGTGTTGCACAGGAAATGATGCCCTCAGATAAACTCTCCATCTTGAGACTTCAGCGTGGTCAGAAACCTCGGGGATTCATTGCAACACAGACTGCTGGCCAGTTCAGGGACGTGTTTTGAGAGTCATGGTGTAGAGAGATGGCTCGGATGCCAGGATCAGGGACAGAGAGAGGTGGGGAGGAGCGCCGAGTAGGAGGACCACATAAGGGGCCACTAGCATCAGGATGACAGTGAGGAGGAAGAGGAGTGAGCCGGGTTGGCGGTTGTGGGAATGGACGAAGGGATATGGTGTGCAAGGGCTGATCAAAAATATGTTGTGTGTTTAAGTAAAAAAAAATTAGTATCATAACAGACACATTGGCATTAATCCCTCTCAAAATTCCCCTCTCCTTTGGATGCATGTGTCCACTCGCCACTTTCTGAAACAGTTCTGGAATCCTCTTTCCTGTGAGCTATAATCAAAGCTATGTTACGTGCTGCTGCTGAGCGCCATCCAGAGGAGAGGCTCATAAGCACATTATGTTGTGCCCACAACCATCCTGCTCGCTGGACCCTAAGGCAAAATGATCATAAAATCTAAGTGCTGTGAATCCATTCAGGACATCAAGGCTTGCATAACAGAGCAACTAAAGATACTCCCGAAAGAGGACTTCCAGAATTGCTCCAGAGAATGGCAAGAAGGATGGGACAAGTGTGTTTGAGAGCAAGGAGGGGTGTTTGAGAGGGATTAATGCCAATGTGTCTTTAGTGTAATAGTTTTCTAAAAATTTAAGCATTCACTGTATCTTTGAACCATCCCTTATATCTTATATCTGTTAGGTTAGGACCTCTTTGGCTATTAGCATCAGAAACAAGGTCTGAATAGGTTTGAAACATAAAGCACACATCATGTCGATGTGGCCTGCTTTTGTAATTTTGTGATCAGCAGTAAGTATTGCAAGCCACAGGGGCAGCCTCCCTGGAGTGCTCAGTTTTGGGTTTCATTTTGCAGGATATAGAGGGTTTATAAAGTTTGGCCCCAAGCTGCTGTTCATAGCCGGTGGGGTGAGGATACAGGAATAAAGCCCTGGACGGTGGCCAGTGTTGTTCTGGCCTAGCTCCATGTGTGGGACAGGAGGAGAGGTAGCAGATGGGACAGCTCCCCGGAGACAACTCTACTCTCTGGCTGAGCTTTTCTGTATCACTCAGCATGCCACCTGGGAAGCCACTGTCTGGAAGCTGTCCCTGACCTTGGGTGGTTGCTTGACTTCAAAGTCACCTCTGTCCTTCTGTCTTACATCTGCTATGGCCTCCTCACTACTATGTGGTGGTCTGTGGTTGTCACTTCTGTGCCCAACAGCAGCCCAGAGGTGCCTGACCCCAGCTCATGGGGGATGTGATACCAGTGATCTCCCTCTTCCGCTGGGGACTGTATGTCTCTTTGGAGAAGTCCCTTTCCAACCACAGCTCACCCAAGGAGCTGTAAGTGGTGTAGGACTCAGGACTCAGTCTGACTTCAGGGTCCATCAATGTTGTCATCCGTGGTGTGGAACTGGACAGCCAGAAGATGAACGGACTTAGGGGAAACAGCAGATGGGAGGATGGCCAGGCACGGGGGACAGAAAGGGCAGAGAGGGGACCACAGGACAATGAGGGTCTCGGCTTTCTGATTGGGGAGGCTGCTTGGGCTCTGTCCTTATCAAGGTAATGGAGGAAACTGCTTCTAGAAATCCTTTCCCATCAAAGGTCCTCATTAATATCATCAGAGGACCTTATTTACTAGACTCAATCTGGTTCTGACTCTATTCACTGGGTGACCTGGGGCTGTGGTTTGCATTTCTGGGTACGATTTTGCTTATGACTCCTGTCCTAGGTCTGCAGTGTAGCCTTGGTGTGGAGAGGCTAGAAGGAGGTGGGGCTTGAGGACATTGTGTAGTGGTTTGGGCAAGTTGGGGACCTGTTTCCTAGGTCTGGAAAGGGATGGGGTGAGGGACGGGTGTCCTGCTGAGTGAAACCATCAGGAGCCAGAGTCTCACTATAGCAGATCCATACCCACCCACCATGCCCTGCACCCTCCTTCACCCCAACTCTGTCCTTGATTTCCATCTCTGACTCTCCAGGTCACCCAAAAGGCTACAAGTCTTTACCACCATAAAATTCAAGGAAAGGAAAGGGGAAGAAATGGGCACATTTCTTCTTGGTGAACTCAAAAATCCTATGGTCCTTAAGGAAGGGATCCCCATGCCATTCCATGGCTTGAGGCATCCACCAATGGATCCTTCAAATCGGGGACCCCATGTGTTTGAGCAGAATCACATCAGCAATGCTCACAATTAAAGGTTCCTATACCATGTGTGTGCAGAGGTGGAACATTAGCTTCACAACCCAAGGTTCCAGCCTGGTGTTCTCAGTAGCTTCAAGCTTCAACTTGGAATCAACTTTCTTCAAAAAAGACAGGGATTGCCTGAAAGTGGTGGTATGTACCTGCAAGCCCAGCATTCCAGGAGGCTGGGGCAGGAGGATCAAAAATACAAGCTCACCCTGGGCGATTTAATGACTTAGGAGATCATGTCTCAAAATTAAAAAAAAAAAGTTTGGGATGTAGTCCACTATGATGGCCATGGGTTCGAGCCCTAGTACTGCCTAAAAGAGTGAGGGAGGGGAAGAGAGAGAGAGAGAGAGAGAGAGAGAGAGAGAGAGAGAGAGAGAGACATGTATATAACCAGACTTAATAAATAATACAGGAAGCCCTTTCCAGTTTCCAGAATAGTAAAGAAATAAGACCCGCAAGCCACAAAATCCCCAACCCCAGGAAAAAACAAGGCTGACTTCTTGCCTGTTGTATCTTTTATTTTTTTCCTTCTACCCACCTTTCTTTCCCACATGCAAGGGTGGTTAAAGACACAGTGTCATTTGTACAGATCAAGCGCTCTTCTTGTAAGTTTCCAGTTAAACATTCTTTTGTAGCTGACACCTATTAATAATTTAAAGTGCCTGCTCTTTTGAACAATGATCAAAATTAAGCTATTACCCACAGGGGGATATTTACATACAGTTAGTCGGCAGCTACTTAACAGACTTTTCCACGCCAGATTTCTTGTGACCCTCACATATCCTTAGTAAGCAGAAGGATACTTGGTTTTTCTATGATTTTTCCCTTCTGTCTATTGGATAAATGGCCACTGGGAATCACTTAGGAAGTAAATAAGGTAATTCTTTCTGATTTCTGCAGGCTGCTGAAGTTATAGGAGAAGGGCAATTACTTTTAGATCCCTCTACATGCAATTTACCAATAAGCCACCGAATGTGGAAACATGTAATTAGTAATTACTATAGCATGTAGTGATTCAGGGCTTTCCCAGTCAGTCTATGGGCCTATAATCTTGAGGCAGAAAATGAAATGAATTTAGCACACACAGAAAGCCCTGGTATATTTGAAGACAGTTGCTGATGATTAACTTAACTGATGTTTATGGAGACCTGTGGTACAGCCACACTCTTACCTCCAGCCTCTCATCACATGCTCACCCCAAGGCAGATGGGAATTTGTCCTTTGCTGCTGGAGGCCACAGGCTAATGGTTAACCCAGGCCCAAACCCAAGGTGCAGGCTCCAGATCCAACCTGTCTGTGACCCCATGACATTGCTTAACTCACATTCAGAACAGCGCCTCTGTCTCGAGGTCTCAGATGTTTACAGGAAGAGAAGGAAGAACAATGGATGTAAAACGGCCTAATTTTGAGGTGGTAAATACTGGACATGTGTGAATGTTGTCTTCTTTACAATAACGTTATGGCTTATATCTAGATGTCCCACAAAAGCCTCATGCATTCATGGGTGTGGTTTGTAGGCGCTGGCTGGGTCATGGGTGTATGAAACTGGATTAGGAGTATGTAATAGCTGGATTAGCTCGCTTAATGGTTTAGTATGGTTCTGAGCATGGATAATGAGAAAGCCCACCTTGGTTGTGAGCGGCACCAGCTGCTACACTTCTAGCCTGGATGGAATAAAAAGAAAAGGAAGGCTCTCTGCAGGCTGCTTCTTGTCTGTCCTGCCAGGGACTGTTTCTCCTGTGTGATGCCTCTCTCCCACGCTGCCCTGGTTTGGAATCAGCCAAAACCTTTACAAACTGTGAGCTGAAATAAATTTTTTTCCTTTTACTTGCAGGTGTTGAGCATTTTGTCCCAGCAATGAAAAGTAACTGAGACACTAGGTTTTATTGTGCCCATTTACCTAGGAAAGAAAATAAAGATTCAATGGGTTATACTATTAGGCTAGGATTTCTCAGAGTAAAAAGGTGAGCTGGATGTGACTGTGGGCAAATGTGACTTCAATGACAACCTGCTCTTCCTCTTGCCATGGACTTACTTTGGTAGAGGGAACTCTTTATTCCAGCAAACTCAACGTGTCTGTGTCAAACAGCTGAAAAAGGGTAAGTTGGGCAAATGAGAGAAACCCATAGACAGCAGGATCTTAAAGCTGATTACTTTCACCTAGAAATTGCAATTTTAGGAATTCATTCAGAAAAGGTTAATTCAAAAATGCAGATAACAGTTTATACTCTGAAAGGTTCAAAAAAGATAATGTTTATAATAGCAAAACCTGGGGGAGAAATTCAAACACACAATGATGTAATACTAGAGAAACTGCAACTATGGCTATATAAATATAACAGCTGTAAAACAATTCAATGAAGAGTTTTTAATAACACAAAAGAGCCTTAAATTCTAATGAATAGTGAGACAAGATCTCCCCAAAACTAATACTGATGAAAAATAAAATAACATTTATGGTAAGAACATTTAGACTATGACAGTTTACCTGAGATATCATTTACATAATCCAAACTTCACCCTTTATTGTATAATGCTCATGAATTTAGTATACTCACAAAATGTACAACTCCTATCACTATCAAAACGTCATCATCCTATCTCCACTACAGTCACACATTGCTACCACCATCAGGCCCCTGGTGAACATGAATCTATTTTCTGTATCTACAAATTTGCTTATTATGAGCATTTCATGTAAGTGCACATATATGGAATGTGGCTGTTTATAACAGGTTTCTTTGACTTAGAAGGATGTTTTCCATTGGTAGCAAAGATCTTCCACTCCATAGCAAAGATCAGCACTTCATTCCTTTGAAGGCAAAACAATACTGTAAACTGCATGTTGGGGTTTTTTTGAGCTACTGTGGCGATTGTTGATATGAATACTGATGCTCGATGCTTTTAATTCCGTTGGGTAGAGACTGAGAAGTGGAACTATTGATAACCCTATGTTTAGCATTTTGCTGAGCTTGCAGACTGTTTTCCAAAGTGACTGTACCACTCAATATTCTCATGGGCAATATTTGGGGGTTCAAATTTGTTGGCATCCTTCCAGATTTATTATCTCTTAAAATTTTTTAACCATACTGATGGATGTGGCATGGTGTCTTGTGACTTTGATTTGCATTTTCAATAACTATGTTGAACATCTTTTTATGTATTCATTAGCTATTTGTGTAGCATCTTGAAGAAATGTCTGTTGATATTCTTTGCCCATAAAAATTGTGTCGTCTGTCTTTTTGTTATAGACTTGGAATTAATATGTATTTATGTATGTATTGTTATATATTTTATTCTGGACATTAGTCCCTCATGAAATGCATGACTTGCTGATATATTTCTCTCATTCTATGGGTTGCTCTGCCACTTTCCTGATGATATTGTTGACAACATAAACTATTTTAATTTTGAGGAAGTCTAATCTATTGACTTTTCCTTTTGTTACTTACGTTTCTGGTATAATATGTAAGAGACAGTTGCTAAGTCCAAGGTCATGAAGGTTTACTTTTATGCTTCCCTCTAAAGATTGCAGAGGGTTATATCTTATATTAGAATCCAGAATCAATCTGTATATAGTGTGAGGTAATACCATTCTTTTGCCTGTAGAAATTCAGTTGTCCCAGTGACAATTGTTGATCTGAACATTCATTCCCCATTGAATTGTCTTGGCACACTTGTCAAAAATCAATCAAGCAGGCTGGGGATACAGTTCAGCAGCACAGTGCCTGCCTGACAAGTATGAGGTCCTGAGTTCGATTCTTGCTACCAAAAAAATCAATTAAGCATAAGCATAAGGATTTAATTTATGAATCTGAACACAATCCAATTGATCTATCCTTGTGTCTGCGTCAGCCACTTTTGGGTACTGCAGCTTTGTAGTAAGTTTTGAAATCACCACGTGAGATTTCTCCAACTTGATTCTTTCCTAAGATTGCTTTGTCTATTTCAGGTCCCTTGTCTCTACGAATTTTAAGGTTGGTCTGCCAACTTCCACTGAGAAGGCAGCCGGGATTTTAGTGTGGTTGGTGCTGAGTCTTGAGTCCTGTTAACAGAATGATAGCTGTGCCTGAAATACAGAGGCTTTTTCTGAGCTGTAAGTGAGCGCCTTCTCCGGCTGGCAAGGACCAGGAGCTGTGCAGCTCCATAGCGTGGTAAGGCAGGCTCGGAAATGACTTCTATATGGAGACGACCTATTAGGGCGCAGCAGCTGTCCCCTTGAGGCCAGTTCTCGCCGCTCCACACACCACACTGCTTCTATTACTTAGTCCAGCAAGGCTTTAAATACCTCCGGGCACCCCCTCCACCACTTCCTGTGGAATACTATTTCACAGCCTAATAGAGCTTCCTGGGGGAATTTTCTCTTTTACTTAGCCCACATTTCCTTCTCCGTTTAAGTCCACTGCCTCCTCGAGACCACACCATTCCAGACTAATTTGCCTACTTGGGATTTCCATGTTTCCCAGCTTCGGAGGCCATGTTCTTTTCAGGTTGTTGGACAGTCTCTGGCTTTCATGGTTGCAGCTTGCAAAGGAGGCCTTTGGTGAGGGCTGACACAACTCCTGGGTTCACGAAGTCAAGGGTAAATGTGACCAGTGCCAGGAAACCGAGCAGCTGAGGTGCTCCTGGGCAAGAATGGGGAGACCCCTTTCTGCAGCTTGGAGAAGGACTTGCCTTCATTTTTATCATATGCAAGCTGGGGTTCTAGCTCCCCTCAGGGAGCAACAGGAAGGGTAAGGTATCAGGTGTCAGCCCAGGGTCTGAGTGGGCAGCTCACAGAACAGCTGGCCGCTCCCTGGTCACTTTGGAGAGAGCAGGTGTAGGGGATTCAGGGGAGACAGATAGTGTATACCTGAGTGTCTTCTGTGCCCACTCTGTGTCAGAGCATTGCCCTCTTTATGTTTTACACCCTGTGTGGCCTTGTCTTGCTCAGCTGAGACCTTAAGAGGATTCAGGGCAGAGAGGAGAAAAAGCCACCAGCCAGAGCTGTGCAGGGCATTACGGATTAGGCCAGGGGCTGAGATACACACTGAGCCTTTCTGGTACACAGCTGAGCCTCAGTTTCTTCGCCTATGGAATGGAGCTGAGGCAATGTCGCAGAGCTGTGAGGACCAGAATGGGAGAATCTGGGTGGCAAAAGCAGGCTCAATAAACGTTATATTGCTTCCTTCCCTCCTTGCCCCTGGATGGCTGATCAGGGCCATTTCTCCAAGTAATTTAGCAAAGCAAGTGTCTGCAGTCCCTCTCTTCCCAGCCTCCTGCCCTGCACTGATAAGTTTTATTAGCAAAGAGAGAAGGGATTTTCTATGGCCAAATTTCTTCTGGGCTTTTCAGGAGAAATTGATGGAGCTGCCTGGTTCCTTGGCCGGTACTTCATCCCAGTGGGATTGCCTGGCCTATGACGAAAACCTTGCTAACCTGGGGAGGGAGGGCAGGCAATGTTATTCTTCTGAAGAGGAAAATCATCATTTGGCTTCTTGGGTTTATGTACCCTAGGTGCAGGGGAAGCAGCTGGAATTTGCCTGGAAACCATAGCGCTGTCTGCTTGATTCTCGATGGGTGGCTAGGGACAACGCTGCCTTTGACAGTCCCTCACCTGCCTTCCTGTTCTGCATAATAAGAACCAGCTCCTGGGGCATCTCAGTGCTCTGCTGAGTGGGTTACTGATGGATCTCCTGGAGAGAAACATGTGTGTGCTTGTGTGCCATCTGGGCAGGCATGCATACATGTATGTGTCTATATATATATGCATGCATATATGTATGTGACTCTCTGGATGTGTGTGAATTCATGTTGTGTGGGTTTGTGTAGACATGTTTGGGTTTGCATGTGTCAGTATATGTGATTGGGTATGTGCACATATATGTGCATCAATGTATGTCTGAGGCACAAACATGTGAGACTAATTACCTGGCTGTGTTTCTGTGCAGGTGTTTCCACTTCCATTGGGTGCTACATGGGAGTTCCAAGAGTCAAGCTTTTGGGGACAGAGGATACATTCATGGTGCTGTGACCTCTACCTGTCAGCTTGCCCACTTGGAATCTTGGCGGGGGTACTGGAACTCAGCACTCTGAGTCCTGCACTGTTTCATGCTATTTGTATTTCTTGGGCTAGGGCCCCCGTCCCCTCATTCCTGTTCACCACAGGCCATTCTTCCTCATTCTCCAAGGCTCTTCTGTGTCCTTCTCTGCCTCCTCCTGGAAGCCTTCCCATTCTATGCCTGGTTGAAGTCCTTTCACTGTCTCTGTTCACACTCCAGGCTCTATGTTGGCCTGACACAGGCCCTGTTTACACACCTGAGCCTGCCCTAGGGCCCGAGCTCCTGGGCAGAGCTGGTGATTGGCTTGTCTCAGAGTCCAGTAGTATGGGATACCTCTAAGACATTCATTTCGTATACGTGGTGTGAGCAAGTGGGGCAACCGTCTCCCTGCCTCCGTGTTCTCCCCTGTAATTGCAGGGGAAGGTGTCTGCTCTGGCCCCTGAAGGGCTGCAGGAAAGCGTGCTCAAAAATGCCCAGCCACACAGTGGAGCAATCTGGTGTTGTCTGGGGCTCCCAGCAGTGGGGAAGACAGCAGGCAGCAAGTAAAGTAGAAGGCAAGCTGGCCTTGGAGTCAGAAGGCTACGCTGAGCTCTGGTTCTGCTCTTCAGTGTCAGGTTAATCCTTCAACAGCCCTTCACACTTGGCCTTCCTCCCCATACTGTGGAGAGAGGCAGGCCCTTTTCTCCATGGGGGCCAGGGCGAGCCTTAACGTATGGTGCCCTAGGATCAAGGACTTTCTCAAACAGAGGGGTGCATATGCAGCCAGACACCACTAGCAGAGTAGTTGTGCATAGGCAGCCCCAGGACCCTTGGGCAGGCAGTGAGGAGCAGCTCCTGGAGACAGGGACCTGAGGCTGGGGCTTCAAGAAAACAGCAGGACTTCAGGTGGCTGGAACAGTCTCTGGAGAAGATGAAAGCAGTTTCTTCTCTGCAGTGTGTCTCGTCCTCTCTGGAGGAAGGAGGCAGGCAGTGTACAAGTTGTCCTGGTAGTAAAATCAGTGACACTATCTGTAGAAGGCAAAGGTCAGAAGAGACCAGCACAAGCTCAGGCCATGCCAATGGGGCAGGCTGGAGGAAGTGCTGTCTTACTGCATTGTCGCATGTACCCTGCGAGAAAGACAGCATCCACCCAACTGTCTGAGGGAGGAAGCTGACAGCAGCTGCCCACCTGCTCACCCTCCTTCTGCCGTCCATGGCTATTGCAGCAGCTTGCGCCTAACCCCTCCCCTCATAACCCCCTATTTATGTTTGTAGTGACATTTTCTTCCCATCGAGGGATCCTACCTCCCGAGACTGACTTCAGAGAGGTGATGTGTTCCTGTCAGAATATGAGGATCCACCCATCCCCGAGAAAGCTTGACCTCCTCTCTGATTCTCGCTGCTGCTCCAGAGTTCAGGACACAGACTCAACAGATCCTAAAATCGGACCTCAGATGTCGGCTCAGCACCAGCAGAAGCAATGTCTTCCTCACACCTACTCCACCACGTCTCGCAAAGCTCTCGAGTAGTACCTGGTGTTCACTAAATATTTGTTCAAAGGATGAGGAAATAAACCTTTGACTCAAGGGAAACTTAACTTTAATATCAAAGCTGACTGATCTCTTTGAAAATGGATTCCAGCAAAGAACTGGCAGCGCCCAGTGATTCTTCTCCCTGTCTGGCTCACCCTGCGATCATGCATGTGCTTAACTAGCAGCAAGGGTCACTGATGTGCTGGGGTTGTCCGAGCTTGAGACTCTTGCATTCACTGCAGGTGAGGATGGCGAGCCATCTGCTGGGTCTCAGAGCCACACGCTGGGTGAGCCAGGTTGTACCTGCTCAGGTGATTGTGTGATGTGGGCCTGGTGGGCCCGAGGGAGCCGCTTGTTGGGAACCTGATGGGAGCTATTTTGTACGGGATGATGCTGATTGCTAGCCTCACCTTTGTGTCACACGCAGGGCCCTGATTGCAGGATGGGGCTGAGACAGCCGGGGCTTCCTCCCTGCTGGAAGGGCTGGCGGGGTGTCTGCTGGCATTTGCCATCAGTCCCTCCTGATTAATCAGGCTGCTTCAATCTGTGAGTCACAATTTCTCCGGGAAAGAAATCTGCCTCGGTGGAATTATCCTGAACTCTGATGTCAGTGCGGGCATATTCTTCAAAAAGCAGAGGCGCTCCTGGGAGGCCGGGCTACTTTCTGCTTTGTGATAGGAAGTGGCTGCATGATGAGGATGAGAAAAAAAGGGAAACTGAAGTTTTCCTTCTTTACACTAATTTTACGTAAGGGTAGATGCATAACCCTTGCTCTCCCCTAGATCTGGGTTTGACACCATTCCTACCACTTGTTAGCTGTGTGCCGGTGGGTTAGCTGTAAAGTCCCCAAGCTTCTGCTTTCTCATTTGTTAAAGAGGGGAACATAATAACAACTTCCCCAGCTCCCAGGATGTTTGTAGAATAGAATACTACAAAGGGGCCTCACAGAGGGACCTCACAGAGCTTGAAATGAATGTTACTCTTCCTGCATCAGGAAAACCAAAGCAGTGATGTGATGCTTTATGTATCGATCACCACCAAGAGCCTCATAGGCAAGTTTTTTGGAAGGTGATTCAGTCATGGGGACTTCTGATGGGGTTGTTTTTAGGAGATGGAGTCTGGTCAGAAGAGATGGATCACTGGGGGTGCGACTCAGAAGGATTTATCTCTCTTCCTGGCTCCTCCTTTGATTCTCTGCTTCCTGTCTGCCGCACTGTGAGTGGCTTTCCCTCTGCCGCACTGTGAGTGGCTTTCCCTCTGCCATGCTATCCTGCCTTGGTGCCAGCCAACTACAGAGTGAAATGTCAGCCAAAATAAACCTCTTGCCCTTTAAGTTGTAGATGTCAGGCATCTTGTCTCAGTAATGAGAAAAGTAATAAAGACAAGTAGTTAAAAAAAAAAAGGTATGCATATTCTTGCCATGGTTTGAATATGACCCCCAAATTCATGAGTTGGAAAAGCAATTCTCCCTGCACTGATGTTGGCAGGGGGGTGTTTCTGTCTCTCCACCTGCCGTGTTATGATGCAACAAGTGGCCGTCCCCAGCTGCAGCTCCCTGACCTTGAACTTCCCGCCCTCTCCAGAGGTGTGAGAAATTGATCTCCACTCTTTATAAATTACCCAGGCCGTGTGTCTAGCAGTACAAATGGACTAAGATGTGTCTGACAAAGACTATTTTTTTAAAATGCTGTGAAGTCTCACAGAGATGTACAAAAGAACAGACACCAAACAAGCTATCTTTATTAGAAAAGAACAGGAAGAATTCAGACACCCAACCCATGTAGAGCTGCCCCATTCTGATGGACTGTTATTCTTGTGCGGTGGCTTGGCACACTCACACCTGAGTGTACAAAAGTAGGTGAAGCTGCCTTGACTCTAGCAGAGCAGAATAATGTGCAGCTGCATCTGGTCCTGGTACCAGAATCTCCTGCCTGGCTTGGCCACCAGCCCATGATCAGGACAGGCACAGGTATCTCCGCTGGGCCCGCTGTCTCCTTGCCTTGAACTTGCCTTTCCTTCCCTATACTCGATCTTGGTCCTGCACCTAGAAACGTTGCTGCTTCTGGTTCTTTTGGCAACTTTGCCTCCTTCATTCATGGAGAGGAGTCAGAGGAACATTGCCTTGGGAAAAGAAATGTAAAAGGATGTTGCTTTTGCATTGATCAAAAGTCAGCACCTCTCTTTCTTCAAAAGATGGATGAATCCCAGGTCCAAACCCAAGGGAAGCCAGAAAACAGTGGCTCTGTGAAAAGTAAAGGCCTTCCTGGCCTCAGCATATTCACAGCTAGGCCACCCAGAAGCCTGCCAAGCAACTGAATATGTTTTAATCGTTATTTCTCTCTTCAGGGGGGAGGGGTGGAAGGGGGAGTCATTTGTAGCCTGGCAACAGAGATCTGCATGTTCTTCATGCCAGGCCGTAGACACAAGCTTTCTCTCTGCTCAGCCTCATGATGCTAAAAGGCCGGCAACCAGCAGAAATCAGGGTGGCTGCAGCATGGACAGTTGGAACAGGCCAGAGTGCGTGGTGCAGGAATTGCCACCGTGACTGGTGGCTCTCAGTGGAAATCCCCCAGCTCAGGAGGAGATGCAAGGAGCTCCCAGCCAGGAGTGGGACTGTGGAGTCCAGTGTAGGGAATGTGCTAAGGAGATGGGCTGCCGGGATGGAGGTCTGGTTGGGGTGCTGCAGCCTGTCTCGGCCTCCGGCCCCCAGCCCTTCCTTCTTCCTCCCTGGGTATCCACACAGCTTGTTTTTGATGCCACTTTCCAGCTGGCTTTACCTCTCCTCTGCACTGTTATAGGAACAGGTCAGAAACAGCGAGGGAAGAAAAGCTGCTCCCACCATTCAGTGCCACTTTAAAAGGTCAGATGGAAGAATGGTTAAGAATGAGACCTTAGGGTTGGATTACCCGACTACAAGTCCTGATCACGTAGCAAGGTCCTAATCTCAGGGTCTCTATGTCATGGAAATAGAAATAATTCCTACAAAGTTCCCTGCTGCCAAGGATCTGTCCCAAGCATGAAAAGAACACTGGCCATAATCATTATCATTATTGCCCCTCTCTCTGAAATCTACCACTGTAGGCAAGTAGCACATTCATTGTGTTTTCTCCTCTCCAGAGGCTGGGAAGTTTAGATGAAGGCGTGCTCCAGATTCACTTTAGTAGAGTTCCTGGGGCCATGTTGGTTCTGTAATCAGTTTACCTAATGAGGCTTGGCTCTGGCTCAGTGATAGGATGCTGATCTACTGTATTAGCCAGCTTTGCCATTGCTAGGATATAACACTGGCCCCACAACTTAAGGAGGAAAAGTTTAATTTGACTTCCTGTTTCAGGGGGTTTGGTCTTGGTTGGCTGGCTCTAAGGAATTAACAGGGTGAAAGTGCATGGTGGAGGGCAGCTGGTCACTGCATTACAGCCAGGAAGCAGAGAGAGAGAAGCAAGAGTAGAATAGGAGGGAGCTATACTTTTCAAGAGCATGCTCCAGTGACCCTCTCTACCACCGAGCTTCTAACACTAAATTTAGCTATAAATTCATTAATGGATTAATCTGCTGATGAGTGTAGCACCTCAACAATCTAGTAACATTCAAAAACCCTACCTTGAGACTTTTGGGGGACATTCTAGTGCTAAACCGTAACACCTAGCATCCACACGGCCCTGTGTTCCATCCCCAAGCTTAGCAAAGCAAAATTATCTTGATGATGGCTAAGTCTGTGGGGGATGGGAGCGCATCTACCTTGCAGACTGTTGTGAACTATTCACCACACAGAACAGGCACAAAGCATGTGCCCGGGGGGCTCCTGCAGGATCTAAGAGCATCTTCCCACACACTGCTTGCTGGACCCAGGGAAGCATCAGGTGAGGTACCTTCTCCAGCATACCTGACCTGCTCTCAGAACCACCAAAGTCAAAGGAAGAAGGAAGGGAGGGAGGGAGGGAGGGAGGGAGGATGGAAGGAAAGAAGGAAGGAAGGAAAGAAGGAAGGAAGGAAGGAAGGAAGAAAGGAAGGAAGAAAGGAAGGAAGGAAGAAAGGAAGAAAGGAAGAGGGGAAGGAAGAAAAGCAGGGAAGGAGGAAGGAAGGAAAGAAGGGAGGGAGGAGGGGAAGGAGAAAAGAAGAAGGGAAAGGAAAGAGGAAGGGAGAATGGTTGAAGAAGTGTCCCAGATCAAAGACTGTTAAAGAGACATGGAACTTGAATGCAGTGCACGGAGCTGTACTGAACTCTGGTTGGTCCAGGACAGGGAAAATGGTGTATGTGTCATTACAGGGGACATGGGTGACATTACAATGTGGATTAGGTAACATTGTTATATTAATATTACTTTTTCTGATTTAGATCACAGAACTGTGGTTATACAAAAGACAGTTCTTAGTCTTGGGAAATATACATTGAAATATTTAGATATTTACTCAACTATTAGGAATAAAGAAACGAGATCACAACCAGATCAGAAAAACTATATACTGTACATATTCAGAATTATATATTACTTGTGTATATGTATGCACATATATCTATCATCTATCATGTATTTATCATCTATCTTTCTGTTATCTATCTACCTATCAATCCATCTATCCATCTATCTACCTATTATGAGAGAGGAAAAGGAAGGTTTTCCCAGCCTGGCTGTGGCTATTGAGGCTTCAAAAACAGCACTATTCTCCTGACCTTTTTCAATCTTGCCTTGAATTTTATTGAAGTGAACTCATTCCATACATATTTCTTGGCTCAGCATTATGATTTTGAGATGCACCTGTCTGCTGTGTAGAGTGGCGGTTTGTTAATGTCCATGGCTGTGTAGGTTCTATCCAGTCTCCCACTGATGTGCATTTGGGTTGTTTCTTCTTTTTGAATGATGCGGCTTTCTTTTTGAATTTTGGCACACATGTTTTGTGGACATATGTATACATTTGTGTGGGTTAAGTCATAGGAGTAGGGTGGTGAACTCGTGTGACAGGGACCCCTCCCCAGTCATCAGTGACTGACAGCAGTCCAAGTTGGTGAAGAAGCATTCCTGGTGCTCCACATCCTCATCAACACTTGCTGTTGTTGGGCCGTTGAGTTTAGCCCCTTTACTGGATGCATATTGCTGTCTTGTTACGGGTTTATGGATTCTCTAATGCTATTGAAACTGAAGCTTTATGCTTTTCAGATACACTGTTTTGTGAAGTGTTTATTCAAGCCCATTTCCCGTTTCTCTGTGGGCTCTCACCTCCTGTTGATTTGGAGATGGTTTTTATGTAGGTGGGTAGAATTCCCCTGTTGATACACCTCCTCCCATTGCTCTTTCCTGTTCTGTGGTTTGACTTTTCAGGCCCTTCATGATATCTTCTGAGAAGTAGTTTTAGTGAAGTCCAAACTGTCAGGTTTTCCTGGAAAACCATATTCTAATCTTTATCCTCTTAATGGACTGAATAGAAGACGTTGTGTAAAGGAAAAGCAGGATATCTCTGAGCTAATTCCCTGGCCTCTCCTGTCACTTTGGTGTGAGTGGAATGAGAGAATACCCATGGGAAAACAGGCCAATGGGATGAAAGAACACCCATGGAAGTGACAGGAATCCAAGTGTCATCCTAGCTCAGACTTAAGTCCTAGCAGCTGACTGACCCCCTGCAGATGATACACGTCACTTCCCTAACCTGGCAAGTGAGGCTAACACCCACCTCTGAGGTTGACCAGGAGTCTGTGATGCCATTATGGACTAAAGGTATCTATGCATTCATTCAGTGTTTCTGAGTGGCTGTATGTGCCAGCCCTGGAGCAGGAAAATAGTAGGTACTTCATCGATAATTAGCCCAGATAGTCAGCAGAGAGATGAGGAAGAAGTGACATAGCAACCCTATACACTTTTATTCTGAGCAGTGCTGGAGATAAAATCACACGCAGTCCAGCTTTGGTCCCACTGTTCCCCAAGCAAGCACGGAGAGCAAAGGCTCAGACATGTGCTGCCAGCTGAGGTGCTTCTGGTCTCAACAGCTGGACAATGGGAAGCAATAAGGCTGTGAAAACAGCCACACTTTCTTGAAAGTCTAAACCAGCAGCCAGCATCTCCCCAGCAGAGTCAGGTCTGGCCCAGATCAGAATGGGCAGTCCAGGCAGGTGGGTGGGTGGGGCAGAAGGTAGTCACACAGATAGATAAATGGCAGTCTGTGAGACATACAGTCCCAGGCAAAAGGGCCCAGGCATCAGAGGATGGAACTTTTAGCATACTATTTTGTCTAATCTCATTAAACCCATTTTACAGATTAGAATACTGAGTCAGTGACACGTCTGACAGTACCTTGGATGGCAGAAATGTGATGAGAACCCAAGTTGGCCAACTTGTCCTTCTACTCAGTGCTGACCCAGACCACTGGATAATTATTTTCTCAGCACCTTTACCAAAATTGTACCCAAGTTGAAGCCTAGGACAGCACATGCCTAGAGAAAAAATGTGAATGGAACTAGCACCAGGTCCCTCCCTAAACACCAAATTAATCTGCTCAGGGAAGAAACACGCTTACACCTTTCATCATTTACCTGGTACATGAATATTATTAAAGGTGCCATGCTGGACCTGGGGAAGAATCTACTTCCTCTATTTCTCGAGAGCACACAGTCAGGTGAGTAGGGGCAGCAGGGAGCAAGAGTTCGACTCTGAGGCTCAGCTGCTGAATAGAAAATGCAGAGGGGTGGAGAAGGAGAAGGTGCCCAGGCAGGGAGCACCTGGCTCAGACTACCCGGCTCTGGGGTGCAGGCTGGAACCTTCATACCACCATCATGATATGTAAAGCCGAGGCCTTACGTATCAAGCTGGGTACCAGCACGGGCTGCCTGCCAAACCTAACCCCCCAGTGCATACTTGGTTCATTGGGCCCTGGTGCCTAGTGCCCCGCCCAGGGCTGCCCAACTTCCCTGGTCACTCTCCCCCGACGGCGCTGGCACCAGCAGCCGGCAGTGACTTTCATCCTGGAAACCCCAGGTGGATCCCGGATGCGCAGCCTGCAGACAAACATCCTCAGGGCTGTTCCCTAGCAACCCACTCTGCTCCAGAGCTGCAGGTCCACAGCAAAAGCCCTCCCCTCCGTTTGCAGCGAGGCGTTTGGTTTTAGGTGCTCCGGGATGCTTCCTAATGTCCCTTCAGTGATCCACGAAGACATTTGCTTATAAAATCTGCCATGTGCCTCCCTTCTCCTGCCTGCCCCCACCCCTGCCCTTCCGCCAGAACTAAGTGCAGTGAGCCCTCTGCGACAGAGGCAGCCAGTGGAACCCCGGGTGGCTTGTCGAACAAAGCCCTCGTTCCACGGTAGCGGCGGCAGCGTGGGGCAACTTCCCTGGTGGCAATGCTGCTGCCCACCGTGGGCTGTGCTGGAGGCGGGTGGAGGGATGGCCAGGATCCAGAAGACAAGAAGCAAAACAAGTCCTGCGCCAGGCAGCGGTGGAGGAGGGGGGAGGAGAAGAAAGGGGAGGAGGCGGTGGGGAGGAGAGGGAGGGAGGAGGAGAGGCCACTTCATTTATTTATTATGATGCCTGTTGTGGTGTTGGTCTCATGTGTGGGGAGCAGACTGTATTTTATGTTTTAATCCTCCAAGCTGTGTGTGTGGGCTGGGGATAATTACATTGAAAAATGTGTCTAATATGCGGAAGGTTCTTTTTGTGGGGAGTGGGAATGCTCTGGCGGAAAATCTTCTTCATGGCAACTGGTCCCTTTTCCATCAGCCTCTCAGAAGGTGCCAGTAATTGGGAGCGTGGCAGAAGCCTGCCCCCCCCCATACCCCAGCCGCACCAGGGCTCCTCAGGTGTGGGGAGGGAGGGGGCCCGGCCTCAGTGGAGCAGGAGTGCCCCTCCCCTCACCTTGCCTGTCCGCAGCCCAGGGTGTGTGGGAGGGGTGACAGGCAGGATACAAATGGGAGGGCTGATTGCTTTCTTGGCCACAGCCTTGGGCCCAGCTGCTGAAGAATGCAGGAGGGAGGTGACAGGCGGGCTGCTAGGAGACAGAGCTGCGGTGTGCACTGACACACACGTGCATGTGCATACAGATGGCCACACAGACACAGCCCGGCCTACCCATCCACACTCAATACATGTGCTCACGCACACACTAACACGTGCACGTACATACCTGTGCACACCCACGCTCACGACTACTCATGCACAGAGGCACATGTACACAGGCACGCGCACAGGGGCACACACGCCAATACCTCCCCACACAGCGCAAACAGGCGTGCACACACGCGTGACTCACATATAGGTACCAGCTTACTAGCCATGCTGGCTGCCAGCTGCACATCTGTTCACACTAATTCACGCCTTTTACCCATTGTCCTTCTCCTAAGCATGAGCACTCCCTTCCATTCTCTCTACCACACTCACCTTCATATGTATTTGGACACGCTCATACCACGGCTTGCCAGAGCTGACGATTGTGAAGTGGTGTCAGAAATATTGCCAGTGACATTTTTATTTGGAATTTTAGAAAACTGACATCTGCCTTCCTTAAAAGGCCAGCAAAAACAAAACAAAACAAAAAAATCCACAACCCTGACACGCTAAATGTTTATTTTTTAGCACACATGCCTTGGTGGTGGCACTGTTCACTTAATTCAAGCCACATGTGAGTGTGCAAACTTTCCTTTGGCGGGGGGGGGCAGCTAACTTGATGCCTGTTTACCCAGTAACTGCAGATCCAATGGAAAAAGGGCCCAGCCTACTGAGATGCCAATTAGTCTCCCTGCCCATGGTGGGTCAGCATCCCCACAGGAAGAAATCCAGGGAGCGGACAGTGAGGTCCTTGGAAAGCCCAGCTGTGATGAATAGGACTTCTGGTTCCCCTGGGACCTGGCTGGTTGTTTTGTAGGAAATTGAATTTCTTGGTAAGTTAGAAGATGTGCTAATGAGTACTAATGTCAGGCCAGGGCAGGAGCTGAGGGTGGGCTCCGGCCTGGGCGTCAGCTGGGTCAGTTCCTTTTCAGCCTCTGTGACTCCCATCCTCCTTTCTGCCGCCCCCTCTAACCTCCAGCAGAATTCATCCACCAGACTGCTGTGCTCCCCTGCCCCCCCCAGGCCCTCCTGTCAAAAGTGCCCTCCTCTGGCATCCTGCAGACCTTCAGTGGGCAGAAGCTGCTGAGACAACCTGCAGTCTGCAGGATCTGGCCAGGGCAGGGGTAGGGGTGGCAGCCTTGGCCCCTTCTCTGTGGGTGGCAGATCGAGTGGCCTCTGCTTCTCCAAACACTTCATACTGGACTCTTCCCTGGGCAGTGCAGCACTGGGCAGTGTTTCCTGAGCTCACTCTGTTCTCAGCCTAGACCAACCCACTGGGCATCTACAGAAACTTCTTCACCTCCATTGCTTTCGTTGCAGTGAGAGCAGGACTCAGCGCCAGGAGGGCGGACGTCCAGGGCCTCCAGGCCATGGCTTCCTGGATCTGGTGAGCTGTGTTCCTCTATCCACCCTGCTTCACCTGAGCTGACTGTCCTCGGATGCTCCAGACGTGGCCCCACGGCAGGCAGGGCCTTTGGATGGGCTACTTCTGCTGCCAGGGAAGTTCCCGGCCTGGACATAAACATGGCTCCCTTCCCACTTTGCTAGGTCATTCCAGAAACGGACCCTAGTCCCTAGTCTTCCCTACCCCACTTCTCTCTCCAGCCTTTGCCCACTCCTGTCCAGCTGTGTATGTCCCCGGAACATGAGCTTTGGAAAGACACGCAGGATTTGCTTTGATCATTGTCATTGTGTCTCCTGCACCCAATCCAAGTCCGCACACGGGGAGCTGCTCCACAGCTACTGCCTGGGAGACGAAGTGGGCGCCATGCTCGGCCTCTAGGCCCACCTGGCCTCCTCAGTGCATCCCCAGGATGGCCTCTTCCGGTTCATCTCAGGCCAGTGCAAACTGCCAGACTTTTCTATTTTTAAAAATATTATAACTGTTCATCTTTACGGAGTACAATGTGATGTTTCGATTCATGCACACGTTGTGTCATGATCAAATCAGGGTAATTAGCATATCTATCGCTTCATACATTTATCGTTTCTTTGTGGTTAGAGCATTCAAAACCTCTCTTTTAGCTGCTTTGAAATACACAATACATCATTGCGAACTATGGTCGCCCTAATATGCAATAAAAAGCCAGAACTTATTTCTCTAATCTCTGAACTTCTCTTTCTTTGAAGTCTAAACATGTGTTGAGGGCCCTTGATGTGTATTGACTCAGATTACAAGCCCAGACTGTTTTAATTGAATATACACTGGAAATTTCTCATGTGCTTTTAAATGTTTTACATGCACTCTCTGATTTGCTGGTCACAAAGCTGCAAGGTATGAAGCAGCATTGTCCTCACTGCACAGATGAGCGTAAAGCTCAGAGAGGTGAAGTGATTCAGCTGGGTCACACAGTTCTCCCGCCTGTGGTCCTTCTCTGTACCCAATATGGCTTCCTGGAGGTGGTGGCCTCTGGCCTTAGCTGGCACCTGGCTATTTACCGTTCATCTAGGTCGTCTGCTGTGAGAACCCCAAGCAAGAAAGTCCTCTGTCAGGCAAAGAGCATCACAATGCCAGCACAAAGCGAGGGATGTCTCCAGCAAGAGTAGTCTCTAAAAAAACCCCAACACTTCTTGACCTGGTATGTTCTTCTAGCCTTTGGGACTCTGCATCCATATCTATGAAATGGGCTGAACACCTCCCTGCAGGGAGTTATGAAACACAGCACAGTTGCTTTGTTCTAACCCCAAATAATCTTTCTATAAGCAATACATGGACTCCAAAAGCAGAGAAGTCAGTCTCCACAAGGTACCTTTTCACTGTTGCCCAAGATCACATTTGCATTATTAGGTGGCTACCCTGCCCCATGGACTCGTGGTGTTATAGGCCACTAAAAATGCTATGCCTTGGCCCCCAGAAGTTGCCCTATGTAGCACCGTGGACTCCCCCACACTGGACATGTCTGCTGGGTCTACCCAGAGGATTCCATCTGTGTCCCCAAACAGGAGTGTGTGGGAGGTAATGGGGTGGTAATAAGACCAACACAGAAGAAAGAAGACCTTGGACCACTGCATGCCAGGGTGGGGTAAGAGAGAGCCAGGAAAACTTGCCAGGGTGGGGGCGAGAGGCAAATGGGATCAGTGCAGGGAGGAGGTGCAGGGACACAGGATGGAAGCTGGTGGCAAATGCACACTTTCAGCCCCATCCCAGGTCCTAGGGACATTTGTACATAGCGGCCTCCAGCCTTGAGCTTGGATCCTGGGGACATTTCCACACCGCAGCCCGCAGCCACCGCGGAGCAAACAAAGCCAGAGGTGCCGCTGTAGACATGGCACGGCGGCTGTGAAACAGGGGCTGTCTGCACCTTTCAATGCTGCCGTCTCATTAATCTTGTACCTCTGCAGCCCTTCTGAAGAGCGCACTCACAGCAGCTCATTCATTACGGTCTAATAACAGCGGCGGGCCTGCGAGCACCCGGCTGCCGAGGAGCCGGCCTCTGCAGCTGCGGAAAGCCAATACCTTTTTAAATACATTTACACAGCAATAAATAAAAGCGGTCTCAGTTTACCTCTTTATTAAACTCTATTTGCGAGTCGGAGTTAAGGGCCGCATTTGTGTCTTGCTATTCAAATTTATTCGTGCGCGTCTCCTTGGCTGGCCACATTTATTCCGTCACCAATAATGGTGGCTGAAGCTTAAGAGGGTCTTTCATCACCAGCCGCCCTCATTAAGGGCTCTGCTCCAGGCTCCTGGTCTCGATTTAGCTGCCATGCAGACCACCCCCATTATCCAGAGGGGAAAACAAAGGCAGAGAACTGTCAGGCACGCCTTCATTAGTTTCACGCAATAACCAGCCAGACGATGCCAGAAGCTGGTGAGATCAGTGCCCTCCAAACTCTGGCGCAGACAGAGTCCCTTAAAAGCACTCTTGTATCCTCCCCCACCCCATCCACGGTGTTAGAGGCTCACAGAGGAGTACAAGAAACACTCTGAGAAAGCAAGGAATTCGTTCAAACTGGTCTTGATCTTGAGCATTCACGCTCTGTCAACACCAGCCTGTTTCAAGGAACCAGCAGTCCGTGGATAGGTCGAGAGAACGGGCAGCATGGGGACCTCACTGCTCCCATGGCGGGCAAGGTCTTGTTCCCCACAGCACCTCAAAACATTCAGTCCCCGCTCCTTGGGCCTCCCTGGCAGGGGTTCTTCGACTCCCCGAAAATAGCCCCTGTGGACAAGCAGCTCCATGGCTGGCCGGAACCCCTGTCCCGAAGTTCATGGAACATTCCACCCTTCTGCTGTCAGGGCCCAAAGGCCCCATACTGTCCTCAGAAAAAAACCAAAGCAAGTGGGCACCAGGGTGCTGGCTGGTTGGGGCCAGAACACAGGATGGCGAGGACTTCCTGGGCAGGTGAGGACTGTACAGTTTTGTAACGGCAGCATGAGCAGAGCCCCAGGAGCGGACCTGGATGCATGGACCTGCCCTCCTGTCACTTTCAGTTCCACTTCCCCATTCCACTATGAATGGAAGATTAGTGGGCTCTGGCCTTCCAGCTGTCCACCTGGAAAAGTCCTACGCTCTTGTAGTCACCACAACGGCATCCCAGTGCTGAATATGGGAGCATGCAGGAAAGAGTAGCCTGAGCAAGACAGCAGAGTCCCAAGTGGAACCGTGATGCCTGTTCTTCCTGAATGGGCAAATTGGGCACAGAGAGGTTGAATGTTTTGCCAAAGGCCACATAGCTACTTAGGGTTCCAATGCAGGAAGTCCCCTCGATCTTCTACCTGGTACTGCCATCTCCGCAGAAGAGGGGTCAGGAATCACCTGCTGCCAGCACAGGCTCTTTCCCTCTCTCTGCTTCCTGGCCGTCATGAGGTGAGCAAGTTTCCCCCACCAGCTGGCCATCACACACGCTCGGTCCCTTCTCTGTGTGCTGGAATCAAAGTACCGACTTGCACAGTTGTTCTTCTAGGTACAAAGTGGTCACAGGGTTAAGTGTTGGACAATGAAACATACATTTGAAATTTTTGCTTAAATCTGCAGGGTAGAGGGCGAACTTCTTTCTGGAAAAGACTTGGTGAGAGTGAAGGATTTGCTTGTCATCTGGGCTGTGCTGCTGGCTTTGTGGGTGCTGGGCACTTGACTTTGGATTCCTTCCTACGTATACCTGGGGGCCTAATCAATGTGTATAATAATCGCATGAAGGGCTGGATAAAACAGTGGGTGGGGAGGAAGGAGAGGTCTCTGTGCGCTGGAGTGATACAGAAGTTTTCTCCCAGGATGCTATGCAAGGAAGGGTAAGGTTTACCTACGAAGGGAAGGTACAGTAAGAAGCTGGAGGCAGAGAGGACCACAGGAGCCAGAGAACAGGGAAGGGAAGGAGCACAACACATTTTCCAGGTTAACCCACTTTCTGTGGTAGAGGCGGGCTCCGTGTACTCCCCACATTATGGTGAGTAAGCTTCCCCATATTTTGCTTTCTTCCCCCACATTTTTTAAATTTTCAGTGGCAGAAAGTTACAGCAGACAAATGGCAATGCTTGCTTCCGGTAACAGACTTGAGCACAGCTTCCCCCAGACACAGGTGCAGAAACTCACCGGATTTCCTTCCCCTGAAATTGCAGTTCTTTATTGTCTAGAAATCCTCAAAGATAACTTCTGCTTCAATTCAAGGGGCAAGGCACATACTGGAGTCCACTGGTGCCTTTGAGAGGGGCTGGGAGCTTTGAGCCCGCCAGGATCACTTGGCAGGCAACTTCCAAAGCCCTACATACCAAGCGGGGCTCCCTGGGCCCGAGCGTGGATGTACAGAACAGCTTGTGCAGAAACCAAGATGTTATAACTCCCCAAACTCAGGACTCGTTCCAACAGGTCCCCGCTATTGACTTAGATGATTCTACTGGAATGTGACTTACATCTACACAAAGCTAGGAATAAACTTCCTCTGCTTATAGTTTACCTAAAATGGGGAACACAGACATCATCCCATGTTTAAAAATAAGATTGAGGAACTGCAAATGTCAATTAACATCAGTGGGATGTTGCTTTTTGTGGGCCCAAAGTTGCACCAGAGTCCTGCATAGGATGATACCTGTCAGAGCAGACCGAGCTGTGAGTTTTTCCTGATCCTCTTCCTATGACAGTGGGGGGAGATTTTCCACTACTGTGGCCACTGGAACCTGTGCAGTGTCTGTTCATATGAATGCCAGCCACAGTGCCATCTGGGCTTCCGTGGGTAGTAGATCATATGGTGCCAGCAAGACATCTGACAACTTGGGAGATACTTTGGAGCAAGGTGTCATCTATGTCATAGTTCCCAACCTTAGCTGACACTGGAATCTCTCAGGGAGGCCTTTGGAATGTTCATGCTCAGGCCACGCCTCAGACTGAGTAAGTTTCAAGGCTTAAACTGCTCCCTCGGTAAGCCAGTGCCCAGGCACACTGAGGACCGGAGATCTAGACCAGCTTCTCAACCTGGAGCTTGTGTCCAAGCCACCTGGCAACGGTGTGAAAACCCAGCGCACCGGGCTCCATCCTCTGATTGCCGATTCTGCAGGGCCTAGAGTGAGCCGAGCGACCAGTGTCTGTCACAGGGTTCCTAAGTGATGCTGATCCCACTGGTTTGGGGACCATTTTTTGAGAGCGAACAGCTTCCGCAATCTGAATAAACATATTCACTTGTTATAGATTATGGTAGAAATTAAAATATTTGCATCAAGAACTCATGTGTTTCAGAGCAAGAAGCTCGAGAAGCTCAGTTTGAGAAATATTCAAGGAATAGACCCAGCAGGGGATTTGTAATCCAAGAACCAGGACTCAAATCCTACCTCTACTCACAGGCCACTAGTTTGGCCTCTGGTCAACCGTTCACTCTCTGAGCCCCGTGAGACTTGCTGATGGGGCATCAGCTGCAGCCGTGCAGAAGGTGCTGTACCCAAGTCAGCCTTGAGAGGGGCGAGAGAGTTTAGGGCTCATGCCCAGCTCCTGGGTGTGTGGCTGTGTGGTCCTGGGCACGGTGCTCATCAGCACCGGAAATGGGAAAGAATAGGCCAATGATGGTGATAGTCTCACCTTGGGGCTCTAACATACGTGGACACACTTCAAACTGCGAAGCACTCATTGACTTATTTTGTAAATTAAAACATTTTGAATGTAGTAGAGATGCTGTGAGTTAAGTTGCAAAGGAACCAGCCTCACTAATCCATCTTTCTTGTCCACATTCAAGTATGGTCCTAAAGGTGAATCCAACTAGCAGTTTGGTGAAAGCCCTTGTATTACCAAAGCTGAAAAGTGACCAGAACCCCCAAAGATGCTAGTTAGCAGGTAACCTAAAGAAGGTGTCTACCCAGTCTCCAGGGAAACAGAAGGAATGAGCTTCTCTTCATGATCTAGCTTTCAGCTGACCCTCAAGGGGAAAATAAAATTTTTAAAATGATGAAAAATAGAAGGTTAGAGATGGAAGTATGACTCAGGAAGGTGTTCAAAAGACGGACTGGTGCTTGTCCCCTTCTCTGTGCCCAGCTGGCTTTTCCCATCTCTGTCACAACCTTCAGCCAGATTGGGAGAAATGGCAACAACTCTACTGTCACAAAACCACAAGCTCTTCAGAAGTGGCTCTGGTTCTTACTACATTTCCAGCCCAGATCCTAGTCTCCACACAGATTGAATGGATGGATGGATGGATGGATGGATGGATAAAAGAAACAAACTTGAAGTATGCTAAGGACATCCTGTAGAATTCAGATAATTCAGAGCTCGGAAATGTGCTGGTGATTTGACATTAGTAATGTAGTAAAGGGGATGATGGTTTCTGAGGAAACCAAGAAAAACTCTGGAAATCAAGTAATTGAGTAGCAGGACAGCAGACACACTGCAGTTAATATATCAATTTAAAGTGTTCACATGAGCAGATAGGCTTTGAATTAGTTGTAAACCTTGATGGAGAGAAGAAAGAAAAGAAAGAAGGAAGCCAAGAAAGTAGGAAAAGATCTTGACATTGTATTGGACAACTCAGTGAAGAAACTAGAACACAATGATTGACTTTGCAATTCAGATGTTCAGTGTGACTGAGGAGGGGAGAGGAAATGGAAATTATTTTAATGCCTGCAAGAGAAGGTCACTAAGTTAGAGACCCAGATGATTTTCTCCTACTTATCTGTACCCCTAACCATAAAGAAACAGGGTTGAAGCCCAGACTGAAGAGGTTCAAAGAAGCATTTTTGGAAAACTGAAAAAGAGCAGCTGGGAACCCAGAGAGCAGAGTCCAAATCACAAGTTCCTGTTTGTCTTACTGCATTTGGCAGAAGCTGACAGTCACTCTGAATGAAAAGCCCCAAGTCTAAGGCAGAAAGAAGGAAATTGCTTTTTCTGGGCCATGTGTAACTTGGAGCAACATGGCAATTTTGTTTTATTGTGACTTCCCACTTAGGAGGACTCAGAAATAAAGATTAAATATGGGATGTCTGTGAGTGGGTAGTCTCACCAGGATGTGACTAGCAGAGGCCATCAATCCTTGTGTCCAAAGGAGCCAAGTGGGGCCAAACAGAGCACCTCTTGCTCCTTGCAACACCCTATGTGTAGAATTAGATGCATCTAAGGGAACCAATGTGCTTTCTGGAGTGCTGCCTGTGGTTACAGTGGAGGAAAATGATATGGAAAGTCAGCTGTGGAATTATTGTTCCACATTCTACCAGGAAAATGAGTTTGCTTTGTCTGGTGTGTCCTGACTGTGACCCTGACACTCCTAAAACATGACCTTGTAAGGAAACATGCACTTTCTTTAAGGTCTCTCTCTCTCTCTCTCTCTCTCACACACACACACACACACACACACACACACACACACACTGGAAGCATTTCTTAAATTGTTGGAAAAAGCCATTTGAAGAACAAAAAGAAAAGAAAGAAACCCTTATCCCACAGGTGATCAATTACCTTGGGCCAAAACCTATTTGAAAGTTGTCTCAAGTAACTGTGGCGCTGGCTTGAATGCTTAAACAGACACGACAGCCCAACTTTCCGGTGAAAGATCCACTTGGGCTTCTCATAAAAATAGCTGTGTTAGCGCCACAGGGAGGGAATAACACCCTCCACCTGGAATATGCTAAACTGTTCATTCTACAGACATGCACTCTGGATGGGTGCTGGGCAAGCCAGCTGCAGGACCTTCAGGGACAGCATGCTTCTCTTTAAGCAGATTAGTTTACAGAATTCTCATAGGAGAAAGCTGGGAATTATATGTGAGGCCTATTTGGATAAAACAGTGGCTAAAACCTCTTCTGTCACGTTTTCAATCTTCTGGTGAGCGTCCAGAAGTGGCCTCTACTGGTGAGATGTGGTACTGCAGCTCAGCTTGAGCAGACCTGGTTGAAGCAGGCATGTGAAAATGGGACTTCATAGAACATCAGTATGTTTCAGCAGAAACCTTGGCTGAGGATGAAAAGAGAATGAAAGTCCTAAATGGCCATGCTAACATACCTCAAATGAGAGGTACGCTGAGGCCTGTGGAGTTTCAAACCGTGCCCAGAAACAACTATCCAACTTTCCCCCACCTCCTTACAGAGAGCTGGTTCTGGCAAAAATCTTTATTTCAAAAAGCATCTGACTCAGTATTTTGAGCCATGCATCTAAGTTTGTTTTGGAAGCCATGGAAAAGAGTGGTTTTCTGTTGCATGCAGCAGTCGTGTCATGGGTGTCCTGTGGGTGCTCAGGCACTTAGGACTTATCTGGAAGGATGATGGATACCTTAGGATGGTTTAGAGCCTCAGGTGGGAAGGACAGGTGCAATGCACAAAAAGAACACATCAAGTGGAGAGGGTGTGGGGAGGCCATCATACCCACCTTCCTCTGGCAGGAGGAGAAACTGAGGGCCAGATTTGGGAGGATGATGCCCCAAGAACTCTCACCAAGACGGGTAGATAGGAGACTACCAGTTCATGACTCCATGTAATTTGACAGCCTAGTTCCTGGGTTTTCAGAAAAGTTGATTTAAGGGGCTGTGCAATACTCCCTCCCAGGGGTGATTTCATATTGGAAATCTCATCAATTCTGCACCAAACTTTATTTCTCAGATTATGTCTCCACTCCTAATTTTTGATTTGGAAATTGTGACTGTGGTAACATTGAAGCCTTCTAACCAGCAACACAAGAGGAAAACTAAGCACAGGAGGGCACTGGGCACTGCCCTGGCCCCTTTGGGTCCTCAGTCAACAGGAGATTCTGCCTTTTCCCAGCCCCCATTCTTCTCCAGGAGGAAACTGCAGTGCCCTTCAGGAGACAATTAGAGTCATCTTAAGGAAAACTGAATTAGGGGAATGAGCCTCCATGGACTCAAGAGCATCTTTGACCCGAACATCGCTTATGTTCCTCATAATGGAGCCTTTCTTTAAACATCACACCCCTCAATTAGCTCATAATTGCTGTCCGTGCCATATGAATTATGCATTGTGCAATGCAAATCCAGGTTCCCTGGCACTGGACAGATCACAAGCTGTTGAAGAAGCTGGAGTAATTACCAAAACAATCCCAGGAACCCTGGGGAAAATGAACAGTATCTGACTGTTCCGCCCTGCTTCTCTGCTTCCAGCCTGAGGTTGCCCCCACCCCACCCAGCTTCAATCAGGAGTTTTGCATTGTGTGCTGAGCAAGGTACCACCACCATACACCTGCTTTAATACTTTCATTCCTCACAGTCCTTTGAGGCTGTGCTCCAACTTTATACACTGTTAGCTTCCCATCCCCACCCCTGGGCTGTGTGGGGTTCACGGTGCCTGCCTGTGTGAGGCTCACCTCTGTAACATAAATGGAAGAGTGGGCTTGTTTCAGCAAGTGACAAATGTCATGACAAAGGATGGCTCAAAGCTATAAAAAAAGGACAAAGAGGGCACTTTGAAAGCACTCAAAGTGTTAATTATACAAGGCGAATTACATTTATTGAAGACTACTTCTCAAAACGTCTAAGGGAGGGTAAAGATATATATTCAAAAGCATTAGAATTGCATTTTTTTCCTTATAGTCAAATTCACGCCTGCCGATTCTCAACCATCTATCTTTTCATACTATTATCTCAAATCATTTGGTTAATACTGTGCATATACACATGCGTGTGTGTGTAATGGCTGTGTCAAGTTTAATGGTGACAAGAGCCATGGGTCCCACAGGGGCTCCTACCTTCTCACTACCACCATATCTAGATTTTAATACAGAAACTATCACATCACTACATCATGCCAATACTCAGGCAGTTTGAATAAGATATGGCCAGATTCTTATATCTAAAGCATTTGCCATAAAGTGATTATTCTCTGCAAATTCATTTGGCTTAAAGAGGTAACTGTTTATATTCAGATTCTATGCATGTCTGAGGTGAACACAGAACCTTTCTTCCCTTCCTGTTTCTCTCTCTCTCTCTCTCTCTCTCTCTCTCTCTCTCTCTCTCTCTCTCTCTCACATCAAACCTAGGCTCTTCCCACTGAGCTACATCCCCATCCCTTTTCATTCCTTATTTTGAGACAGGGTCTCACAAGTCTCTAAGTTGCCCAGGCTGGACTTGAACTTAGGATCCTCCTGCCTCAGCCTCCCAATGGTTTGCTTTCTTTATCCCGCCTGGTCCATGGAAATTGTCCTGGGCCTGTCATCCGAACAGACATGTGTGGTCCCTGTCCCAATGAGGCTTTCCATCTTGTGAGAGGATCAGATGTTTAACAGGACCACTTAAACACATCAGCAGCAGTGCTGATAATTGCTCTCAGGCCAGCCCAGGTTGCCATGGGCACAGGTGTGTGGATCAGATTTGGAGAAGGACTGACATTTAGGCTGTGACACAGAGCACACATGGCATTAACTGGGTGTAGTTGAGGGAAAGCCCTCCATAAAAGACAGGCATGTTAGGATGTCACCATGTGGGTGCTGGTGACAATGGCTCTTTCCTTCCTCCTTCAGTACTTTTACTTGCAAATATCCAGTGGGCATCGAAACACTCCTGAATAGAGGTTTCAGAAATGACCACAATAAGCTGAGGACTCTGGCTTGTGTCTAGGTTCCTGCTTTTGGAGGGGCTCCTCCAGCACCGAAGAGCTGTGGGTATTACTCTAGGAGCAGGTACTGGCCACAGCCCTGTTGAGCCTTAACTGGGTTTTGGGTGGACCAGGGGTGCCCTGGTCCCCACTCCCTGTCGATCACCCTTCCCGAGGTCCATTCCATCTCTGTCCACCAAAAGACAGATGTAAGGCAAAATATGGAAGAATTTCATGAACATGCCATGTTCATGCATAGTCTAGTACCTTCCAAGCTGTGTTAAATCAAAAAATAACTTCGCCAAATGTCAGTGGGTGTTATCAACAATAAGTGCGGAGGAGTCCTAATAAGTCTAGGAAACAGATTAAGCAGAGACACACTTTTATTGCAAGAAGACTTATCAGAGCCTTTGATGTTGTAGTGTGGTATTAGGGCTCTAATTAGGATGCAATTTGTAATATTTTTCAAATGTATTTGACCTTGAATTATAGTTCTATTTCAAAATAAAAGACTGATAATAGGAAATAGGGAGAGAGATATTTTGCAAAAGAAAAGGGGCCAAGAGATGGAGGGAGGATGGGGGGTGAGGAAGAAGAGAATGAAGAATTAAGATGTTATGTACATGTACCAGCTGCCCACAAGGACATAATCATTATGCACTGCAAACACATACAAGTAAAAGAGAAGTTAAAAAATCGGTTTGCTAAGTGCTGTTTAAATAAGCAACTAAAATTTAAGATTAAAAAGTGAAATAGGTCTCAGAGGTCACTTTCTCCAAACTTCCCACTGCAGAGAATTGTGAATAAAAATCACCCATCCACACCTACTTTGACATGATTGTAAGTGTGTCTTGTGAAGTCATAGGAGACAAAAAGAGAAAAGAACAAGGATAGTTCCGTACTTTACCGTGTGGCTCTGGGCAAGTCCCCATGGTGGCCCTGTCCGGTCAGGTACTCAGTGACAACAAAGCGTCCTTGGGTTGTAACTGTAAAGAACCTGGTTCAGAGCAAGTGCTTAATAAGGTATCAGCCATCCCCCTTCCAAAGAAATAAGCATCACGCTTTATACAAGTGATATGTGCAAATATTCTACACGCAGTATGCAATATTCAAGATTTTTTTTATAATGTTGGGTTTTTTCCTCATCCCTGAAGGAACGTATTAATGTGTAAAGTAAAACGTGTTCAATCCTGCTGGGTTAGGCAATGCCTCTCTCTCCCAAGAAGCTCTTCTATTTTATAACCCAGTGTTAAACTTCATTAAATACAAACACTCTGGAATTTATTATCCTTTCTAGGAACCTAGGCTTCCGAATTAGAGCGTCGCAAAGTCTGGGCTCCCCTTCCATTTAGAAAAGACAGACATTGAGCGGAAGAAGCTCTGTGTGAAGCCACCCCCGGGGAGTGGCCACATGTAGTGTGGGTCTTTCCTCTCGTGGGCCAATCTTCTTTGCTTTTCTCCGAAACCTAAGTCCCAGTATGCCTGAGTGTTTGCTTGTGGATTCTCCGAGCCTCCGCAAACCCAGGAAACTCCCGGCGATTTTTGCCCCCTCACCAGTTTGAGATGTTACTTGTTGACAGGAGAAAGCTATCAGCACTTCGAGTCTGATGTTTTGTGTAAATGGAGGACTCAGCCTGTGTGAGTAGAGTTGGAGCCAGGGTCCACAGGGGCATTTGGAGAAGGAAGAAATCGTGCTCGCTTCCAGGACCAAGCTGCTTTCTGACTGGCACGTGGGGGGGGGGCAGGTTGAACCCTGACAGTTATGCAAATCAGTTGTGGCAGTTTTTGAAGTCAAAACAAAGTATGCATCTCCGAACATACATCCTATACCACATAAAGGGAGATGAAAAGAGTGTCGGTTTTCCCTCTCTGGCACTCACCCAGAGAGGGTCCAGTGGCGCTGCAAAGAGGGAACAGTGACAGGTTGGGGTCTGGGGTCTGAATTCTGCTTCACTCCCTCTGCTCATCACTGTGTGACCTTGGGCATGTCACATGCCTTCCCTTCGGTCTGAAACCTTATCAGTCCTGTGTTAGGGCTGCTTGGCTGTAGGTCAGAACAAAACAAGGTCCCTTCCACTGTCCTGCTAAGTGCAGGGCAAGACCCACACTTGTGCTACAAGCGAAACTGGATAGTCCCTGCCCCTCAGGAGCTAGGTGGATGCGCCAAGTGTGAACTGGTGGGTTGGCACAGCTATCAGGGGACGCATGGTACAGTTTCACAGGGAATGCTGAACAGAGACCCTAGCCCCTCGTCTAGAAAAAGTCGTGTCTTCTCACTTCTATAGCTGCACCATAGAAGCCAACCAGGTTTCATCTTCTCGAAGCTCATATGCTTCCAGTATCCCCCAAACCAAGTTCTAGGAAGGTCTGTAAAACCCTGAAGGCAAGCAGCAGAGATGTTTTAGGCTGGATCATGGATGTCACTTGGCCCATCTCTAACATTACAAGGGAGGAGGTTGAGGCAGAGCATTTGCAAGAAGACTCTTGGTGAGTTAGGAGTAGGAGTGGTACTGAAACTCAGCGTGCTGTCTGGGGCAGCCCCTGGGCACCAGCTGCTCAGGGAGCTGTGTGTCCTGGGTAGTACTTAGCGTTTCTTGGCAGGAGTGCACCTGTCTGTCCCTGGTTCCGAAGGTGCTTGGCAGGGCCCTCTGTAAGGTGCGGGGCTGCCAGGCCCGGCCCGACACCCTCTACTTCTGCTCTCCAACAGCCTCTCCCCTTGCTTTGGGGTCCCTGGGAGCCTGAAGATGAAGGACAAGAACACCTGTGCCCCTCCTGAAACTTGACATAGGCTTGAACATCTTGAGCCACAGGGACACAGACCACCATGCGTCTAAATCTCTCTGGGCCCGTGCATGGGCAGAGAGGCTCCTGGTCGTGTGGAACCGGGAGTGGAGACGGAGGACAGTATAGACCAGAGAAATGCACCTGTTCACGTTTGCAGACATTTATTGAGTGCCTACTATGTGCCAGGCACAGGATGGTCATGATCCCAGACATGTAATCAGCACCCTGGCATACAGTCTTCTTTCTGGATGTCAGGTGTCCAGTCCTGGGCTTCTTTCTTTCTTTCTTTCTTTCTTTCTTTCTTTCTTTCTTTCTTTCTTTCTTTCTTTCTTTCTTCTTTCTTTCCACACCAACAAAACTCTGACCTCTCCCTGAGCACACAATGCAGACAGTCACTCATGCATTAACAACCACCGGGCCCCAAAGGTCGTTTCTATGACAACCCTGGGGTCCTTAATGACCCTGGCAGGCCAATGATTTTGTTTTGTTTGAGAGTGAAGGAATAATAAGTCAGGCTGGCCGCTCAGGAGCTCGCCCTCTCCCCGCGCCTGCCTCCTCCCTGCCTGATATACTGTTCATTATCTGGCTGCCACATCAGCCCCAGAGATGCAGCAGCCAGTGCTGAAAGACAGGAGCCTGGCTTCAGACAAAGAGCTGTAAAGGACCAGAGTGTGCCCACATCCACAGCTGCCCAGCTTCATTAATTCCATCACTGGCCGAGAAGTGAGAGCAAGAGCCCTGGGGTCCCCAGATCCTGAAGTCCAGAGGTGCCTGCCTGAACCCCACACCTCTGTGCGTTCTTCAGAAAGAATTGTCTGCAGAGCTCTGTCCAGAGACCTCTTTACCCAGAGGTGTGCCCAGCTCGCTGCACGGCTGCACGGCTCCTGTTGGCGAGACCTATCATTTTAACGACGGGATGAACCAGGCAATTAATGTGTAGCCCCACCAGCCTCAGGACGTAGCACAGTAACCGGGGAAGAGGCTCAGTGGTGCAGACAAAGGCGGGCAGCGTGGCTTCCCAGCTGCTTCTGATCGGCCCTGAGTGGGTCCTGCCTTCTGGGTTCTCCAGCTCTGGTACTCAGGTTCTACCCTCAGAAACATGCCCGGAGGACAAAGCTTTCATTGTCTTCTGATCTTGGGATAAACAGGACTCCAGCTTGCCACATTAATTTTCAGATGTGGCACTCGGCAGCATGGGAGTTTTGCTAGCAGACATTTGGAATTATTTTTGTTGTGTGTGCATGGCTAAAATCCCCTAGAATAAGTCATTATCTTCTAAAAAAAAAAAAATCAGCTCCTACTGGCTGCACGGAGGCCCAATGAGCTGGCTCATTCTCCACACTTTCCCTGAAGTAATTAGCGTTTTCATTTCTCCCAACCTGCCTATTAGATAAAGTCTAGGATCCCCCTTGGATGGGAGTGCATTGTTTCAAGCTGACTTGCCTCAGCCTTCTCCCTAAGAAACAAAGGGAGAAATCTGGAGAAGGGCACAAAGAGATGAGTGACGGAGGTCACAGCTGCATTCTCCTGTGGGGACTGGTTATTCACTCAGGAGATGGATACAGGGCAGTGTGGCACAGCCAGGAGCCACAGACATGGGTGCTGCAGGGGCCCAGGATTTGCTCTTGGCCCCACCACATAAGGGCAAGGGATGTCTCCTCTCTGGTGTCCTTTCACCTCTGTCGAGGGAGAACACAAATCAGGAAAGGAAGATTCTGGAGTGGCATTGCCAAGGGCAGTGTGGGTGAGGAGGTGGAATGTGGGGGGGTTTAGGTCTGGGGCAGACTAGAAGGCATCTCCCCTGTCTAAAATGGGGAACAGTGGGTCCAGCTCAGAGCCTGTTGTCCTTCTGGCATGCAGGTCCCAGAGGCCAGAGTTGCAGAAGTTTATAAGAAAAGATAGCCTCTAGAAACCAATGTTCATGTGAAATTCTCAAATTTTCTAATACCAACTGACTCTAACTTTTTGAAGCATTATTAAAGAAAACACATCTGCATGGAGCCAAGGGTCTCGGGCTGCCTGCCTGTGAACTTGTGTCTTGTGTTTAGCTCTCCGTGACTCCACGTACAAATGGACAACCAGGCACAGAGAGGTGACCTGGGAACTGCTCAGGCTTTGAGCTGGATTTCCCGCACCATAAATCCATATGGACATTAAGGTTTAGAAAGCAAATGTGGTGATCTTCAAGGTCTTGGAAGTTGACTGGGGTAGTCTTCAGCCTTTCCTCTGAACCGGGGTTGTTCTTTGAGCTTCCTCCACATCTTTATCCTCGGCGGCTAGAAAAAGATGCCTTCGATCGAGAAGACCCAGTGATCAAGCTCAGCCCAGGGACTCTGAGGCTTGTTTGGACCAAATCTGTCCCTGGGGACAAGGACAGAGTAAAGCATCAGGGCAGGGACGCTGCTTACTCCTTTCTCCAGAGAGAGGGTTGCTCAGCCTCATAATGAATGAGCATTTTGTTCACTCTCACTTTCTAGAATTTAGTCATTGGCACTGTTGACTACAGTTCCTTCCTGAGCTCTCTGCTTCAGAGGGGACCTCATCGGACATCGTCCTAGTTGGTACCCTTGTTAACCTAAAACCAGTGATCTTCTTTTCACCTCTTTCCTCTCTAATATTCCACATGTGGCATGGGCTGTCCCCAGGCCTCTGTCTCCTGCTGTCTCTGCCATACATGCCCCTCTAAGCATATGGGCTTCCAAATCCACTCACTGGGCTCCATCTCTCTGAGAGTCAATGGGGCTTTTCCAACTGCTTGGTGCTGCTTTGAGCTCCAGTGACCCGGACGGAAACTCTAACCTCTGTCCCAAGGTCATTCTCTTCCTGGCTGCAAGCTCATTTTTAGTGGCCTTGTCCCACTGCTAGGCAACAGCCTGGATAACAGAAAGGGTTGAAGTCTCCTGTGTGACATTAACCCTTCAACTGGCTTTGTCCCCATCCTCAACGTGGGACTGCATCAAGTAAGCAACCTAGAAAATCCACAAGTCAGCAAAGTGGTTTTATAGGCTTACCTTGTTATAATTAACGTTTACTTCCCATTCTCTTCTTACTTATATCCAACAGTTGCAAAAATTCAATTGATCTGACCTCTTGGATTGCTCTTCCGCCTCCCTAACTCTGTGGCCCCGGGCCCCACTTGGTCTGCACTCAGCTGTCTCATGGCAACCATTGCCAGGGCCGAGCCCGTCCAAGGATCTCTGAGAACCACACCCAAGGAACACAGTTCCATGAGACACACTTGTCCCAAATTGTACCGTGTGCGTACACATCCTAAAGGAGGCCCAGCATCTGCACTTGGCTTTCAAAGCCCTATTTCACATGACCTCAGTGTGTCCTGCGTTCTTCTGCATCACACACACCAGATTCCAGGAAGATAGAAACTGTGGGGTTTGCTCCTGCTGGCCAGCCCAGGGCACTTCCTCTAGCTAGAACCTTCCTCCCTGAGTCTAAGTGATTAGAGGGGTTTAATGTTCAGCCAAGGCCACAGCCTCCTGCACCTTGGTTCTGGATGCCCCCACCAGGGGACATGTCCCTGCGCTGGAGGTCAATGCTACTTTCTTCCTATCTTTATGGCATTTTGCAGGCATTGTCTTACTCAACTCTAATAAATCACCCCAGACTGTGTGGCTCCAACACAGAGATGAATTTTTTCGCAGTTCTGGAGCCTGAAAGTCCAAGACTAAGGTTCTGCCGCCTTAGGTTTCTGGCGCAATCTCCTTTCCTGGCTTGCAGATGGTCATCTTCTTCCTCTGTCCTCACAGGAACTTTTTAAGTGTGTTCTTGTGGAGCAGCTGAGAAGAGTACTCCCTGGTGTCTCATCTCATAAGGGTACTAATCCTGTGGGATCAGGGCCCCATCCTGATGACCTCACTTACCTCTATAGAAGTCCCATCTCCAAATCTGTCTCCATCTCCAGTCACAGTGGAGGTGTCAATTTTGTGGGGGGGGGCCTAAAGAGATACGAGCATTCACTTTGGCTGTTTATGTGCCCATGTCATTTCCCTCGCTAAGCCTTACCTAAGCTTTCCAAGGACAGAGTCCACGTGTCTTGTCTATTTAATGGTACAATTCATGTTGGGGTGATTAGTGAATATAAAATAAGGATGCCTTTGCAAACAAAGTGCCCATAATTGTCCTCAGAATACCATCAATCACATGGATGGCTCTGGCTCTTTAGTTCACTGCCTTTGCTCTCCTGCTGCCTTCTGCCTAAGTCTGCATCTTCCCAGTCCCTTGGGATATAGAAGGAGGCTCATCCAAGGTTTCTTTTAGAAACTCTGCCTGTATCTACCAAGTAAATTGAGGACTGCTCTGACTGTGGCATATAAGCAATCTTCATGACCTATAACTTGGATCATAGCTTTCTGTTTACCCCCCAGAGACCCCCCTAATGGGAAGTTACATATTTGTGAAGGTCACTTTGGGAACTGCCAGTTCTCATTCCACCCTGATCAGGTGAGTTCTTTAAGGGCAGAGACTAGGGCTTTTACTCCTGTGTTCCCAGCATCTGGCAAGTTGCTTGACAACTAATAACAGCACAATTAAATACAGTAAGTCTCTTACCAACATTCAAGCTGAGAACTTTCACAGCTGTCCTCTATAAGAGTCACGTGGTCAGCTTACCAACAAATCCAACTTAACAGTTGTAGAATGGAACTTATTCATAAGTTGAGTAGTTACTTATGATTGAAGGGTGCAATGCACAAAAACAAGAACTTAAAAAAAATTCCCTATCACTTTTATGAGCTACCTGAAATTGCCTTTTAAAAGCAAATTCACGATAACATTTCAGGCAACTACTTTACCTGGCTGTTCGGAGGAGACTTATTTTAGATTGCGTGACAGGTTAGTACACAGAGAAGATGTAAGAAAGGCAACTGAAGATCTATATTAAGTTTGAAAATTACCCAACAATGGTAGCTGTGTGCCATTCATGAGAAACACGTTATAAAACCATCACAAATTCTCTGTTTCCCTTCCTGTATTGTATTATGTCATTTCCAGCGGGAGGGTGTGGGTAGACTGGATGGGAATCTGCAGCTCCAGAATCATTGGAAAGTCAGTAACAATAAAGAATAATATGAGCCCTAGTCAAGCCGAGAGCTCTGCCAGAGTGCTAGAAACACCTTCTTATTTACTGTTCAGAATGGTTATAAAAGCATGTAATTATTATTCCCATTTTACAGTTAAAGAAACTGAAGCCTAAACAGGGCAAGTAAGTTATTCAAGAACATAAAACCTAGGTACATAGCAAGGGTGACCAAATATTCAAGAATGTGGGACTTTCAGTGCTAGTACTGGGAAAGTCATTGTGTGTGCTAGAGGACAAATTAGAATGTCAGTGTCTGGTTTGAAGCCAGATTTTAAGCTATTGCATATCTTTTTGGTACAGATTTTGGCTGGCGTGTTTAGAGTTGAAGATTGAGTTCTGGAAGTCAGTTTGAAAGAGTTATCTAGCCTTAAAAGGAATGTAAGTGAACATTCTGAGACTAGAAGCTCACTGAGAGTGGAAAGCTGTCTTGTTTCTCTTTTTTTGTCTTCTGGTCCCAACATAAGAACTTGCATGGGGTGCGAGTTCAGGAAGAACTTGTTCAAGATGAAGGACTTTTCCCACCAACAAAAGGTGAAAAACCCAACTCATGACTAAATTGTAATGTGGCTCTTTAAGTGTCACACTCTATTTCTGCTCTTCTTTTAATTTTACTTCCTCCTAATCCTCCCCTCATCCTGATATTGACTCTCTCTTATTCCTTAAGGTTCTCCACTACTGGAGAAACTGTACCCCAGTATTCCCAGTCTTTGCTTGCTTTAGGCTTTCCTTTTAACACTGTCCTATATAATTCAAGTCAAAACTTTCCTTTGACTCCTTGGGACCCTTCTAATGGGGAGTTATTGATTTGCTGTGCTCACTCTGAATGTTGGAAACTTAACCACAATTGCTAATTTGCATGCAGTTCAATACATGACAGGGTCTTTGTGTTTTTCCTAATTTAGGACTTTGTAAAGGATTAGTCAGTGTGGCAGGACCACTAGTTGTCTCCAGTATCTGTTTCCTCTTCTTCTATAGGACTAGAGTGCATATTTTACCACAGTACCTGGCTGTCCTCCCAGAAGACCACACTTCCCAGCCTGTCTTGCATGGTCATGTGACTCAGTTCTGACCAATAGGATGTGAGCAGAAGGGTTCCTCCCAGACTACCTGCAGCCTGAAGGGACTGGTGTGCTCCTGCAGCCTTGGTCACCATTTTGTCTCACATAAACACTTCTTTGGACTATGAAGGGAAGGCCCATACTGCAGGTACGGCAAGGTGCTCTTCTAGAACTTTGCTGGTACCTTCTTTGGATACCATCAGAACCTCTGTTCATCTTTGACCTGCCTGCTCAGACTTTTATATAAAAAAGATAAACTTCTATTATGTTTAAACCAGTCTTTTATTGTAGGATTTGTCACAATTCTAAACCTAAGTGAAAAAGCTGAGAAAGACTGTTGCTGCTACACAAGGTGAAATGAACTTTTACCTTAAATTCAACCTCAATGACACAAGAGACACCACTCAGCTTTGGACCTTAGGTGGCCACAGTCATGGGCTTGCTGCCCTTGTTTGGCATTTCCTCCTCGTTCCCTGTCTCCGCTGCTGCCACACAGTGCCGGAGTGGTCCTGCCTGGGCTCTCGTTCTTCCCTGTGACCATGCTCAGTTGGCACCGCAGATGGACATTCCCCACCCTTCTGTTCCTGCTGCTCCTGCTGTTCCTGTTGGCCAGGGTGCTGACAGTGAGGTGCTGGGACAGAAGGAGCCAAATTCCACTGAGCCTTTGAGGCTTTCCCTCACCGAGAACCCATGCCTCGCACTCTGGGGCACTTCTGAATGACATCAGAGCAGAGGAGATATTGTTCCTCCTGATTTTTAGTGCTTCTGCTTGAAGAAGGAGGCAATTTGCAGAGTAAGTACAACATGAAAAAGGGTACCTTGGGTGCTGTAGTAAAACTCACCTGCCTTTCACTCCTAAATCAGGGTGTGAGAAGTTCCTGTCCCAAGCCCAAATATGTAGCTGAAGTTCCAGGTGACAATAGCCTGGCCTAGAGTAGCATTTGTTCCAGCAAAGTCAGTGGTATCTACACCCTGGCTTGGATCCTAAGTGACATATTCTCTCTCATTTCTTTTCCCGTGGGTACTTGGCTGCCTCTTACCCTTTACAATATAAAGCTTATATTAGCTTTAACCAGCAGTTTGTTACAGAAAATGTTCCACATGACAGCTCAGCTTTGCCCTGATTCTCCCATTTCCTGCAACCCCGTAAAGATCTCTCTTAATGTCCTTGCTCTGTAATCCATTAATTTTTATTTTATGAGCACAGACTCCCTTGATATTTCTTTGCTACTAACCCTTTCTCTTTTTCTTGCTTAGTCTTTTTTTTCCCTCTTCTTGACATCCTTTCTTAATCATGTTCTTCTCCAGATTTCACTCAAACCTCTCCTGTATGCAGTGAAGTCTGTTACCCAATACTTATCCTCTACTTAAAATAAACCAAAACAAAAACAAATAACAAGCTTTCAGATGGCCTTCTGTGTTGGTCATCTGTCTGTTATGATGGCACATCCAGCATAAACAGTTTACTGGAAGAAAGGCTTACTTAGGCTCATGGTTTCAGAGGCCTCAGTCCATGGTCCCTTTGTCCTCTTGCTTTGGGCTGTGACAGTGCAGTATAACATGGTGGGTGCACCTGGAAGAGGGAGCCACTTATTTGATGGTAGCCACAAAGCAAGATGGGACATAGGCAACCCATAATCCCTTTCAAGCCTGCATCCCTGATAGCCTAACTTCCTCCCACCAGGCTCCTTCAGGCCAAGAAGTTCCTAGCACACAGTAGGCACTTCATAAGTGTTGAATGATTGGCTAGTGAGAACCAGTCAGCTTTCTTTGTCTTAAATACTTTTACCATCGTGAAATAACAAGTGGGTAAACTGTCACCCAAATTAAAAGCTTCCCCTTTTCACAATCTACTGAAATGAAAAGACAGGCCCATCTGGGAAGAAAATAAAGATCATGTATCCAAATATTAAAGAACTTTCACAGATCAATCATAAGAAAGCAATTCAGTAAAAAGTGAGCAAAATGTTTGAATCAATGCTTCACAAAAAAAGATACATAGATGGAAAAAAATGGCATGTAAGGTGCTTTTTGTACTTTACCAATCAGGAAAAGGTAGATTAAAATCACGATAATATACAGCATCAGATTGGGTGAACCTAAAAAGAAACTGTTGATGAGGATAGAAAAGACCAATAACCCTCACACATAGCTGGCAGGTATATAAAATGGCCCAGCAGCATTAGTAAATGGTATAAAGTTCTTTAAAAGTGAATTATACATTTAATATTATGACTCAAGTGTTCAAACTTTGGTATATACCCAAGAGAAATGAAAACATGTGTTCCTGCAAAAAGTATAAGCTGATGTTCATAGCAGATTTCTTCACCAAGCCCCAAATGGGTAAAAGCTCAAATGTCCATCAACAGATGAATAAATAAACTGAGATATAGCCCTATGGTGGAATACTACTCAGGAACAAAAAGGAAAGCTAACTGGTACACACTGCAACAAATCTCAAAGCAAATATGAAAAGTGAAAGAAGCCAGACAAAAAGCATGCACTCCGTGATTTCATTTGCATATAATACTAAGATAGGCAGATAAGTCTATTGTTAGCCAAAGAACATTAGTGGTTGTTTGAAACTGGGGTACAGGAACTGTGGAGGGGTTAGAGGGAGAAACTAGAAAGGGAGAAGGAAAATCTTTGCAGGTGATAGGTCTTTTCACTATCTTGATGTTTTCCTGGGGCTATATATTTGTTGAAACTTAAAATATTTCTTATTTTAAATATGTGCAGCTTATTGTATGTCCACTGTATCTCCAGAAAGCAGTTGAAATAAACAACCAGATAATTGAATAAAAGCAATTAATAAATGCCTTGATTACATCTCTTCAATTTCTTTTCTTTTTCTTGGAGTCTTCTCAAATGATCCACTTTTTTCCATAAAATAAAGACAGTATCACATAAGTGGAGTCCAGGGGCAGATTTAGCCTCCTGTGAAACTAGCCACAGGCCTTCTTGACTTTGCTATTAAAAACTGTGTCCGGGTTGATCTAAGGGTATAGTGCAGTGGCAGAGCAGTTGTGTAAGGTCCTAGGTTCAATCCCATAAAAAGACTGGCGTTTGGGGCAATGTGCTGCTGCAAATGTGTATCTCTCCCCCTGTCTCCTGACCCTCTTAATTTTAATCACAGTGAGGAACAGGAGATACCAGGATACAGCAATGCATTCGAGAGCATACAGATGTCTATGGGATGGCAACAGCCTGAAATGACTTACACTGCCTGAAACAAGAGTCAACTCTGCCGCTCATCACCCTCCTGGGTGCCAGCACCCAGTTGTAAACAGGCCTGTGCTAACTCCTGGGCTCTGGGTATGGGGCAGCTTTCCTTCTGATGCCCTTACCACTGCCTGACTGCTGGGGTGGAAGCATCTCCCAGGGTGGCAGCTCAGATGAGCACAGTGCCCTGAAGCCAGTGGTCATGGAATAAGCATTGAGCCTGGGAACAGGCAGGGGCCTATGGGGAGAGGAGGGCGTGTGGTGGTGGTGGGGGGGACAACAGTCCATCAGCAACGCACAGGGAGAAAAGGCCTTGGTGAGTGAGGTGGGTGGCTGGGGAGGCAATGGGGTGAGATGTAGGAAAAGTCTCTTGCGATCGCTGGGTTGGCTCTCAGATGGTTCAAGGAAGGAGCCTGCCCTGGGCTGGGGCCTTTCTCATTGGGCGACACTGCCAAGGCCACCTGAGGCTACGTGGGGCTGCTTCTTGGGTCATTGGCATTGATCAGGGGCCCACTCCAACTGATGGGGAACAGAAGGAAATCTACTTAGACGGGGACGCATTTGCAATGGACACAATGTGGCAAGGAGTTAAGTTCACATCTGTGTGTTGAGCCCTTTGTTCCAAACATCCCCTTGGGGACCTGTGATGGAACTGCGTGGAAACATGTCTCAGTCCTACTCCTACTGTTTCTTATAAGTGAATCTGAATAAGTCAAGGAGATGCAGCGAAAACCCCAGCCTATCTTCAGATTGCAGTGAGCTAGACAGGCACCGATGTGGAATGGACAAGTCAAGAAGGCTTCCTGAAGAAGGTGAGAGCATGACTGGGTCCCCAGAATGGCAACAAGTCAGAGCCCTGAGTATGAAGCATGAGAGAAAAGGTAGAAACAGAATCCAGGAGAGCAGGTGGGATGCTGCTGGGGACAACAAGATGCTCATCATCTAAGTGAATGAATGAATAAATGAGCACATGAGTGAGCAAATGAATGATGCCAAGGAGTTTAAAGACTGTATCGAGTTGAACTGGGGCCCCAGAAGATGTGTTCTGAATAGGGACATTTGCCAGTGTGAATAAGGCAAAAGTCTCTGGATGAAAACATCTGAGATGGTTTAAATGACTCTACATCCAGTGACAAGTGTGCTTAGGGGGAAGAAAGGGAGGGAAACAGACAGAGAGAAAGGTATTGTGTAAAGATGGAAGGCAAAGATAGGATGAGGATCTAAAAGCCAAGGGTCACCAAGATTTCTAGCAGCCACTGGGAGCTGGGAGAGAGGCAAGGAACAAAGCTCCCTTGAGCTTCTGAACCAGAGGTTCCCAAACTCTCGGGTGTGAACCTGTATAGCCTGAGTACCTACCAAGCAGGAGATAACAATGGGCAAGCTAAACTGCATCTGCATTTATAACCCTGTCCTAATCAGCCTCAAACCATGCCCTGCCCTCATTTGTGGAAAAATTGTTTTCCACAAACCTGGTCTCTGGTGCCCAAAATCATGGGAATCCTGCTGTAGAAGATTTGAGATGAATGGTTCCTAGAACTTTAAGGGAAAAGATTTCTGTTACTTTTAAGTCACCTTGTTTGTGTGGATTTGTTACAGGAACCCGCAGACACTTGCACAAATCACATCCTATTGCAGTTGAGGTTTACTTTGCAGAGAACAAGAAGCCATGGAAGGTGTCTGAGCTCCAGGGAGGAAGCAAATTCCAAGAATACATCCGGGAAGGGTAGACTGCAGTATCTGAACAAGCCAGAGAGTCTAGAGACTGGGTTCAAAGCTTCCTCCCAAAACCATGGGGCCTGATGACATAATAAATAAGACTCCTTCATCATCTCTCTGGGCTGGATCTGGGGTTTTGATGCCAAGGCTAAAATATAGCATAAAAACTGCAGAGGCAGCTGTGAAGTGGGTCCAGAGACAATCCCTTTACTGGTCTTGCCAGTCCTGTATTGCAAAGCCTCATCCCTAGTAGCAAATGGCTATCCAGCTCCCAGGGAAAGTACTGAGGAGCCCTGTGAGTGGTAATCTCACTGAGGGGATTAGAGTGAGAAAGCCATCATCATCTCATTGTATCATTGGCCATCTGATTTTCCTTTGGGCTTATGAGTATTGTCTGTATCATCCCCTCCGGGCTTTCTTCTCCAGTTACCTCTCTGTGCTGGCTCTGGCACTGATGCCACCTTCTCACAGCAGTGATTCTTAACCAGGGGCAGGTTTTATTCTAGTACCAGGGATGGAATCCAGAGAGCTAGATGTTCCTTCTGCCCTCCTGCTCCTCCCAGAATCTGAAGAGGCATGTCTTCTTTCAAGAACACAGAAATAAGCCATCACCATAGAAGCACAGAGAACCAGACCCAGAATCCACTGGAGCCTTGAGCTTGGGCTTCTTACCCTTGGGAACAGTAAGCCATGTGTTTCTGTTGTTTATTTTGTTTTGCTGCAGTACTGAGGATTGAGGTCTTCACCTTTGCCCTGAGATATATTCTTAGTCCTCGTTTTTCATTTTTTTTTATTTTGAGACAAGGTCTCATTATGTCATAAATTAGACTGGGCACACAAACTTGTGATCTTCCTGCTTCAGCCTCCCAGAGTGCTTGAATTACAGAGATGCACCATTACTGTCCTTTATAAAGTATCTAGTCTCTGGCATTTTGTTATAATAAAGGAATGGACAAAGACAGTGTCTATGGCTGGAATATCTTGTGGAAGTAATTGGTTCATGCATAGTACTTAATAGTATTTACAAAGTGCTTTCTTAAATCTGACCACAAAATTGAATACACTTTTTAACCCAAGTAATAACAGCAACAACAAAATCCATAGGCTCTGACTTAGAAATGTTTAGCTAAATTTAGCTTGAACATAACTTAGATAAATGCCATATATATTTTTGGATTTTGATGCACTTTTAGGTGACAAAAATGACTATGTGAAATCATTTTATTTACTTGCAAAACTTTTATTTCTTTCTTTCTTTACCAACTGACAGATAATCTTAATGGAGAAGCCATAGGTGTTGGCAGCAACTGTGGCAAACACGAGGGTGCCGAGGCAGAATTCTCAGGAACAATGGGCCTCTTTTTCCTTTTTATCTCTTTCTTCAAGATGCAGAGAGTGGTTTGGTTTCATTTTTAAGTCTGTAATCTCAGGAAAGTCCTTTTTTCTGCAGTCAGGGATTATGGGTTTTGACTAATTAGTTCTTACCTCTGACTTCCTATGTGTGTGCTGTATACCCTTGAATGATGGCACAACAAACAAAGGGTGAGTGCCCCTCAGACAGAGAGAGGGAGAGAGAGAGAGAGAGAGAGACCATCCAGATGTCCACCTGCCTGCACTCCTTCAAGAACCTAGGTACAGCTCAGCTAAGGAGGGTACAAGACCTCTGTTATGCCATATGCCAATCACCACAGAACTGCAGGTGAGGGCCTAGACAGCCCTTGTGACTAGTGCTTCTCAGCCTTGGTGCACAGATAGAGCAGCCTATTGCTTATGCTGTCCATTACATTTACTCACATATTCATTCAACAGACACTCAGAAGTTAAACATTCCATCCTCTCCCCTTGAGGGTAGTCCTGACTAATGAGTATTGATCAGATTCTTCTGCTAGCAAGACTGACAGATTAACTGTGGTATCTTATCAGAATCAGACAGGCAGGCAGGCAGGCAGACAGACTGTATCCTCCTCTCTTTGGGGTCTATTATGGATTAAAAACTTATGGTCAACTTAATGCCAGCTGAATTAAATCAGCATGGTGCTGAGCATAGATGTTCCACCTGAGGAAATTTGCCAGCATAAATAGAGACGTGGAGAACAAGAAGCTAGGTGTTGAAGTGTTGTGGGTTCTCCTATGTGCTGCTGTCTGAGCCATTGATTCTCCTGGTGGAGCTCGTCATGACTAGCTTCCCCATTTTGAATTTGATCATTGTCATCAGAGGAGCTTGGGACCTTGTTGGCAAGAGTGGCTGTGATTCACTTTGCGGGAGCTTTGGTCCTTACGTCAGCATCACTTCCTGGCTCCAGAGGGTAAGATGTGTGCCATTTAATCTCCAGGACAAACTCATCATGCTGGCTTCCTGGCATGTACTCAACTGTGCTTATCATCGGAGAAGCTCGGGGCCTCCGTGTCACTAAGGTTGGCTGTGGTGCTTTTCAGAACAGCCCTGGTCTTTGTTTTGAGAGTGACTTCTCAGCTCCAGCATAGAACCCTCAACCTACCAGCACAGCTCCTTCACCCTGTGGCATAGACATCTTAGCTTCCACCACTGACCTTTGGGCCTTCCCAGCACAGATCCATAAAAGAGACTGGCATGAGTCCTTTTCATTGTCTCTAGACCTCCAGTTGGACTTGTGGGAGGCACTGTCATGAGCTCTGGGTCTTCATCTGGACTCATGCAGGACATTGCTGTGGGATTCAGGCCCTTGGCTTAATATTCTATGTTTTTAGTGTTGTGGATAGATTTCCTACACTTTCTTGTGTTAACTCTGGGTGACCATTGTAAATAATATTATAAATTCTGTGTCCTGATTCTAATTGTTCTCCTCACAACCCTGACTACAACAGGGTCTGATTTGAATGGCTTGAGTGAGGAGCTAGGAATCCTCCTTCAGCCCTCTGAGGAGACTCAAGAAATCTCAAAGGCATGCCTTCCTATCAGTACCTGGAAAGACCAGTAACCAAAGAGGTCAGCATGGTTGGTCTTCCTGGCCAATGCCCCGGATCAACAGCAAACAGAGACACCCAAATGACACCCAGAGTTTGGAGGCAGATTTATTTAACATCAGATGGACACTGACTAGAAATCAATTGTTTCTCAAAATTTCAGGTTTCAAAAGCCCAGGAAGTGAGGATTTTATGGGTTGCAAAGGAGGGGGGTGGGTTTCAGAGGTAGAGTACTCACTGTCTTTGGTCAGTTCTTATAATATGCACCATAGGAAACAGCTATACATCACAATGACCAGCCATTTTTAAGATACAAAAGCAACTGGAACTGCAACAGGAACTCACCTGTGCAACTGAAGTACACTGGCTGTAGGGGGAAAGGAACGTTTTCCACTAGAGTCAGATAATATACACTAAAGAAACAAAGAGAAACACCATAATTCCAACACCTAGAAACAACATAAATGGCATTGACATCCTGGAGGATATGCTGTATCTATATTGTTTTAATTGTTTAATTTTTATCAACATTAAACATGGTGCATTTTTGTAGCACAGAATGATTGCACTCATCATGGGAAGCTGGTACATGTGCATAACACATCTCAGTTTTTTTTTTACTATACATGGTTATCACATTATGCATGCTATACAGTGACTCTCTCCTCCTACAGATATGGGTTCCAATGTCTGGGTGGCTGCTATACCTTGTACCCTTTTCTACTGTAGTCAGGCTGAGGCGAACATCAGTTACTGTCTTTGAGAATGGAAACGTGGGAAGCTCTCTGACATTTGAGGCAGGTGTTTTGTGGTGTTTTGTTTAGCTCTCTGAGAAAACACCCTGGGTATGATTGCATCCTAAGTACTTCCTGCTCAGTCACTGGTTGAGAAGCATTCTTGGTGTGGTGCTTAATTTCACGTCCTGATGTGGCTGGATGGTGCTGGGAGGGTGTTTTGGATGTTATTTTTATTTCAACTGGTGATGAAGCAGACTGTTTCTTGTAATATTTGGTGGGTTTCATCTAATCAGTCGAAGGCCTTGATAAAACAAAAGATTGACCCCAAAGAAGACAGACAGTGCCAGCAGGCAGCCTTTGGAATTTATCTGCAGTAACAGCCCTCCTTGCCCACTCTCCCCGGCCCCAGAATGCCTTTGGATTCAAACTGCAATGCTGGCCTGAGTCTCTAGCCTGCTGCACTCCTCTGCCAGGTTTTAGACTTCCAGTTACATTAGCCAGTTCTTTAAAATAAATCTTCTATATACACATGTGCTATTTCTTCTGTTTCTCCGTAGAACACAATCAACGCATGGGTAGGGAGCCCTCACCTTGTCCTGTACATCTCTGTTATACCTCTACTCCTGTGATTGAAGAAGAGCAGATCAACAGGATGAACCGGCCCCAGATTCCAAGTTAGTTCACCAAGCAAGGCCCTTCTTTGTCACTGCAATAATAAGCACCACTGTCAGCACTGATCACTGGTATGGGCTCAGACTCACACTAACATGGCAATGTCACTGGAGCAACATCTTCACCTCACTTTCCTTGTAGATGAACATCTCACAAGGCGAGTGGCAGAAGAGTTGGTGGGTGCCGAAGCCAGCTCACCCACACCCTACCTATTGGTCCCCCTGCTACGCTGAGCATGGTGGTGCCTCCAGCAGGATTATTTCTTCCTGAAACAAAAGAAAGTTCAGAATGTGACAAGCCAAAAGCCAGCCAAGGGGGAAGGCTGAGTGCAGCAGGCTCGTGGTTTGAGGAAGAGAATCAAAGTGCAGAAGATGGAGCTCACAGAAGAGCTCTGTATGGAACACGGATTTGGTTTATGTGGTTGCAAAATACAGAGCTGTACAGAGACTGATTTCAAATCTCTGCAAGCTGTTTGAGGCAGGTAATGAGCTTCCTTTCACGGGAGGAACAGCTGCAGAACAAACCCAGTCTGCCTTGGATAAGATGATATTTTGCATCCTTTCCTGCCCTGGGCTCTGGGACATCGCAGAGGCAGCCTGCGTACAGAAGTAGCCACTCTGTTCCCTGCCCACACTGGAGAGGGAATAATAAACAGCCACTTAAGAAATGCATGAGGTTGCCGAAGCTATGATGCCAAGGCAAGAGGGTCCATTCTGGCCAGGCAGACACCCCCGATCCTGGGTCCAATCCACTGGGACAGGGACCTCCCACCAGCTCACGGGCACTGACAGTGGCATCTATAAACAAGGCTGCGTATGTTTTGCAGGCCAAATGGTCTGTGTCTTGCCATCCATGGACCTGCAAGTGCGAAGGGTCTGTGTGTGTTACCGGTGCTGCTCCAGCCAAATGGCCCATTGATTGATGCTGGGGCCAGGAGAGCAGGATGGAGCTGAGAGGACCTCTGCCTGAGTCTTGATCCTATGCATCCTTGCTCTCTTGCAGCTACAGTTGGGCCTAGAAGATTCCTCCACCACATCTGTGGCCCCGAGACAAGTGGGTCCAGTTGACCTGAGATAAGTTTGCCTCAACTCCCAGTTCCTAAGGACTGAGTATTCCTGGAGACTCTGGCACTGTGGGCTGTGGGAGGGTGGATCACAATAGGAATGCTTCAGGCCAAGGTCTGAGAAGGAGTGAGACTGTTGCTTTAGTCTGTTTTCTGTTGTTATAAGAAAACACCAGATACCAGCTAATTTATAAAGAATAAAGCCTTGTTTGGCTCCTGGCGGTAGAGATGGGATGTCCCTGGGAATGGGGACTTCTTGTAGCCACAAAATTTGAGGGACAGTGAGCTGCCAGCCAAATGTCACTTCCTCTTCTCTTAAAGCCACAAATGCCATCTAGAGGTCCCGCCTCACGTCCTCATCTAACCCTAATTATCTGCCAAGGCCCCTCTTCTACATTTCATTCATGTGTGAATTTGGGGGCTTAGTGTTCACACATGAATCCTAGGGACGAGCACAACTTCATTCTTCCTCATGGCCTCATTCTTGGGGTCCAGGGGATCTGGAATTTCATGAGTGACAGCCTGTGTAGCAGCAATGGCTTGGGGTGATTGTCCAGGGCCAGCTCATGAACAATGAAAGTCCCATAGCTGCCAGAAAAACCCCCACTTCTCAGGAGGTGCAGGCAGCATCAGAGTAAGGAATGCAGTAGGTGAGTTTCCTTTGGACCGTGTGTACCCCAGACATACACAACTGAACTGTGCGTCAGACCTGTAGACAAGGCAGAGGGCTGGGCTCTTCAGCAAGGGTCAGAGATAGATGAGAGGGACATTAAATGACACACACTGTGATGGGGAGGATGCTAGAGTACTTTTCCCTCCTCTCAACAGCTTCCTCGATTGAGACAATGAGGACACATTTAATTCCGTGTGGCCCTGAGGATTAAGGAGCAGAAATCAGAGGAGAGAGTGTGACTTCTTACAAAGTTCCACAGTTGCATGTTTGTAAATGTGACAAGGCTGTGTCCAAAAGCTGAGCAATGTCAGTCAGCTCTGGAGATATGTAACTATCAGCAGCAGACAGGGTGACAGGCTGAACTGGCGACAGGAGGGAGCTATGGCCAACCTCACTCCTGGGACTCATCTGGGTACAGGCCCTGGATTGGAAGTGTCAGTATCAGCCGTGGCCACAAAAGGCTGAGTCACAAACAAGAGGTCTCAGCGGCCTGTGACAATCGAGTGAATTTATGACTGAGCTCCTGTGTCTGCAAGTTGCCTGGATGGCTCTGAGTCCTAGGACTCTCCCTTTCTTCCTGGGAGCCTGGAGTCAGTCACAGTGGGTACAGGAAGTGCAAAGGCTCGGGCCCATAGTGTGGCCCACCACAAGATCACACTGTCAGTTTTGCTATACCCCACAATTAGGTGTGCAGATGCTTGAGTGAATAAGTGAGAAGTTCCCAGCAAACAGAGTTGTCCCCAAAGCAGATGCATAAGGAAACCAGAGCTCTCTAAAGAATGAAGACGCTCTTGGCTGTGCAAACCTTGTTAGGCACCAAGTCCATTCCTTGGCTTTTGTGCTATGTGTAAAACTCTGTGACTGACGTAGGGCAGGGACTCAAGCATCGTCCAGCTAGATAGCCCTTCCCAGACGGAAAGGGGGAGGTGCCTGAGCTCCCCTGGCTCAGAAGCAGCTCTCATTCTCCCTAGGGTTCTTTCTGGCCAGTGCTGGAGCGCCCTGGGCTTGCTGTGCTTCCAAGGAGGCCGCAAGTGCTAAAGTCAATGCAAATCAAAACAAATGCACCTTACAGCCATCGCTGACTTTGCTAGTGAGAACGTGATGGCATGAGCAAAAGTTGGTAGGTGCCGAGCAGGTAAGTAATACTTGATGGCCAGTGCCCATGTTAAGCAAGAGGACTGAGGGTACCCAGAGGGAGGAAAGAGGGCTCAAAGGGGAGAAGGAGCCAAGAAAGCTTTGGAAAAGCCTTTTGGTTTGTTTTGCTTTCTGGTGCTAGGGATTGAGCACAGGACCTTCACCCTGAGTTATGTCTCCAGCTCATTTTTATTTTTTTATTTTGAGCCAAGGTCTCTCTAAGTCACTAAGTTGTCAAGGTTGGGTGCAAACTTGTGATTCTCTTACCTCAGTCTCCCTGATTACTTGGATTTAGGCTAGAAAAGACTATTCTAGGAGGCACAGAAGGAGATAGGGGCTGCTGGTGGCCTGTAAATTCACACGGCTTTCTCTGCCCTCCTTCAGAATGACTCTAGTTGGGTGCACTGGCTGGAGACAGTGTGGTTCTGAACCAGAGGGGGCAGCTTCTGCCCAAGAAGAAGGACTGAGGGGCTGAGTGTGGCAGTGCAGCCTGGCCAAGCAAGCTGACAATAGGGAAATCCCTCTCCAGGGTACCACTGCCATCTGCTACCTCTTTGGAGAGAGCAAAATCCCCATGGACCACATTTACCACAGTGGCTTCTGTGATACCATTAGCATCCCATTTTCCAAGGCTTCCCAGGGGGTCCCAGGAAAATCTCTTCTGGATGTTATGCCAGCCGGAGTGGGAAAGTGGAAGGTGCTTTCAAGATACCGACAGACCAACAGTGGGGAGAAAACTGCTGAGGCAATGAAGTCAGACCAGTCACCAGTCATGAGTGGTGAGTCCAGAAATGGACTCATTTATTCACTTTCACTGTCTTACAAGATCTGTACAAGCAGGAAATGTCTTTCCCCAGCTCCCACCAGAGTTTCAGGCACACAGAGGCGCTGAACAGATGTTGGACGAATGGGTGAATATCATCAGTCTGAGGGGTTACCAACGTCTTACCAGAGGAGCAACTGGAAGCAGGCCTGGAAGGACAGGAGGAATTTGGGATTGGAATCCAAGATACTCTGCTACTCTAGATGCAAGTTTGCCTTTTCGACACACAGCACTTCTGCAGAATTACCACCCGTGGGTTTCCAGATCCCTTATGGTTCAGCATGGGATTCTGTAGTTATTCTGATCAAGGAATTTGCTTCACAGCAAATGAAATGCCATCCTGGGACAATGGGATTGACGTGTCTACTTATCCCTGCCACCTGCAGCAGCTGATATGGCACTGCCATGGTTAGGAGATGATACTACACAGGGCTTGGGCACACACTCCGGGGTGCAGTGCATCCCCAGAACTAACTTCCAGCAAGGGCTGCTTTCTCTCCCACTGCCAGGATCCATGGGTTCAGGAACCAAGAGTAGAACAGGAGTGACACAACTCACTCTTACTCTGAGTGATTCTCTAGCAAAGCATCTGCTTCTTGACCCTGTGAGCTTACGCTCTGCTGGTCTAGAGGTCCCAGTTCCAAAGGGAAGACTGCTTGTGCCAGGAAAAAGTGATGATGACACTGGGCTAGAAGTGAGATTGCCACTTGCCCATCTTGGGCTCCTCATGCCTCTGAGTCAATGGGTGACAAAGAGAGAGTGGTGCCAGCTGGGGAATGCATCCCAGTCACCATGGAGGAAATGGGTTTCTACTCCACGGTGGAGTTGAGGAAGAGTGTCTGGAATCCTGAGCATCCCTCAGATGTCTCTAAATATCATCATGCTTTGTGATCAAAGTCCACAGAAAACTATGTTCTAAACCAGGTAGGAATGCTCGTGGCCCAGATGCTTTAGGAATGAAGATCTGAGTCACCTCATCAGGCAAAGGAGCATGACCCGCTGAAGTGGTGCTGAGGGAAAGGGGGTATGAAAAGGGTTGTGGAAGAAGGTATTTATAAATCCCAACTGCAACTATGTGACCAGCTGGAGAAATGAGTACCCTTTAGAGTGACTCCATGAAAAGCGTTTCCTCCAAATTTCATTGTGAATATGTCTGTGTACATGTAGTTAAATATTCTGTGTTTTTTCTCTCTCTTACTCCATTGTTATTGAACATAAGGTGCATTAATAAAAGTTAAATTTATGCCACCATATTTAAGTTATAGGATATCAAAAGAGAAGAATGATGGTCACTCAAACAGAGAGCATCCTCTTTTTAAACATTTTTGCTTCTTTGTTATTAGTCCATGTTTGCAGGATGATTACACTCCTCATGGGGAACTGGTAAGCGTACACATTTTAATTTCTTACATCCCCTCCCCCTGCCTTCCTCCTCTTCCTCCTTTTCTTGGCTCCCTTTCCATTTGCAAAAGATCCATCTCGTTGTTTTATCCCCTTCTGCAGAAAGGGTTAGCGTGTTTGCAGTGGTGCATAGGATAATTGGATCATGTCGGATGAAAGTGTGACTTTGTTATTATCTTTATTTGAGAGCAACTAAGGTCTCAGAACAGGCCTTTCAATGCCAAGTTGACAAAGGGTGGACTGTTTTACATGATGGTCAGTTTCATATGTCAGCGTGGCCAGGCTGCCATCTCTGGTTATATAATCTAGGTGTTGCTGTGAAGGGATTTTGTGGATGTGATTAAAGGCCGTAGTCAGTTGACTTTAAATAAGGAGATTATCCTAGATAGTCTGGGTAGGCCCTATTTAATCAGTTTAAAGGCCTTGAGAACATAGCTTTGACCTCTGAGAAGGAACTCTGTGCACTAGAGATCCCCTGCATCAGCCTGTGACCAGCCCTTCCTGACAGCCTGCCCTACAATTAGAGACTCATCAACCTGCACCAGGGCTGTACTGGCTACTTCTTTTCAATAAGCTTTGCAATATGCTTTTTCTACTGGTTTTGTCTCTTTGGATGATTCCAACATATACAGAATATGTGAGCTCAGCTGGTGGAAGGGGCTGAAGGGAAGGGTATGACATACTGCAGGGTGGGTCACAGAAGGCAAAGGAAGAGGTGACTGGCCTACTCAGTCCAGGACAATCAATGCCTAACAGGAGGTGGTAGCTGGAAAAAGTAGTTATAATGCTGCAACACTGGAAAGTCAGATCGAGGGGTTACAGCTCAATGGTGGGGTGATGAAAGCCGCAAATGCCTTCCACAATGGTAAAAGCTGATAACAATCTTGACTTTGAACAGATTCATCTGGCTCATTGGCCACGATGGGCAGGAGCCAGGAGAAAAGTGAAAGCAGGAAGAAGCTCTGTCACTGCTTTTCTTCTGGGAGGAGAATTATGCACCCTGTGCAAGAATGTACCTCCCAAGGGGCAACTGGAGGATCTCTGGTGAGTGCTAGTTGGCAACACGGGAGAATCAATGGCAGTACGTTGACTCAGAATGCAGATGAGAAAGGCTGAAGGAATGAAGGCTTCCCTTGGAGGGTTGGGTCATTGTCCGCATTCTTCATGGCCTCTCTGTGTTAGCGCAGTTCACCCTTACTCTTTGCTATGAGACCTCTGCAGATCTTCCTGGAGGTGGAGTACAGCTCTCTGACCTGTAGATTTTGGAGCAACTTTCCTTAGAATGTAGCTGGAAATGGTAATAACATGCTAGTCCTGAGCTGAAGCCTTGTATGGCATCATACTTCTACTCATTCTGTGCTTCTTTGATTCACTGGAGAAGGGCTTCTCTCAGCTAGCTACTGCCTTTGAGTCTGAGACCCAGACTGAATGCATGTTGAGTCATTTGAAGTGATCCTCAGTTATGCTCAGCCATATGCCAGGATAAGCTTGTCAGGAGAAACCCAGCCAATCCTTAGTCTATCTGCAGAACCATGAACATAGAAACAGATCCTTGTTGTTAAAGGTCCTGAACTGGGGATGGTTTGTTACACAGTACTGCCATGGCAATTGCTGCCTGACACACTCTGACTTTTGTATTAAGAAAGCCTAGCCTCCTCTAACACGGCACATTCTCCCACAGCTCTGCAATGACTTGAGAACTCCTGTATCCAGAGGAAGAATTTCTCTAGCTATGGACCAGAGCTAGGTGTGAGGTTTGAGAGGATGAGAGGAAGTAGAAAGAACACTCCACTCAGTAGAGGGCAGGAGGCCTGACTTCTCTGAGTGGTTTTCATTGACCATGTTCCTTCTCTGAGCTTCTGTTTCTTAATCTTTTGATTTAGTAAATTCAGGAGGCTATAGTATTGAGTGCCTGCTCTAGGTACTGTGGTTTATCTAGTCTAGATTTCTTTCTGATTGCTGCTAAAAACATTTGGCCTCACTTTCCAACTCTCCGAGTCCCATAGTGGTCGCCCAGATCTGCCTCAAGGAAGAGTCCAATCTTGGTGAGTACAAGTCTATGGCAAGCACACAGGCTCCCAAGAGGAAGGACATGTGGGACCATGGTTTGCCCCTTGAAGCAACCACTCTCCAGTGGGAAAGGTGTGTGGAGTATCAGTTGACAGTGACACCTCAGGGTACTGCCTGATATATGGGCCTGTGATGCCAAGCAGGTGCCACAGGGTTTTCCTGCCTCTGAGAGGTCTCTGGCAAGGCTCAGCCAGCTGAGAATTCAGGAGCAGAACCTCTGATACCGTGAAGCAGTTGTGTAGGTGATGCGAACTCTATTCCCCTGGCCTTCGTGGAAGCAGGCTATGTGCATTGCTATCTCCAAGGCCCCTTTGTGACACTATCAACCACTGTAGGCTGCAGTCATGAGACAGTGTGGCTGTGCACCCCAAGTTCTCCCCAGAGGGCAGAGAGTGGTCCAGCTCTGCCCTGGCAGACTCTTGGCTCCAGCTTTATCTGAAGCTCCCTGCAGGATCTTGGGGGAACTATTGAAATCTCAGGTTCCTCATTTCGAAATTGTGACCATGTGGCAGAGAGAAGAACCAGGAGAGCAGGCTTGGGCTCTAATGTCCCTTGGAGTTCTAAGATGCTTGGGCATCTTCCAGGAGAAGCTGGAAGATGAAGGATGAAGCACTTAGTCTAGGCTTTGAGTTGTAAGAATGGAAAACCTAAAGCAAACCGACTTATGGGGAAACACATTGGGCGAATTGTCTGAGTCCTTTCAGTTGCTGTAAGACAATGTGTGGCTGAGTACTTTAGAAAGCTAAGAACTCATTTTGCTCAAAGTCTTGGAGACTCAGAGTCCAAGACAGGGTGGCCCCATCCATGTGGTCACTAGTGAGATTGTGGTGGCAGATGGTATCACAATGACAGAGGGGTCCCCTGGCAAGACAGGAAGCAAAAGGGATGCAGGGATTGGATTGCTCTTTTTATAACAACCTTCTCTTGTGGGAATTCACCAGGCCCCATGAGAACTACTTTAATCTTTTCCAAGGTCAGTGCCCTCAGTGGCTTAATCACCTCTCACTAGAAACTATCTTGTAAAATCACCTCTGAACACTGCCAACCTACAGACCAAAATTCCAACACATGCACCTCTTGGGGACCAAAACACATCCAAACCAGAGTAGTCATATAGTAAAAAGCACAGGGGTGGGTATCAGGTATGGCTGGATCCAAGCTTCTGACACTGTCACTTAACAGTAATATGTCCAGTCTCCCTCCATAGCATAGACTTCTCCTGGGCAGTGATTCTACTCTGAGGAAGAATCTCTCCGTGTGGTGGCTGCCAGCAGCTCCAGCTCTAGAATTCTCTAGCCCATTCCCAAAACTAAAAGCTCAGCTTTAAAAGAGCTTTATTTAACCTCTTTTATTATAATTCTTCTTTTTTTGTCTAACAACAGTTCCAGGGTTGTGTTTGTTGGCTCTCTTTGGTAATGTGTCTATCCTAAACTCACCACTGTAACTAGGGCCGAAACTCAGTCCCTAGGCCAAGTTCAATGACATCTCTAATCTTGCGGAAAGAGAATGTGGAAAGCAGGGTGGTGGACACCCAGGCCACGGAACAAGGTCTCTGTATTCATCAGCTGACAGCTGACTCAGCCAGGAGACATTCCTGAGGCCAGGAACGCCAGCAAACAGAGACACCGGCCACTCCTTTGCTGGTGCAAAAATATCAGCCAACAGTTGCATGGCTGTTTCCCTGTGCTCAGCAGAGCACTGGACAGGTTTTAGAAAAAAATTAAAGAGTGACCTATTTTAGATCCCAGCCATTAAGGATCTATAGTAGAATCGGGGAGATTGAAATAAGCACAGTGATCAAGTGGTCTGAAGACTCTGGTCCCCAGCAGCACTCATGACAGTAAAGATAAGTGACTATGGAGGGACAGGGTTTGGCCAAGCCCCAGGTAAAAGGCAGGGCGTGTGGGCATGGGGCGGTTGCCGGAGTTGTCAGGAAGGCTCAGAAGCGTCACTGCAGATACAGCAGGTGAAAGCTAAGCAGATGGGGAAGAAGCAGAGGGGCATGGGAAGGCCACTCAGAAGAATCCGGACTCCAAATAAGAGATCAGTCTTTCTCTTGTGGCCATAGGGAGCTATGGAAGACTCCATGGCAGGAACAGGGGATCCTGCTGAGTTCACTCTTACCACCAGCCCTGCACAACCTACATCCTCAGGGCCTTGCAAGTGCCCTCATTAAAAGTGCCCATGTTAAAAATACCAAAGCTCAATGTGGTGGCTGAATGAGTAATCCCCACATTCTGGGAGGCTGAGGCAGGAGGATTGCAAGTTCAGGCCCAACCTGGAAAATTTAGCAACTTAGTGAGACTCTATCTCAAAATTTTTAAAAAGTTCTGGGGATATAGCTCAGTGACACAGTACCTGCCTAGCAAGCATAAGGTCATGAGTTTGATTCCCAGCACCAAAAAAAAATGTTTTTTTTAAAGACCAGGCACTCTAGTTCAGTGAAAATATCCTAGGTTCAACCCCTAGTACACAATAAATAAATGAGAATAAAGACAAATAGGAAAAACACAACATTATATATAGTGCATGATCCCAACCTGGCGAGAAAACTTGTAAACAGTGGCATTACACTGCCAACTGCCACATAGTAGACACATAGGTCCTGAGCACTCCTGGTCCATGCTGTAGAGTCCCCTGATGACTGGGCCCAGCAATGTGCATGAAATCTTCACCTCTCAGAGTTGGAGGATGGAGTTTCCATGGCTCGAGGCAAAAAGCGTGTGCACCAGCTGCGTCTAAACCAGCGCTGGCCCCCACGCAGAAATGTGAACCATGATTATGACTCAGGCAGATTAAGCTGTCTATGGTGAATACGTGTTACTTTTGCTATTTGAAAGGAGATGTACACCTAAAATTAATTTCTCTGGCACCCGCGCTAATACACCACTTAGCTTCCCCAATGTCAGCAGAGGCAAAGAGACTCACGAGCAGGCAGAGGGGTCACCCAGACTGTCGCAGAACTCACTTCTCTGTCTTGCCGTTTCCTTTCATTTTAAAATTAATTTTAATGATATCAAAAATGTCAGAATACCTGCTCCTTATAAATAAATTAAAATATTACAGGTAAGACTAAAATATCATTTGGCCACCATCCCTTCCATGGAAGGGAGGCCACCATGAGATAACTACAGCTACGGGGTGGGATGTGCTCCATACCTTTCTCTATGTATTTGCAAAGCAAATATGCTTTTGGACAAAATAGGAGGTGTTCTTGTATGTGTGCCTCACCTCATTATGTTCCAGTTAACAACCAGTTCTGTAATTTCTTTTTCTTTTCTTTTCTTTTTTTCTTTTCTTCTTTCTTTCTTTTTCTTTCTCTCTCTCTGTCTCTCTCTCTTTCTTTCTTCTACCAGTATGTCAGTCAGTCAGCTTTTTGTCACTGTGACCCAATACCTGGAAAAAAGAAAAAGGTTAAAGGAAGAGCAGTTTGTTTGACTTCCGGTTTCACAGAGTTCAGTCCATGGTCACTGGCTCCAGGCAGAAGCATCATAGTGGAAGCGTGTGAAAGAGGAAAGCTGCTCACCTCATGGTGGCCAGGAAGTATAGCGAGAGGAAAGACCCGAGAGAGGAAAGGGTGAGGACAGGATACAGCTTACTTCAGAGTCACGCCCTGGGCCCTACTTCCTAAGAGCCCACTGGGCTATGGCCTCACCAATCCGTTAATGAGGTCAGCACCCTCGTGCTCCAGTCACTCTCTAAACCCTGCCTCTGACCTTTGCTGCACTAGGGATCAAGCCCTCAATCCATGAGTCTTTGGGGATGCTTCAAAGTTAATCCATAATAACCAGGATGCTTCCCCGACCTGTGTGGGGAGATGAATTGTGACATGTCACACAAACGCTGTCCAGCGCAAGACTGCTGGGAAGAGGCAGCCCTTAGCCACCAGCTCTGTGGCCAGGCCTGAGCTTTTCTGCTGCTTCTAGAAGGCAGATTAGTATCTGCCAAGGGCTAAGATGGAGCAAGCTCCCAGTGGCTCTCTCCTTTGCACTGGCCACTCAGTGAGAGATGTCTCCAGTGAGCCAAGGAGCCCTGGAGACCACAGTGCTGTGATTACTCCTCACCAGGCTCCAGATCCTGGCCTCCACCGTAGAAACGAGCCAAGTGAAAGCCTCTCAGCCTTTGCTATGTAGATATAGAGGTGAGATGTGTGTGTGTGTGTGTCCGCGCATGTGTGAGCATGTATGTAGGGGTCCAGGCAGAACTCAAAGGACACTGCAAGCATGGGAACGGGTCCATAGTGAGACAGCCATCAGTGAATAAAGATGAGGCAATAGGGCCACGTTCATTTCTCTAAGCTGCATATTCATGGGGGTCTTCCATGAATCAGGGACCTGGGGAAGGGGCACCTGAGAAGGGATGTTGTAACTCCTTGTGAACTGGGTGTGTGGGATGCTGGTTGGATTCATCACCTGTAAAATGGATGTAGCCAGGATGTCCTACATGTCCATGCCATGGATTCATAGTCTGCTAATGTTCTCTGGAAGAACCCGGGATAGTCAAAGAGGGAAGGAGAAGTCAAGCCAGCACAGTGGGGCAAGGTGTGAGCCATGGGAGACCCTAAGGACTGCATCAAGGGGACCCCACTGTGGAGTGCAGACTCCCACTGACTTCAAGTCTGCACCTTTGGCCTACTTGCTTGTTATGGTTTGCACACTGAATCAACTTGAGAAGTGTAGAAGTTTAACAAGTGACTCAGCAGAGAACCAGGTTCTTAGTATGTAAACATCCTCAGCTTGTGCAGGAGGCAGGTACTGAGCTGGTGTGAGTGCTACCACCACATCACCCTGGGAGGGTGACAGCCTGCTTACAATATAAGGGAGGATAAGAGGCTTCCTCTCCCCTTTGTGCTCTTGTTGCTTTACTATCTTCTGCCACCTAGAAGTGTTACTCCTGTGCCATGTCACCTTGCCTTGGAGCCAACTGATTATGGACTGAAACCTCCACAAACTATGAGATAAATAAACTTTTCCTTCCTTAATTTTGCGAGTCAAGTATTTTGTCTCAGCAACAAGAGAAAAATAACTAAGACACTGCCTCAGCCACATTCCTGTAACTGGATCTGCTAGTGACAGTCAAGAAGTGTAGATGGGGGGTGGTGCTGGGAGGTGGCTCAGAAGCACAGTGACTGCCTGATAAGTGCTAGGCCCTGGGTTCCATTCCCATTACCATTCTCTTACCAAAGAGAAGAAGGAGGAAGAGGAGAAAGAGGAGAAGAGGAGTAGGAAGGGGAGGAAGAGGAGGAGAAGCAGTTGGGTGTGCAAGAGGCTGGACCAGAGCTCAAATGCACCTGGACTTGGTGCATTTACCACTTATTTTTTGCAGCTGAGCAGCATTGGGAGCCTCAGTTTCCCCTTGTATAAATGGGAAATCATGCAGACACTGAACACATGTGCACAAAGGAGGCTGATGTCAGCGCTCTGGGCCCTCACTGATCTCCCTTGCTCCATGTCCTTGTCCCCAGAGCACCTCAGTCCTGCAGAGGACACAGCCTGCGAGGCTTTGCTTCAGCCTGGGGGCCACACTGCCTGTGGCCTCCGGTCTGACTTTTCCTGGGACAGTCTGCAGGAGGTTACAGATTCTGCTGTAGGAGGAAACCCCCCTCTTTTGAGCATCCCTTCTTCCTAGCCCCACCGTGTCAGAGCAGGGCCTGTTATTTATTGCAAGACTGCCCTGAACATGGTGCCTGGAGAGTTCGCTTAGGGAGATTTTGTTTGTTTGTGCTTCCATACCATTCCCCAGCGATGGGCCCTCGCGGAGTTGAGTATTTTCCTAAGTGGCTCACAGGAGCTTGTGCTCATGTGAGGTGACAAATATCATTGAGAAGCACTCACATCCCCCTCACTGGCTGCGGGGTGCCAAGTTTCCCCAATGACCACCTGGTCACCTCACCCTAGTGTTCGCGCAGCTGGGGAAGAGGCCAGCATCAGCGAATAAGACCAGAAACCACAGTTACTGTGAGGAACGCTTGGGAAATCAGTGGGGAGCTCCTTTGACAAAGCTGAGGGCTTACTGCCCCACTCAGCCTGTGGGCAGAGGTACTGATTGCACCAGGTCTGGGCAGATGCCACCAGCCCCAAGCTCTGCTGACTTCTCCCAACCCAGAATGAGCCCACACAGGCTCACACAGAGCACCCTTACCTGTGCCCTGGCTGGCGCTCTTGGGTGTGGCTTCCGTTCCCAGACATCTGCCTTTCTCCTGGGGTTCAAGCCTGAGTTTGATGGGCCTCTCGACCTCGGAGGCCAGGCCTGTGCCTGGAGGAGAGTTTTAAAAATATAATGAAAAATATTTTAACTAAAAAAGGAGCCTGACTGAAAGGCTGGAGAGGACTGGCTGTCACTTTCAGGGAGGTCAGAGGTTGGGTAGAGGCTCCTGGGACCCTTGGACTTGGTCTCTGGCTTCCACTGATGGAGTCAATTCTCCTCCTGCTCCAGTCCGTGGCTACCAATGCTGTTCCACCTGTGTCCAGCCAGTTTGCAAACCTGAGCCTTTCCTTAGGCTCAAACCCAGCAGCCTCCCAGACCTATGCACACTGGTTGCACTTTGCTTCTCTCTTGGGGGCCAACATCCTCTGGTTTTATTGAAACCCTTCTTGGATGCCTGTCTTGATGGTTGATTGACTGATTGATTGACTGATTGATTTTTTTTAGGACAGCATCTTACTCTGTAGTTCAGGCTGGCCTTGAACTCACTATATAGCTCATCGTGGCCTTGAATTCATGATGATCCTCTGCCTCAACCTCCTGAGTGCTGAAATGACACATGTGTGGCACCACTCCTGGAACATCCTTCTTGATTTAGCCTGAAGTCCCTGCCCCTCTTCTCTTCCACGTCAAAGCCACCACCTATATTTTCCTTCATATTGCCTGGACTCATGGTTCTTAGGGGCCTCCTTTTTTCTCTGAAGGATAGCAATGTTCCATTTTCTCAGACACATCAAGATTAAACTTATACATATATTTTTATCTCTTGGAGACCCAGGTTCTCAGGTCTTAAGAAACATCACATGGGGTCCTCCTCAGTGTGGGTGGAGCAAGGCAAGAATGCTTCCAGCGTTCCCTGGCACAGCTGTGGCCACTGTCCCAATGATAGAGACACCAAGGATGGATTCCAGCCAGTGCTCAGCAAGGGACCTTTAGCACTCCTTCCCTCTGCAACCCACCAGCACCAGGTGTAAAGATGGAATATGGACAGTGGTCAGAGAGGAGGAGGCAAGGTCCAACCTTACTGGGCTCAGGATTCCTCCACTCACTGTATCACACTCCAGTGACCCTTCAATGGGCAGAAAAGTAGAAGCCTCTAGGTTGATTGCTCAAAAAAGTGTTTCTTATGCTGACGGCCTCTTGGCTAGACCCGAGTCCTTGGGACGAAGTGGATAGGGAAGCAGCTGGTTATTCTGGTAGCAAACTATGGGAACAATAGCCATTCACAGCCTGGCTTTTCCCTAAGAAAGAGAATGATGTCTCCTATCCTTGGCTTCCAGGAAGTGACCAAGCTAAGCCATAGGATCAGGGCTGGACCAGAAGTAGGAACCTTGTAGTTGTGGCAGGGCGGAAGGGCAGGAGGCCTCCCAGCTGGCCACTCAGGCTCCCTCAAGGTAGTGGGATTGGGGTGAACCCTGCCCTGCTCTTACCTCCTACTCCATGTGGCAGGTATGGCAGAAGGAAACGGGGACATCAGTCCACATGTTTAACTCAGACTGGGTGTGGCTGTGTTTCTTTTGTGGTTCAGCCCAGAAACCAGAGAGGAGAGTCTCCCCATATTTACAGCTTGGTCACTGCTCACACTTTGCCAACAGTCACGAGGCACAGAGGTTGTAGAAGGCAACTGAGGACAGGGAGAGACAGACTGAGCCAGAGGGCAGGGCACAGGGAGTGGGCCTGGGAGGGCAGAGATGAGAAAGCAAGTGTGATCAGGGCCTGGGTCCTGTGACTTTTACTGACACTGTGGAGAGTACAGAGCTGGTCCCAAGGCATTGGCATCTAATGGAGAGAAAGAACCCATGGGCAGAGGATGCCTTGCATGTTGCAGGTGTGAAACAGGGAGCCCCACAGTGCTCCCACAGAATCCTACTCTGCCTTCAGCACCCTCTGAGTGAGTCCTCTCACCTAGCATGGCAGCAGAGCCAGAGCTCCCGGAGCTACGAATGCCAGTGATGGACAATCAGACAGAAGTGTGAGTAGCAGCCAGTGACAAGTGGCCTCACACAAGTGGGCAGCTCAGGCAGAAATGGCCAACACCAGCATCCCCCAGCTCCTGCTCCAGCCAGGACACTCCAAGACTGTTGATGGGCTAGGGAGAGAGGCTTCACTTGCTCTAGACTCCCTTGTGTACAGCAGCCACTTCTAGGGATCCCTTAGAGCACTGACACTCCCACAGTCCACCCAGGGGACCTAACCAGAGCCCTTCCTGAGAGCCAGCCGCAGCCTGAAGGAGTGGGGCAGCTCAGAGCTTCTGTGTGGCGAACTCCGCAGTCCTGCTAAGGATAGGATACCAGGACAAAGGCATGGCAGAAAAGGGCCTCATCTGCTCCTCTGCAACAAGAAGCCCAGCCTGCCAAGCATGGTCTCTGCCTCAGGTGCGTGTGTCAGCTTTTCATCACTGTAACAAAATACCTGAGGACACTGACTTAAAGAAGAAAAGACTCACTGTTTCAGAGGTTTCACTGGAGTCACTTGGTCCTGCTGCATGTGGGCACATGGTACGTCATGGTGGAATTTCGTGCAGAGGAGACCTGTTCGCTGCTTGGGGCCAGGAAGAAAAAGGAGAGAGACAGAGGGGCCAGGGTTCCAAGGTCGCCATCAAGGACATAGCTCCAGTGGCCTGACTTCCTCCCACAAGGCCCCTCTCAACAGTGCCAAGCCTGCAGCATGAGGGCCTTCCAGGACATTTAAGATTCAAAGTATGACACCAGCCATGCTCCAGGTTAGGGATGAGCCTGTGACATGTAGGTTCATCCAGGGGACTTTGGGGACATCACGTGGCTGATCGAGTTTCCCTCTTGTCAGTTTTCATTTCTCTTTTCCTGAAATAGTCCATCTTACTTCTTAAACTGATTACACATTGCCTCCTCCAGGAAGCCCTCCCAACCTGCCCTGGCTCACCCAGTATCCTTCACATCCATCCTCCTCCTGTCATAAAACCTGACTCTCAGCTTTTTTTCCCATCAACTCCCCCTCAACATATTTTTCTCTGCACCTTTCATGGGACATAGCCACAGTCTAACCTGTTCGTAATCACATGTAGAAGGGGTGACTTAGATACTTTTCTTATTGCTGAGACAAAATACCTGACACTCAAAGTTAAAGGGCAAAAGGTTTATTTGGCTCACAGTTTTCAGAGGTTTCAGCCCATAATCACTTGGATCCAAGGCAGGGTAGAGGGGCACACAGGCCTCCTATGGGAGAAACGGTTCATGGTGGGCAGAAGGCAGCAAAACAACAAGGGACCTTAACAGTGTATTTCTGCCCCTTTTATATCTAGGCTTCAGGGTTAGGGCAGTAGCAAACCAGTCAGTAGACTGATTTTTTAATCACAAACCCTTCCTCCCAGCATTGTACCATGAATCAGTCATAACTCTAGGTCCAGCCACCTCTAAAAAAAACCAATCTATGATTGCATGCAACTTCAGAAGGGACAGCTAAGTACAAGCCATAAGAAAATTTCCTGTTTTCTTCATATTAGCAGAAGGCTTTAGGACCGACCACTTGTGACCCCATGTTTTCATTTTAAAGATGGAGAAGCAGAGACTCAAAGAGGCTGTGCTGTCCCCAGGTCTACCTGAGGTCACAACAGGAGTTCCACGGTGATGGGGCTGGGCCTAGGGCCCAGAGCACCGTGCTTTCAGTCTGCCAATTCTGAGCCTTTTCTGGAACATCTCTGACAGATGGTCTCCTTCGCCTGACTGCCTTGAGCGCCTGCCAGGAGCCCCGCCCTACGGAAGGCAGCTTATGTGGTTCTGGGCAGAGCCCCAGCTCCTTCTACCAGCAAAATCTTGCTTCCCTGCAACTGTCTCCTGCTGATCCATCTTTGCCACTCATTCATTTGTTTGATCTCATTCATTCATTAACTGATTTTTGAGTATTTACTTATACCAGGTAAATTAGACAAATGTGTCTTGTCCTTCAGAGCCCAGAGCACTAGGAAGGATTCAGTGCTTGGTGTGAAAGTCTGAAACCCGAGAGCACAGGGACCACACTTGTGATCGCTCCCTGCATCTTCAGGAACAACAGACAGTGGCACAGCAGAGGTAGTAAACAGTATCTATGCAATGAAAGAGAACTCATGGATGACTCCAATGTGACCTGGGAAAAAGACGCTCGGAAGCTGATGGTGACAGAGCCCAGAGGGAGGAAAAGTCAAGGTAGACTTTCCAGCTTTTCAATCACTTACCAGAAGGGTGGGGTTTCAGCAAATGGGGAGGAGATATGACCCCGTAGGAGCAGAGACAGTGTGACAACATAATACAACTACGCTGCCATGAAGCTGTTTGCTGCCATCACAGGGCAGGAATGGGATGCAAGAGAGAACAAGACAACTAGCAACAGCCAGGCTTGAAGGCTTTGCACCCTGAGCTGAGGCATCTGCACTTGCCGTAGGGCCGAGGAGTGAGCCCCTACAACGGGAGTGACAGGATCTGAGCCATGCTTGAAAAAATCGCTATGGTGACCGTGTGCACAATGCGTCACCAGCTCTGTGGGGACCCATCAGGAAGCTGGAGCCATCATCCCAGTGAGAGATGATTATGGGGCGGCCAAGAGACCAATCATTTCCAAGTCATGTGGTAATTGGGCATTCCAGATGCAAGGCTGGGGTCGCTGGTGTCCCCAACATAATTTGCTCCCTGCTGCTGACTCGCCCTGCGTGAGCAGCTTAAGCTGCTTACAGTTAATCCCACGCTGGCTCCAGGCCCCGCCTTACACATGGTGCTGGATAGCCCCTGGGTGGGCACAGTCAGGGTCCTGCATGAGGACTCTGGTATCTTCTTCCTTGTCCCTTCACAGAGTCACCAGTGAAGCCACCTCAGTCCCTCTTCTGCAAGGACAGCATGGGCTGGCAACATCTCACCAAGATGGCACCCGGCTCTCAGGCCCCAATTGATTAATCATCACTTGGTTCCAGCTATCAGCTCTGCTGCAATTGGCATATTTATTTCTAATCAGCTCTTTAAAATGGCATCATTCAAAGGTGCTTAACCACATTACTTAATTCTCAGCCTGTATTGCTATTGATTTCAAATACTCTCCTCAAGATATAGCTCATCATTCAATGCAGAAGTCTGTTTATATAATAATCTTATCTGGTTACTAAAATCTGTGAAATCTCTTCAATTGCCTCTAATGCAAGATCGGAGGCTGCTTGCTAAATGAGTCAATTTTACTTTAATTTGGTTTATTTACAGTACATGTTTTAATGCTCCATGTTCTCGTCTTTCGCAGCAATGCTGAAAATAAAGGCAAATATAGGCACAGACAGAGGCCTGTGCTTTTGTCAGCCCACAGGAGGCAAGCGGGCTGACAGCTCCCTGGGAGATGGGAAACGTGGAGCTTCCTGCCTCTGGTGGTGGCTCTTAAGCCCACAGCAGCAGAGCAGAGTCCAAAGGAGTCAATAGAGTGTCCAAGGGGAGCTAGGTGGACACTGCTCTGCCCTCTGCTACAGATGAGCCCATTGCTGAGTATCATAGAGCCCGAGTTTCTCCAGCTGGGAAATGAGGGGCAGGGTCATGTGCTTGAAGGTGTCCTGGGAAGATCATGAGTGACTGGCAACTCCAAGGCTGAAGTGCACACAGCAAGTTCTCCATCCATACGATTTCCTGGCTCCTGCACCTTTCCTTGCAAAGCCACAGCAATCACCTTCCCTCTGACTGTACCCACATCTCACTGCCAACCATGGCTGGGAACTCTTGGGAGTGATTTCTCTACACAGAGAAGCTCTGGGCAGCAAACACAAGAGGCCAATCCTTCTAGTAGTGTAAGTGGTGACTCCTGGAGATCACATACTTTAGTCTTGCTCTGGAGCCTCCTTAAAGTCTCTCTCTGGTGTGTCTCTTTCTCCCTCCCTTCATACTGTGCTTTGTTTGTATCAACTGCTGGAACCACCTCTCCTGTAACACTGGAAGAGAAATGCCAGAGAAAATGCCACTGAGCCACCTCTGTGTGACAGCCAGTGTCTCTTGTCACCAGCTGTCACTAGTTATAGACCATGCCCCTTGAATCATGCATCAGTTAGGGTTTCGTTGCTGTGACAAGTATCTGAGATAAACAGCACACAGAAGCAAAGGTCGATTTGGGCTCACAGCGTCAGAGGGTTCAGCCCATTGTTGGACAGCTCCATTCTCAACTGAGCTAGCAACGCCGTGGCAGGAGCACCTGGCAGAGGAAAGCTGCTCACTTCATGGACGCCAGGAAACAGAGCAAGATCAGAAGAGCGACGGGGAGACGGGGGATAGGGGATAGTCATGCCCCCTAAATCATGCCTCCACTGGCCTGTTTCCTCTGATTGGCCCTAACTCCCATTCAGCTGTGAACTCATGCATGGAGCAATCCACTGATGAGGTTAGAGCCCTTGTAATCAAGTAACCAGCTGCTGGACGGGGTTCCAGGTGGGCAATGTGGGGCCCAGGCCTGGAATAGCTCCTCACTTTGCCAGAGAGACACTCATGAGCACGTGGAGAGACCAAGCGTGTACATGGTGCTCTTGGGCTTTGGAGGATATGTGACATTAGATGATCCTGACACCCTTGTTTTGTTCTTGCCTGCTGAGACTGTGAAAGGGACAAGAGCCCCATGTCACTGTCTGCATCGTTCCTTGCCTAGGCAGCGCTAAGGAGCTCCCTGCCTGCAGCAGGCGATGCTCATCCTGCCCCTGATGACACCACTGTCTCTTGGTCAGGTGTGAAAGCTGCCATTTCATGCGCATCGTCCCCAATTAACAACAGCTGGTGCCCATAAAACCAACTGGTGGGATGGTTTGTTATTGGAAGACAATGCAACATCATTAGGCATTAATGACTCCCAGCCTCGTTACTGGGGCTGAGTTCGCAGGGTTAATGTGGCGAGATGTTGGGTCTCACCCTGCCGCACTTCCAAGCTCTTCTATTTTTAGGTAGCTTCTCTGAGCCTCATTTTCTGAATTGTGGAAGTGAGAGGTGGAGGAAAGTGGAGGAGGGTCTTATTTCCTCAAAGGGAAATTGTGCAGGAGGTGGTGGGAGCTACCACTTAGAAGAGAGAGATCATCATATGAAATAATTCTAAATTCAGAAATAAATTTGAAAGTGTGCTTTTTTCTTGTACCTGAATGAATCATTCTGCTTCCATCAATAAGCAGATAAACATTCCTGTTTTCTTTTTCATTCTCCCAGTCATAGCTCACCTCCTCCATCTCTCCCTTGAGGCCTTTGTGTTCTTGGTTTGAAAGCCAGTGTGAGTCACTCAAGGGCCAATTTGACTTGGAGAGATGATCTCAGATAGCCTGTGACCTAGAAGTCGCATATCAGACAGAGTTGGGGTTGAGGGTAAAGATGCTACATGTATTTCAAAATGGCCTCCTAAGGCGAAAATTTCATCCTGTGCTTGTGACTTAAAACCAATGCTTTAGTCTGCACAGTGATCTTACTAATGGTGAGCAAGATTGTTCCATGAAAAGAGCTCTCCTTAGGTAAACAAATCAAAAATCTCGATTATATCCTTACATTCACTCTGCACAAAGTGACGCCACTTATTATACTGATAAGTATCTGTGCCCACCGTGCCCATGCAGTAAGACCAGGTGAATTTCATGGGGTTTGTTGAAAGGAAACCTTCTATTCATCCTTCTCTGTTTTTCTTTGTTTGGTTTTTGTGCTTTCCTCCTTCTCTCTTTTCTTTTCCCTCCTTCTGTAAAAATGCCCCAAGTGATTAAGCTTGATTTGAATTTTTGGCGGGGGGACGACTGGGGATTGAACTCGTGACCTTCTCACTGAGCTACATCCCCAGCCCTTTCTACTTTGAGACAGGGTCTTGCAAAGTTGCTAAGTTGCCTAGGGCTCAAGTTTGCCGCCTCAGCCTCCCAGAGTGCTGGCATTACAGACATGCGCCACCACACTCAGCTGCTTCAGATTTGATTAAGATTTGGCTTCTGTGTTAAAGGAACAAGGAATTTGTCATTTGGACAGAGCAGCCTCAATGCACTTCCTTGGAAGAGGAGGCTTCAAGCCCAATCAAGGAGTCTTTGGGGCTATGGGCAGCCAGTTCTTCCAGCACAAGGTCTGGAGATCTTGTGGGTGAGCCAGCTGTGGGGGGACAGGGTCCCTGGCCAAGACAGTGCTTCCAGCTCCTTCTGTGCCTGTGCTGCTGCTACGTTCCCTGGGCATTCAAGCAAATGGAACCTATATTGCCTACACTAAATAAATCCATGAAAAGAGGCCGGAGCTCTGTCAGCTACCACATATGCATCACTCCAAGAACTGGGGACCTACCAGGAGGCTTGGTGCAGCCCTGCACAGAACCTGGAGTAGGGACAGCCCTTCGAGGTCTTGCTTTGACGAAGAGGGGCAATCCCTGCTCTCACATCCCAGCTAGGAGTAGATTAGAACTGTGTCTGTACTGTGGGCTCTCACTCTCATTTCCTCTCTGTATGTGCCTCTTTCTTTGGGAGGAAGTGTTCACCCTCCGCCTACTCACTCCCAGAGGAGAGACAGAGTCAGCTCTACGCTCCCTGCAGTGATTTGGAACCAAATTAGAACATAAGTTCTAGAAAAGGGTTGTCATACCTGTTCTGAGGCTGAGAAATCATCTAAAAAGCACAGTAGTCCAACACTGACAAGGGAAATCTCCCCAGCTTCTCCATTTGCATACTTGCTGTGTCATCTCAGGCAAGGATCCAGCCCTTTTGGGGTGTCAAGATCCTATTTGAAGGTAGACGCTGTTCTGGAAAAGAGAGGGTGGATAATTGCCAGAGTCGCAATTCACTACCCTTCTCTTCCCTGAGCATTTCACTCATGTCCAACCAGGTGCCCAGGAATCCTGCAGCACGTATGTCATGCATGAGTGAAAGGCAGCATTTTATAAGAGGGAGACATCTGTATATGACCACCCCATTCCCCATGTTCTACGCAGCAGGATTTTTGGAAAATCTCACTACAGGATGCCGGTTTGTCCCAGTGCTGATTTCCTGCAAACCAGCTGACCTGTATTTACAGTATCCACATTTGTTTTGGAAAAAATCCAAATGTCCACTTAACTGGGCAGGAGGCCAGCATCATCTTCCTATATTGCTCATGGCTGCAAGATTGATGGTAGGCCTTGCTCTGAACCTTGTGGTGACATCATTCACCTTGAGGTGTCTCTGAGGTGCGGGTACCATAATGGGTTGGCCTTCACAGGGGCCACGCTGCTGTCCTAGGAGCCTTTGTTTCTGTGCAGAGGCTACGTGAGGGACCGGGCAGCAAGGTAGACTTGTGACGCTGAGATACGGAGCAAACCCGACTCTCACCTGTGCCTGGCCTGCGCCCTTAATAAGAGCTGAATCTCTCTGCACTCAGCTCGCTCCCACTTCAGGGTCACAGCTCTGAGTTCATGCAGTTTTTATGAGGACTGAATAAAAGAAGGGCTTCGGCAGTCCTGTGTCCTACTCCTGAGAGCACAGTCATTCCTTCCCGTTACTGTGCAGAGACGTTAGAGCAGTTCATCCGATGTTAAAGTGAGACACGGTTACAAATCAATACAAACAACAAAAACATCGACTACTGGACAAAAGGCTTTAACGAACATTTCACCAAAGAAGATATACAAATGGCCCAAAAGGACACCCAAACATATTCTCTGCCACAGATCATTAGGAAAAGGCAGATTTCAGCCACAGTGAAATACCACTTCCCTCACACACATTAAGAGCAATATTATAAAGGGAACCACAGCAAACAGAAAGGAAAGCTATGGAGAGATCAGAATGCTTGTCTGCCATGGGTGGAAGTATAAATGGTCAACTGCTCTGATAAATAGCATGGAGTACCTTCAAAAACTTTGACTCACTACAGGCTCTAACCATTCTAATTCTGGATATGTGCCAAAAAGAAACGACAGCAAGCTCTCAAGCAGCTCTTTCTGCAGCCATGTTTATAGCATCATTGGTCATGCTAGTTAGGAGCTGGAAACACCCAAGTACGCACTGATGGATGGATAAAGGAAATGTGATATATCCATACAGTGGAGCACTATGCAGCCTTTAAAAAGAAAGACACCCTGATGCACACAATAATAAAGGCGGAAGAGATCATGCCGAGGGAAGCAAGCTGGCCATAAAGGAACAGAGACTGTACAGCTCCATTTATATGAGGCAAGAAGAGAAACCAAGGCAGGAAGCAGGATTTAGCAGAAGATGACAAAGTTCAGCGGGAGAGGAGCAGGGTGTCCCAAGGGCTTAGCAAGATTAGAGAGAGCCCAGAACTCAGCTGCTGTGGTCTGTGTCCCTTGTGCTGTGTCGCAGAGTGAGACACTATTCTGCTGTGTCCTCGTGGCCACAGTACCTGGCACCCTTGCGGCCCACAAAAGGTCACATCCTCTTCCTGTGCCTCCAATTCTCCCAGCTCAAATGGAGAAGATCCTGGCTCCACCGAACATAATGGCGAGGAGTGAGGGGCGAGGGCCCAGGCTCCTGGTGGCAGCTGCTGACCGCGAGCCTCTTCGTCCTCCCAGGCTCTTCTAGCCAAGGCATACCCTCTGCACAGGCAGCTCAGTGGGCTCTTGTTAAACGTCCTGGCTGAAATCTTTTTGCTAGCAATTGCCTTCATTGCTCCCTGTAAAAATACATCAATATTTAAATATGCTGAGATAATTCTAAAGCTTTATTAGTACTTAAATATTTTGGCATGTTTATTTCTCCTGGAACAATTATGGAGATTTCATTGTTTCACTTGCAAAAAAGAAACTAAATCTTGTACAATCACCCCTGTGACAGGTTGAAGATGGCACTCTCTCTCGCCATTGTGTGTCCCAGTATTGTCTAGGTGTCTCCGGGACAGGACAGGAGACATCCTCAGGAAGCCCTCAGTGATAGCCTGGAGCCACCTCCTCCTGGACACAGCCTTCCCAAGGACCAGTCGGTTTTCACTGAGTCCACGCAGGGCAGCTGGGGCTGGAGGTCCCAGGGAGGGAGGAAAGACACTGGAGTACAGAACCTCTGCAGCCTCTTTTAGGGGTCGTTGTGTGCACAGCTCCTGATGGCTCAGTCACTTCCTGTCTCCTTTTTCCAGCGACTGCTGTTCCCCTATAAATTCCCACTCCTGCTCCCTCTGTACACACAGAGTTCTTTCTCCAGAGTTCTCTGCCACCCTAGCTCTACCCCTGGACATAGTCCCTTACTTACTCTTCCACGGGGACCCATCTGTAGGGCCAGCTGTGTTCTGCAGGACCCGATGCCAGCATGGGAAGACCTGTGATCACTGTGTGACCAGGAGAACAGACCTCAGACTCTTTTGGTCTTGGTTCTTCATTGGCATCATGGGGCTGACATTGTTGGGTGAGGGTCAGTGACCCTGCGACCATACCAGCCTGGAAGAGGTAAAGGTGGGGGGAACTGAGCATGCTCAGTGCCACCCAATTTTGTGTCAACTGACTACATGTGTGCCATGTCCAGCTGAGTTGGCTATCGTTGCCTTTGCCCCATCTGGCAAAGGCAGAAGCCAAAGCCCAGTGAGGGGAAGTGGACCCCCCTCCCACTTCTGGCCCCTGAACACAGACCTCGGGGCTCAGAGCCCACCCCTCACCTCTAGAGAGGACAGCTGGAGGGACACTGAGGTAGTGTCACTGGGTAATGGCAGCTGGGCTATTGTCCCCAAATTCATGGTGTGTCCCTGCACAGTTAGCCAAGAAGTGAGCGGAGATGAGCCCTTACCATCTGCCAACTTACACAGCAGGTCTGGTCTCTCCTCCCTGGGGCAGCAGGGCCCCTGACCCTGTCCTGCTCTTCTGCACATACAAAGCAAGAGTCTGTAGGAACCGATTCCTGTGAACCACGAACCATGGCTGTGCTGCGAGCCAGTCCCCCAACCCCAGTTAGCATAAAGCAGAGTCCCCTAAAGGATGGGAGACATCACCTCCAGCCTGGGTTGAGACGGGGTGAGAGCTGGGCTAGAAGCCAGCCCTCTGGGGCTCAGTTTCCTCATCCCTCAGGTGGGTAGGTGTCTGTGGCAGCACCTGAATCCTAGGCAAGGGTGTGTTAGGCTGTCTCACAGGGGCCCTGGGGCCACTGATTATGCAGAGCCAGTGCCAGCCATGAACACCAATGTGACTGTCCTATTACCAACTGAATATCCACCATTCCTGGGGCGATTAGCAAGGGCCAAAGAGAAAGGCTCACAACAGGTCTCAAGGCTGAGGCTCCATAAACAGCAGCCTTTGTTTTATTTGTAAATTTCAAGAGCTCTGGTTTCCTCCGGGTTGTGACATTTTCGACATTTCAATCCTTTACAGCATATGGTGGAAATTTCATTACTGCAAGTCTAGGTGCGGGGAAAATGCCAACCACTGTGTGGTGAGATTTAATTCAATCCTTCAAACGTTGGCTAAGCAGCCCCTCTGTGCACAGCTCTGGAGGGAGGCGGGGGGAGACTGCAGCTCATGTTCTCAGGGGGGGACCTCGGCCTGCAAGAGAAGTCACACAAACAAGCTGGGGTAAATAAGTCGGTGCAGGAACGGCGCTGGGCAGGACTAGGAGGCTGGCGGAACTTCGAACACCCCGCAGCTCAGGACTGTGCGCATTTCCAAATCAGACACCCTCACCCACCTTCACTCAGCCTACCCCATGGCTCCTGTCTGCCAAATAGAAACATGACTGCTGATCTGGCTGCAGGGGTGAGCTGAGAGATTGCCCTGCGGCAACAACTGGCATGGGGGTTTGATACCATCTTGGGGAGGAGGAAGCCAAACTCAGGTTGGGTGGTCTGAGGAGGCACCCCGGAGGAGGGACGGGGGGCACGAGTGAGATCTTCAGGCAGCAGGCTGGGCCAGTGGTCTTTTAGCGAGCCAGGGGACACTGGAGGAAGTGGTTGGCAGAGCCACTGTGCCATGGATGTGCAGATCATTTGTGTGATCACACTTTGGGGTGGGATGAAGGGCTTCCATGCAGGGTCATATGGTCAGAGTCAAAGGGTGAACCCCATCAGAAGCTACCACTATGCCTCTGGCCCCTGGAGAAAGGTATGAGAGGGTGGTGCAGGAGACCCCAGGGAACAACCGCTGACCAACAGAGTTCTTGTCAACCGCAGAGCACCTGGGACTGGGGGCTCTCACTGTTTGATTCTTGAGCCGCAGGGTCGCTCCTCCTCGGCCTTGGGTCACTAAGCAGGAGAGGGAGGTGGAGAAAGAAAGAGGGTCGGGCTGCATCCAGAGCCTTGTACACAGGCAGGAGAGTTGGCCTCAATACTCCCAGGGGACTTGAGGCAGGTGGCAGCTCTCTGGGATCCAACACTTGAAAGTGGCCGGAGCCCTACACCAGCTCTCCATAAGCCCTGGACAGAAGAGCATCACTGGAGGCTCCTCTGCCAAGGGGAACCCCAGTTTCCACTACTCCCCATTTTTAGGCAGAGCTGGTGAAAACAAGCAGTCTCCATACTTCTCATCTTCAAACAGGAGAGTGAGTCGGGCCTCAGTCCCACTAGAGTTGCTTCCCTCACGGTGTAGTCAGGTTGGAACATGGGGGAAAAGTGAATTCTGAAGGCCTAAGAACTGGTTCCTGGACAGCGGTTCTGGTCCACACCTCTTCAGGATCCCCAGGCTTCCTTCCTGCTCGGGAGTCATCACAGTGGGCCTGATCTGCCAGTCCTAGTTCTGGTTCCCTCCCTGGCTGTCCATTTCATGTGCCACACTGAGACTGACTGGGGCTGGGACAGCACAGTCAGAGGGACCAGAGTCCAGCAGAGTTCCCACCTGCCCTGTCCTCTTGGGCTCAGAGTAGGAGGCCTCAGAAACAGGCTTGGTCATCTGGCCGTGCACCAGGGGTAAATGTCCATTTCTGCATTTTTCAGGATAAAGGCTCCATCGCTATCTCAGCCCCCAAAATGGCCCATGTTAGGGCATTACCAGCGCTGCGTCACTGAGCTGTCCCATTTCTTTTCTATGAGCGATGTCTTCACAGTCCTGTTATGAGGTGGTGGTGTGACGGCAGGATCCTTCTATGTCTCCCACACATTTTCCCTGGCTTGTTCAGGCACCAACTAACTTCCTCAAATCACACATGGCCTCCTCGAAACTCAGCCTCCCAGCCCCTGCAACCTCTGAGCCTAAGAATCCATATTGGGGTGGCCATGGGATGATGTGCCACCAGAGAACCATCATCACATTCACCCCCTCCTCATTTTCGCCTCCCATGTTAGGAAAGTTTTGCGATCATGTAGGTCAAGACTTCTCATTTTTGTGGAGAAAGAGGAGGCCTGCCAAGGAAGGCTGTCCATCAGTCACAACTGGCAAAAGATAGGACTGACTAGGAAGGTGACACAGGAGGCTGAGTCCCATACACAGTGACCTGTGCTGTAAAGCCTGCATGCCACTGGGACTGAGGGACTGAGCTGCCCTCGGGGCTGCAGACTAGGCCGGGTGTGTTTTGCGGCCCAGTTATTCTCGGGACCACACTCTGATGCGCTTTGGGAAGACTAGCGAAGGACCCTCCATTTATCCATTCGCCCACCCACTTACCAACTTGACTCATATGCGGTAAAGTATATGCCAGGGACTAGTAAGTCACAGATGATGAGACAGTCCCTAAAGTGATGGGACTGACACACTTCCAAGTGACAGCAAGACCAGGCTTCTGCTGTTGGGGAAGGACCCTGCATGGTCTTTACCGAGTTTACAACAGCTGCAACAGGCTATGCTCTGCAGACTGGAGGGACAGCAGGATAAGCTATGGCCAGGACCTTTGCCTCGCTCAGTTATGGGTAAAACCCTTAGGCAACATAGCCAAAGGAATAAACGTATCTTCCTTCCTTCCCTCCCTCCCTTTCTCTCTCCCTTCTTCTACTATTTCCTATGGGACTTAGTAGGCATCATGTCCGAGAGAAGCTACTGGAGACGCAAAGGAGCGCTTGGGAGAAGCAGACCAGGAATAAACCCTTAATGGTACAAGGTGACCTCTCCAATAACGAGCAAGCCCTGAGCATCATGGGGGCTCAGAGGAGGCCTCCCTTCACCCTGGGCACGTTGAAGGGTGCCTGTGAGGGGTGCTGCTGGGTGAGCAAGGATGATAAGGAGGGCTAAACTTCCCATTTTGGCCCAATGGGATGTCCCCCCTCTCATGCCTCAGCTTCTCTTGGTCACTCTGCTTCAGGGACCATGGGGCCTCCTTACTGCTGTCTGTCTTGGAGACTGCTTGAGTCCAGAGTGAAGACTTGTCCTCCACCTCCTGTGTCACTTCTGTTCCACTGCTTCCCAAGAGCACAAGCCCTGCATGTGGACCCTGAGAGGTCTGTCTGTCTCTCTCCGAGCCCCTCTGGGTCCTCATGATGACATAAAGCATGGTTGAGAACTGAGTTTGAGGAAGAAAACTCCTTCTGGGGTGAATCAAGGGAAACGTTCCTTCGATGGCACCGAGATGTCTCCACATAGCCTTGCCTGTGCCTGAGAGGGGTGGCAAGCAGGTCTTTAATCATACAGGCTTCACATGTCATCGGTGCAACTCAGGGGAGACATCCACTGAACCTATTCATCAAGCATGACTCAGGCATGAATAAATAAAAACAATAATAAAAAAAACAATGGAGTCACTATACTAACGTAGGTTTTTGATATATTACATAAAACTTATTATTCTAAACCAAAGGTCCATGAAAAAACTGGAAAAATAAAAGATCAGTTCCTTGTTTACCCATCTTCCTGTTATTCAAATAGAGCAAGAGAATCTAAATTAAAAAAGCATTATACCCCCTAGAGATTGTGCCTGGTGGTTGAGGTACAAGTACTATTCATGTTGAATTTACTAGGTGATTCTGAACAATGCTGTCTGCCTCTCCATTCTAGTCTTCTTGCTTATAAAGTAAGAGTTATAATCGTTGCACTGTGGGATGCAAAATGAGAAAAAAGAAGCTGATTTATCCATGGAATCATCTGACCACTTGTTTGGCTGTTTCATGCCTTTTCTGTATTTACAACCCTCTTGGACTCCCTTAGCTTGGTGGCTTTGATAGTCAAAGGGTACAAAAGTTGAGATATATGAGATGAGTGTATCTTAGAGATTGAACATAGCATAGTGCCTATGGTTAACACTACCACATTACACCTCAAATTTTGCTAAGAGTGTGAATCTTAAGTATTCCTACTCAAACTAAATGATAAAAGGGAGACTTTGATTTCCCTCCTAGAGGCCCAGAGGGAGGCAGAGAAAGTTTATACTCTCAAGGCATAAGATTTCCACACCTCCTACATCCAAGGTGAAATACAATTTTCAGGAAGCCACAGTTTGTCCCTGTGTTTGGAATGAAAAGAACAATAGGAAAGTTTACCTTCAAAAGCCAGCGCTGGGTTCCACCACAGCCTCCCTCCATCCGGAGCACACGGCTTTGAATTATGCATGAGGTGCTGGTTGGAACTGTGATGCTTTTTCAAATATTTCTCTAATTGATGAGTGAGCCTTTGATAAATTGCTGTAGAACCAGGAGCATCTGATCGCAAGGAATTGTCTTGTTCCTCCTGGACAGATGTTTATTTGATTGAAGGGAGACACAAGGTCCAAAGAACTTCCTCTCTCACCTGTAATTCCCATTGTAAACTAAGACTCCACAGTTTTGTTTTTAAACCTGAAGAAAGACAGTTCTCCAAAACCTGATGCCTGTCATTAGTCAGAGGAAAGGACATGGGAACAGGAAGTCAAGAGCATAAATTTGCGTAGTCTGAGCACTTGCTTTCACATAGTATCGGCCTCTAGACTGCTACAGGTGATTTCTAACACTCCGGAGGGAGGCTGCATCCTTAGAACCAGTGTGCATAGGCACTAACCAGCCAGAGCTTCAGAATGGACCTCAAGGATGGCTCCCAAGAGAACAGATGCTCCCCTTCATTTGCTGGGCTATGGTGGGTCCCAGGGCCCAAAGGAGGGTACCAGTGTGCCCAGAAGATGGCCAGGGAATCAGAGGACCTTGAACATAAGCTCTTACTAAATAGTATGAAAATATTTCCGAAACCCATGAGCCTATTCCAGCAGGGTTCTTAAAGAATGCTCTCCTAGATCCTTGCACCCCTAAATACGGGCATAACATGTGAAACCCTTCCTAATCACACCCCAGCTTGGCTGTCCCATTTCATCTCCCTCTGTGACTCCCACCCTGGGGCCCCTGTGTTCCAGTCACCTCACTACCCTGTCTTCTACACACAGCATGCTCCTTGTATGAAGCCTGGGTAGATCCCATATGGTCACTGCTACCCCAATGTTGTCACAGCATTGTAAAAATCTCTGATGGAGCATCTGATGTGCAGCACTGTGATTTGTCTCACTGTGCTAGACATTAGCCCATGTGTGACATTAATGAATGAGATTTATGGAGCTCTTGTTCCCCCTGTTATGATTACAGGACACTAGGCCACCTCACCCTAACACACACACACACACACACACACACACACCTCTAATCACTTCTGGAGTCATCAACATATGGCTCATATGTGTTCGTCAAAAGCCCATATTGGAGGGATTCTCTTTTCCCTGGCCCATGGCTTCACACTGACAGACCTTGCTAGCACAGCTTACCTGTCTTCTTCCCACCTGGGCGAGTGTGTGAGGTGGAGACGGTTGTGTGGGCACTAACTCTTTACTTTCCTATTCTCACTGCTCGTGTATCCACACCATACACACATAGGGCTTCTCCTCCCCTAGGCCTATACAGACAATTTGGAACATGGAGCCTTTGATTCAGGATGACTGTGATTAGACACACAGCACAATTCATGGCCATGGGTGAGCCTCCTGTCTAGATCTAAGCTATGTTCTCCCAAATGCCTTTATCAGGATTACAGGCTACCACTTGCTTTCAGCAGAGGGGTGTTATACTTAAGATTCCTCCAAAAAAGTTACAGATCCCAGAGACACTAAAAGATAAGAAGGAAAATAGTAGAAATGGTTGTGCACACACAAATTCAATGACTTAAATAAAAAGGGTCAATTGTTTAAAAGCAGTAAGTTATTAAAACTCACCCAGGAAGAAATGGATAGAAATAAGTAGTTCAATATTTATTAAATATATAGAATATGTAATTGAAAACATTTCCCATAAAAGAAACCTCCAGGTCAAGATGACTTCCTGGTCACATTATGCCAAGCATTTAAAAAAAGAACACCAATTCTACATAATCACTTTCAGAAAGTAGAAGAGAGAACATTTTGTAACTCATCTCATAAGGTCAGTATTGCCCTGAAATTAAAATTGTTCAAAAATTGTACAACAAAGCAAAAGTATACATAAATATCCCCTACTAACTCACAAATATAAATAACAAAATTTTAGCAAGTCAAATAAAAAAGAAATGGGGTTTACTTTAGGAAAGCAAGGCTGGTTCGATATTCAAAAGTCAATCAACAGGTCATTGTATTAACAGATGAAAAAGTAAGAGACCCACAGCTATATCAATTAATACAGGAAAAGAATTTGACAATGTTAATCACACATTCATGATTTTTTTTTTACCAAACTATAAATAGAACTTCCTTAATAACTTGATGACAGTTGTATACAAAACACCTACCACTACCAGGTTGATAATAAAAGATGAAATCTTTTCTCCCAAAGATCAAAACAAATCAGTTGTCTATTCTACCCTGTACTATGCAAATAGATCCTGAAAGCCCATGGGACAAGAAAAATAAATAAATGACACACACTTTGTAAAGGAACAAACAGAACTGTTGCTGTTTGCAGATAATACGACCATAGGAAATCTCAAAGCATCACTACAAAACCTCTTAGAAATAATAACTGAATCTAGCAAGATTGCAACATGTAAGATCAACATGAGAAATACCATGGTTTTTATATATAAGCACTAAACAGCAAGAAACTTAAAATTTAAAAGTTGATGCCATGAACAAAAATTCTCCGAAACTAAATACTTACCAATAAATGTAGGAAATTATGTCTGGGCCTTGTATGAAGGAAACAAGAAGACACTAATGGAAGAAATAATATCCAAATAAACATAGAGAAGAACTTTGTTTGTGGATTGGAAGACTTAACATAGTTAAGGAACCAGCAGTGCGCAAATCTGATGCCTTTCCAATCAAAATCTCATAATTTTCTGTAGCTATAAATAAGGTGACTCTAAAATACGTAAGAAAAGAAAACATAACTAGAATAGCCTTAACAATTTTGAAAACATAATAAACGTGTAGCACTCACACTTTCCTATTTTAAGACTTACTATAAACTATAGTAGTCAAGATTACATAGTATTTGTATTAATCAGTTTTTTTGTCATTGCAACCAAATACTCGAGGAAAAAATTTTAAAGGAAAAGGGCTCATGGTTTCAAAGGTTTAAGTCAAAGGTCAAGTGGTTCCAAGCAAAAATATCATGGCAGAAGGACGTAGTTAAGTGCAACTGCTTACCTCATGGCAGCTAAGAAGCAGGATAAGAAGTGCAGAGGACCACCTGCACAACTGTCCTTGAATAAAGAGCAATTACCTCCACTTTGACTCAGCCTAGCCCTATCTCCATGTACTGATATGTACCGAGCTGGCTATGATGTTTCCTACTCCCTTGAATTGTCTCTAAGCAATGCAAATAGGGCTGGCTGAGGTGCTGATGTGTAATGTTTGAAGCGAGGTGACAGTCACTGTTTCCCCTCCCCGTGACTCCCAGAAATGTGTTTGAGCAGAGTAGGATGAAGAGCCGCAGCTCCAGGGATGTCAACTGGGTTCCAGCCTCAAAATACTAGGCTATGACTTCCCAGGCCAGAAAAGTTTGCACATCAGACCTGAAGCACCAGCCCCCTAAGCATTAAATTCTACTTCAGTTTTTTTTTATACAGATTGGTCTTTCTGCATATCATTCTCTCTGCATATTGCAGAGGTGCTTTCAGGTCCTAGCTAACCCAGCTCACAGTATTCATGCATTTCCTACCATTCTCACAGTCACTCATCCTCAAGCCACTCTCTTCTGCACGAATTAATCAAATCTGGGTTAGGCCCTGGGTAGGAGGCCTTTGTTCCAATGAACTTGCATCTCATCTGGACATAGGACCTCCTTGGCTCCCCATAACTATAAGTATGTCTTAGTGTCTTTATTCTCATCATTGGTTGCACCAGAAGTGGTAGATTAGGATTAATTTATTGGAATTCCAATAACTTTTCCATGAAATTGCAAACATAAACTTCCTGAACCACAGCAAGGGCTAAAAGCACCCTCAATAGAGAAAGAAAGAGTCAGAGAGAAGGAGGAGTCAGGGCACAGGAATATAACCCTTCAGGTCACATCCCCAGCAACCTACTTCCTCCAACAAGTTTTACCTTCTAGCAGCACAGTCAGCTATTATTCATTGTCATGGTTTATGTCAGTGGCCCCCAAGCCTCATGCAATTATGAACTCGACCAAACCTAGTGTTTGTGATTGGTTCGTTGTCTAACACTCAGATTGGTGGTATTAGTGTTTCACTCACCCAGGGGTGGAGCCAATGTAAGAATGGGAAGAAGGTGGGTCTTTCTCTTTTGCTTTTGCTTTTGCTTTTGCTTTTGCTTTTGCTTTTGCTTTTGCTTTTGCTTTTGCTTTTGCTTTCACTTCTGCTGTTTGCAGCAGTCATGAATGGCTGCCATGCCATACCACACTGCCTTGGAGCCACCTGAGTATGGACTGAAATCTCCAAGAACTGTAAGAAATAAACCTTTCCTTCCCTTACTTTGGGAGTCAGGTATTTTGTCTCAACAACAAATAAAAAGTAACTAAAACATTCATCAATGGATTAATCCAGTGATGGACATAGCACTCCCATAATCCAATTGCCTTCACCTCTGAACATGCAAGCTTTGGAAGAACATTTATGATCCAAACCATAAAAGTATTGATGACAGGCAGACACATAGATCACAGAAAAGAAGTTGACAGACATAGATACGACCAAGTAATTTTTGGCAAATTTAGTTAGAGATAAAATTTTCTTTCCAACTTGAAACAATTGGACACTCATTGCAAAACCAAAACAAAGAAAGATCCTCACCCTCTACAAAAAATGGATCATCAACATAAATGTAAAATGATGAAACCACTAGAACAAACAAGAGAAATCGTCATGACCTTGCATGATCAAACAGTTCTTTTTTCTTATTTTATTTAATTAATTAATTTATTTTTGGTACCGGGGATTGAACTCACAACCTCATGCTTGCCAGGCAGGCACTTATGCCACTGAGCTAAATCCCCAGCCCAGCACAAACAGTTCTTAGATAAGACCACAACATTATAATTCATAGAAGAAAAAAATTGATAAATTAAACTTCATCAAAATCCAAAACTTTACCCTGTGAAAAACAGTCATTAGAATGAAAAGACAAGTTACAGACTGGAAGGAAATACTTGGAAGCTACGACTCTAACAAAGGACTTGTAGAGTATGTGAACAACGCTCAAATCTCTGCAACCTGAGTACAGGATGGGTGAGAGATTTGAACAGATAGCAAATAAAATAAAATAGAACAGCATTCAGGTACCATTAGAATTTATTACAGTGATTTAAACAAACTTGTGATTGTATAGAGCAACCAGAATTCTGCCACCTTGCTGGGGGAAATGCAGATGCATAAGGGAAAAGCCACTCTGGGAATAATTTGGCCACTGTTTATAGTGCTAAACACACACACACACACACACACACACACACACACACACACATCCAGAAACCCATGCTTATTTACTCAAGAGAGTTCAAACCTATGTTCACACAAGTAGTAGCTCTATTCATAATCACCCAAACTGGAAACAACATTCATGGCCGTCAGTGGGTGAAGAGATAAGCCAGCTGCTGTACATTCAAAAGCGGGTGTTCTGGGCAATAATTAGGAAGGAGCTATTGGTGCATGTGACAGTGGGAGTCTATCTCAAAGGCATTATGCTGAGTGACAAAGTCACCTCATAATGTTATAAATTGTCTGAATCCACTTCTGTGACATTCTGGAAAATGCAGACTGGAAGGACAAAATACAGAACACTGGTTGCCTAGGATTATGAGTTGGGAAGAGTTTCATGGTCATGGAGCAGTGTGAAGAATTTGTGGGTGGGCAGCTGGAGCTGTTCTGGACTTTGGTGGTAGTAGTTACACATTACTATGCACATATGCATCCTCCCCAGTACTCTGCGATGGCCACATTAATCCTATCTTTGTCTAGCCCTTCCAGTGAGGTGTCTTTCCAAGGGACTCTTGGTCACAGAATACACATAACACAGGCACCATTTGCAGGACCACACATCAAAGCTGGCAAAGGCACAGTCTTCCTGGGCATCCCTAGAATCTGGCATTGCTTCCTGTTGTTGGTACTGACAATACAAAGCCCGGTAGGTCAGTGCGCCAGCCAACAGGCAAACTCACCAGTGCTAAAGTGTCACACTGGGTTGTGGCCCTTCTGAGGCCCTATGCACCAAAGCATGCGGCTCTGTACTCAAGGGGAAGAGAGACCTGTCCCTTTCTCTGTAGCACACATTCACAGAGGTATTGCAAAATACTTCAGACTTGTATATTGGCTATGGAAATGTTTGATACAGCTCAGGCAGCTTTATTTCCACACATAGCTGTTCCCCTACTTCTATTAGAAGCACAGAGATGAACTAGAAAACTAACCTGAGAGACAGGCCTGTGCTGTAGGTAGACTCAGATCAGGAGTCCCCTCTTCTCTTAGGGGGAGTAGGCTATTAGAAGGCATGGAGCCACAGTCGCGTGCAAACAGGCCTCTCCCGAAGGCATCCACACTCTAATTTCTGTGAACATGTTTTTGTTAAATGGCAAAACAGATGTTACCGATGGACCTGAAAGTCAGGAGATTATGCTAAATAATCTGGGTGGACCCCTCTAATTCCCTGAAGCCCTGAAAGCAGAGAAGTTTCTCCAAGTAAGCTGAAGAGTTGAAGCAGAAGGAAAATCCAAAGAGATTCAAAGAGCAAGAACTCGCAGTGCCCTCCTTGACTTTGAGGGTGGAGGGGACAAAGTGATTTGGGACCCAGGAGGCATTAAATGACTCAGAGAGGCTTCTGGACAACAGCCAGGATCGGTCAAAGGAGTTTAGCCCTGCAACCCCAAAACTGAACTCCACTGTCAGCCTTCGTAAGCCTGGAAGCAGATGTCCTCCTGGTGTCTCCAGATTAGAGAAACAGGCCAGCTCTGGGTCACACGACCGTGATGTCAGCCTTGTGTGACCTGGAGAAGAGAACCAGCCAAGCTGACCCAGACTCCTGACCTACAGAGCTATAAGCTGATAAATGTGTTATTTTTAAGCCCCTACGCTCATGGTGAATTCCATGGCAGCAATAGGAAACCACTGCAGTGAGGAGGCTGATAAATTCCTGGGGGACCATCCAACACCCTCAGAAGTGCCCGGCACCCTAGTGTCAGCCTGGAGCTGCTCTGCAATATCTGCTGTCTCCTCTATTCACTCTGTTTCCTATTCTATCCCAAGCACACAGGGACAGCTGATGAATGTCTCACCAAATCAGCCATGAAGCCCAAGCGTTATTTAACTTGAAGAACTACATTCTAGTCTTCCTTCACAGCTCCCCCGCAGACTCAGAAGAATTCACTGCTACCAACTTAGGCAAAGACACACGCTCCATGTCAGTATCCTTGAAGGCCTTTCTGAAGTATAAATGGACTAAGGCAGCAGTAGGGCAGACCGTATCTTAACCCTGAGATCATCAGCCACCCTCTCCCTTCCCTGCCTCAGTTTCCTCTGCTGGAACATGGAGATCCAGATGGTTCCCATGTTCCGTCCAGCCTCAGGGTTCTAGAATTGGAAGATGATTCACCTCTTGATTCCTCCAGCCCTACCGCCACCACCACCATGTTGAGTTGGCTCCTGAAATCACACACTGGCTATGCCTAAAAAGTGACAGTGGTCCCACTGTATCACAGATACTTGGAAATAGAGTTTGGGAATGGAATCACCTGGAGCACTTGGGGTACTCATTCAGTGTGGTAAGTTGAATCGTGTCCCCCTAAATGATATGTTGGGATCTTAACCCTTAGTCCTATGACTATGATCTTATTTGGAAATAGGGTCTTTGCAGGTAGTCATCAAGTTCAGATGAGGTTGTGAGAGCCAGCCCGAATCCCACATGATCACAAAAGTGGAGACACAGAAGCGGGAAGAAGGTGTCATGTGACGGTGAAGGCAGTGATTGGAGTGTTGGGTGTATCAGCGGTGGATGCCAAGGAAGGGCAACCACCACCAGAAGCTAGAAAAGGCAAGATGACCTCCCACAGAGCTTTCAGGGGGAGCATAGCTCTGCTAACAAGTCAGTTCTGGACTTGTGGTCTCTGGAACTGTACGACCACACATCTCAGACTTTCAAAGCTTTGTTATAGAAGCTCTATAAACAACTGTACCCGAACATGGTTAGTGGGTGCCTACTAAGCATTGGGCACTAAGAGTTCTGGAGATAGGGTTGCCTGGGATCCAACTGGGATGACAGTGGTACCATGACTTGTAAACTAATGAAATGACAAGGAGGCTGACTTGTATGGGCAGTAAACCAAAACAAACCAAAGTCTGTACCTTGTCAAGTTTCCTGAGGTCATTGTTCTGTGCAAAGAAAGAATTTTCCAAAAAGTTCTGGTTAGGATGGGTAATGTTTGTGACCTTTTTGATTTATTTGAAATGGGATGTGTTATCTTTTGGTCATTTTCCAGACAGAATTTGAGGTAGCGTTTCAGACCAAAAATGGACTTCAGCATTTCCTTGGGCCAAACTCATGAACTTGAGATCAGACAGAGGTAGGAGTGGATCCCCACTGGGACCTTGAGTCCATGGTGGTCACTACCACTAGGGGTCCGGGTGGCTGGCTATTTAGGCTAAGGGTGAGGTACACATGGTTGATGAATGTGGGACTGTGGGAATAGAGCTCTCTGTGACCCACCTCTGAGGATAACGGTGACATTGTGACCTGAGAGATAGTCAAAATGACAAGGAGGGTTTGTGTGGCCTGTGAACACTCCCCTGAGATTCATAGTCTAGGATTGTTATGGGGACATGGAGTAGGAAGGGAAGAAGTTAGGGCGATATTTCTGTATCATTCCTAGAATGGTTTACAGCCAGGGAATGAAAGTTGGGTCCTGGGCACACTGGGCATTCTTCATGCTGAACACCAGTGTTCTACTAAGGACAGCAGAAGGTGCCAGGGACTCTCACAGAAAAGGGGCTGGAAGAAAGTGGGGATGTGGGGAACCATCTTGCACCTCTAGCCGAGGCTTTACCTGGCTGTTGAGCTGAGGAACCAGCAGGGGAGAGTGGGTAGACTGGAGATGAAGTTAGTCTTGGGTCTCAGAGATATTCCTGGTCTACCTCACATCTGCCTACTGCTCGTGGTGTGATCTCGGGCAAACTCAGTCCGTGCTATTTATCTGCAAAACAGAGCAATGTCAAGGGCTTGTCTCAGAGTTGCTAGGAGGATGGAGGTGGCCATCAGAAAGACTTAGCTGCCATCCTTCCAATTATAGAAGCCGCCATCGTGGGGCGAGAGGGGTTGGGTGAGATCTCCAGGGGAACAGCCCAGGGCAAGGAGGCTGGGGAGAAGCAGGCAGGGATGGCTGGGGAGGCAGAGGGTGACAATCCCCAGCTGAGGCCATAGAGTGGACAGTCAGCCCCTTCCCCATCCTTTGGCATCCCCAGGCAGGTCCTGCATGGGAAAGAGAGAAGGGATGCGGACAGGGAGGCTGCAGTTTGGCCTGCCTTCTGGTGTCCCTGTGGTCTAATCACCTGGCCTGGTCCCTAAGCAGCCATTATGCTGTTGGCCTCATCTCTTCCTCAACCACATGTGTGCTTCCGTCCTTCTGTCATCTCTAGGAGTAGCACCTACCTTCAGCGGCACAATCAAGTTTCCTTATCTTCATTAATGTCACTGCTCTCCCTTTGACCTGGGCAGCTCTTGTTTCCTCATCTCCTCCTGTTGCAAATCGTCACTTTGACTTGGCCTCCATTAGATCCATCTGAATGCATCCGTTTCTTAACACCTCGCTCATCACCTCTCCTAGTCAAGAAGCCACCTTCCTTTGCATAAATGACATAGAGTCCTCCCAGATCCATGTGGCCTTTCTTCATCTGCCTATTCCAGCCTTGTACTCCTGGCAAGGCTGTCAGAGCAGCCTTCCTAAGCCAAAGTCTGAAGATGTTTCTCGTGCTTCATACTCTGATAGCTCCCCACTGCTCCTATGAGGAGGGATGTGTCCCTAAATTAATCTTTTCCACCTGCCTCTCTGTGCTTAGCTTCCCTAAATTTCTTCCCCTCATCAAAAGGGCCATGTTACTCCCCTGCCTTCCCTGGGGTCTTTGCACCAGCTGCATTCCTGCTTGATTCTCCTCTCTTCCCATGATCCTCTTGCTCACCCTTCAGCTTTTCTTTCACTTTTCCTTCATGAGCTCTTATTGTCCTCCCTCATGTTTTCTAAGCTTGTAATCATGTACTTACCAGTGTGATTTTGTCTGCACCCTGTAGGTAAGGACACATGTCATGGTTTATATCTAAAATGTCCCCTAAATGGTTCATGCACTCAGAGCTGCTGAGTGTTTGAAAGGAGTTTGGATCCTGAGGCCCTGACTTCACAGTGAATCCATCCATTGAAGGTTTGTAATGTGATGGAAGCAGAGGCAGTGGGGCTTAGTTGAAGGGAGTGGGACATGGGTTGTGACCTTGTGGAATATATGTGGTCTCCAACCACTTTTTCTCAGGCTCTCTGCCTTCCTTGTTTCCTGACCTGCATGAGGTGAGCTGCCTTCCTCCGCCATGCCCTTCCGCCATAGTATGTCTGCATCAGTGCTGGCTTAAAAGCAATAGAGCCAGCTGACCAGGGACTGAAGCCTCTGGAACTATGGTCAGAATAAACCTTTCCTCTTTTAAGTTATTTTTACTGGCTATTCTGTCATAGCAGTGGAAATCTAACACAACCCACTGCTTTGCCCACTGTTATCCCATTCCTGACACTTCCTGGCAGGAGCTGGAACTCTATGAAGTTGTAATGGAGTGAGTTTTTGACCTTCCTCAGAGGCAGTGGTTTTTCCTGAGTTCTACCTGGGCCCCAGTGTGTCATATTCACACCCTTTCAGAGAAGCCCTGGCTTGCAAGGCTTTGATTGGTCCTCTACTGTGGGCTGGAGACTTGGGCAGGGGCCAGAGCAGTCCATACAGCCACTGTCCAGCGTGATGGTAAGGAAGGAATCTTCTGGAAAGGAGACCATATTTTTTCAGGGCAAGAAGTACTTTATCCTAGAATTTGAGAAGCCCTGGCTGGTGCTCAGCAGGGAAGGAATGGAACACCACAGCTCCCGAGATACTCAGGTGTCCACCCAGTGCTTTGTTCCAGAACTCAGAGCTCCTGCCTGGCTGGATCCTGGCTCACCCAGGATGGTGGAACAGGGATCTTGTCTTGGGCTGAACTCACCCTGAAAACTCACTGGCAGCATTAGGGACTTGGCTAGCTTTAAAGTCAGATGTACCCTCAATTACCAGCTCCCCCGGGTGTCCTCAAGGGCTCCTCCTGTGTGGCATGGAAACAGCAGAGTACAAGAGATGGGTTTCATGTCATTTCATGCAAGAGGAGTGATGAAAAGTTTGGGGCCACCAAGTTCAGTGAGAGAGGATGGCACCCCAGCCAGGTGGGAGCATGAAAATGTGGCCTAGGCACAGAACCCACTCAGGAAGCAGTGTCATCTGCCCTTCTGTGAGCCACTCCTTTCAGAGCCCTGGACCCAGCTGTGAGAGAAGAAGGCTCATCATCCAGTGGGCAGAACCAACCTGGGCTGTGACAGAGCAGAGGGGCAACTGGGAGCTGTGGCTCGGAGCCAGTTGAAGTCTGACGCTGGGTGAGGAGACTGGGCCTGTGTCTAGGGTCTGTACTGTCCTAGCTATGCAACCCTGGCTAACATGGTGAATCTCAAAACATTTCAGTTTCCTAATTGGCAAAAGCGCAAAAAAGGATGCTCATGTCCCTCTGAGGAGTCTTCCTGAGCAGGTGACAACTTCTTTTCATGGCAGCTCCCCTGGTAGACCAGGCAGGGTACCAGGAGCCTGCAAGGCACAGGATACAGCCCCACAGGCCAGAGGAGGAGACGGGAGCCTGACCTGCAGGAAGACATCTCTGTTTGTCTTCTGGGTGGGGGTGTCTTCTACAGAACAGCTCAGGACCCTGCCATGGGTGAACATGGCTGCATTGGGACACCAGACCCACTCCCTGCGTCTCGGGCCAGACAGGACTCAATGAAGCGCTAAATTTCCTTCTGGCTGGAGCTGAAGTTTCCAAGGTTGCCTTGAAAATACATCCCAGATGATCCTAGAGGGGCACACACAACACTAGGGACACTGCAACTCCCTCGTAGATGGCTCGGGTGAGGATGCTCATGATCTCATTGGCCACATGGGCTCTGGGGCCCAGGCTTCTCCTCCCATTCTTCCTGCCTATTGATGATGCCATCACAGAACCCTGGTGATGCTGGATCCTGGGAGCCGAGAGAGGCTGAGTAAAGCTCAGGCCTTGCATGTGGGGAGGCTGGTGGCCGGGACACCTCCCCAGCCTCCAAGCGGGGCCAGCATTCTATATTCTGGGTTGCCTCCCCAGGGCAGATGGAGCTGTGTCCTTGGCCTTGCCCTGGGCGGTACCCTGAGCACCTACCTCACCATCTCTGTGTTTTTGTCACTCTTCATCTCATGTATCTGGGCTGATCTTAGTGTCCAATGTGTTTGATACTTGACAATCATTTTTTAGCTTTGCAAATAAGAGATGTGAGGCACCAAGAAAATGAAAGGGACTGGTTTATGGTGAGAGAGAGAAAAACTATACGCACGAGGCATCTGTCCATGCTCACATGAGAACTCTTCTGGACCACGTAGAGAAGATCACCAGTGTGGGGACCACCATCCAGGCTGCTCTGAGAGACAGAGGGACAGACAAAGGCAGACTCCTTCTATCTTCTCAGGTTGGGACCTCATCTGCAGCCCTTGGACACAGGGTCTCCAAGGTTCCTGGGTCTTCAACTCCCCAAACTCCCCCAGCTTGAAGACGGAAGATTGTGTGATGTCTCACCCCCTCCTCACTAGAACAAACTCCCCAAATAAGTCTCCTCTTATGTATACGTGCATCCCACTGGCTGTGATTCTCTGCCCCCCCCACTAACACTGAGGGGAGTGAAAAGTGGAATTTAGGCAAAAACAACACTCAGTAAAACTGCATTGTAGGGTACTTGCAATGATTAAACAAGATTGCTTCTGTTAAAAAAAAAAAAACCAGTTCATAGGAGCTATTCAATGAATGTCACATTCCCTTCTACTTTTCTCAAATTTGTTAGCAAAATGGAGCTTTATTTTATTTAAAGGCTTTCAAAAAAAAAATCCAAGCTGTTTCCAAGGCAGTTAACAAAATGTAATCAATTGCATGGTGTCAAGTGACAGATGGAAAGGAAACCAGGAAAGAACATAGACTGGAAAGACACACACATACGCACACACACGCGTGTGCACACATATGCACACACGTCACCACTGGAAGGGAGCTGAGCAAGCACCTTCTCCAAAGCTTCTTGTCCTCAAAAGAGATATGAAGTCTAGGGACCGGCAGAGACTTGGCTGAGGTCAATAAAAGATGAAGCAGCACAGAAAAGTTCCTTTCATTGGCAGGAAGTGGTCCAAGGCACGGGAGGCTTGGCAGGAGGAGAAATGGCCAAAAGGAAGGAATAAATGTCGTAGAAGTGTGCTCTGCAGTGAGACAGGCCTGGGACTGGATTACCTGGGCCAATCACACAGCCTTTTTGGTTTATGAAATGGTACCATCAGCTTGAAGATTCTTCTGGCCATGTCTCATGAAATAAAGCATACGCCTATTGAACGACCCAGCCAGTCTCAGATACTTATTTTTGTGAAATAAAAACATGTCAACACAAATATTTTATTTTTTAAACAACAGAATAGAGAATTAGGGAATCATTTCACTTTACACTCATTCTCAAGAAGCACCATTTGCCTATGAATGTCTCAAGTTTATCTTTCTTTATAACAGACTGTAAATATCACATTTCCTTTATCCATTCACCTGTTGATGAAGATGCTGTTTCCAAGATCTACTTATTATAAAGTCTGCTGCTACAAAAAAGGGTATATATCTATCCCTGTACTATGATGACTTTATCTCTTTTGAGAAGATACATAGAAGGGAGATAGCTGGGTTAAATGGAATTTCTATTTTTAGTGTTTGAGCCATCTCCTTACTGATTTCTGGATGAATCTTAAAAACAAAAAACATTATTTGAACAAAAGGATCTGAACTATGAGATAAAAGCAGAAACAATTGCAAAATAAATTTTTTTGTTTTTGTTTTTAAAATTTTTTTATTTTGAAGGTAGTAAAATACAACAGAACAATACGGAATAAAATAAATTGAGACAGTGTAGTGAAATTGGTACAGAACTTCACAGCAGGTTACCGGGATAACAGTAATAGGTACCATAGTATATCTCGTTATCTTCACAATAGTTGTTCTTTCAATCAGGTATAGCAAAATCAAAGGAAATACAAAACATTATAGAACTTACCAAAACAGAATATTGAATAGAACAATACTATTAATCAGGACAAAGCAAACATGCCTTCAAAGAGGTGATAGAAGGAAATCCCCCTTATTTGCTATATTACATATGGTCAGTCTCCCAAGAGATGCTCAGATCTCTGGCTCCCACTTGCTAATGGGAGGGGGGGTGGGGATGGAATGTTTGATTCTCAGCCTGCCACTTATCAGGGAGGTGAGCTGGTTGCTCAATTTCCCAGCGCCCTGAGTTCCAAAATGGCGTGGATCTCAGGAGACACTGCTGGTTCTCGCCCTGGGGTGGCTGCTGCTTGCTAGGCCACAGCAGCTTACCAGGGCAGCGAGCTGGTTGCTTGATTTCCCAGCATCCTAAGTTCCAATGTGGTGCAGATCTGAGGAGATGCTGCTGGTTCTCCGCAAAATAATATTGAACAAGGATAATAGATACTTGGTAAATGTTCTGGCTGCCCAGCATCTGTTGATCACCCTTGCTGTGTTTTGTAAATGTATTGCTTTGTGAGTTTTCTCTTTCTAAAGCAGAAGTCAGAACAATTATTTACCCACCCTGTTTGTGGGTTGGCACAAGCATGTGTTCCCAGTCATCAGGTAGACCTGCTGGAGAGTTAGATTAGGAGCTAAGAAGCCGGAGAAAGGAGCACGTTCCAGAGCCTGTATTTGCAGGTGAGCTTGGAGGCACAGAGCCCTCAGTAGATTTCAGTCGAAGCGGTGATTACAGTTGTATTTGCACACAGAAGTGGTAGGAAGCTGACAGCAATGGTGATAGGGACAAATGTAAAATTCTGATCCATTTGGTATGTGAAGATTAAAGGGGCGTTGATGGTATGATGGGGCCCTCACGAGACCATTTCTGCAGCAAAGTTTCAAACAGTGCTGACAGAAGCCCGACCTCTGGTCCTGGTAATATATGTGCATTAGATATCCAGTGTCCTTCCCATGTTCCCAAGTATGCTCTTCATCACTGCCACCCACTTCTTTACCTTGCTTCCTGCTAAATCTACATTGGTCCTCATTTCATCTAATGACAACTCTGCTCAACTCCGAACATGACTCCTCTTCTTCTTTCCTATGCAGCTGGACCTACGCAGTGCATCCCGTAAGCCCCGCCTTCAGAATACACCCAGTAGCCAGCCTGCTATTCTTTGCTGTTCCCAGGCGTCACTTCAGAGCTGGGTTTGCAAAGTGCCTAGGCTAATTAACTTTGCTCCCAGCTCCAGCCTAGTCCACTAGTGTAGTCTCAAAACCGTACCCAGGATGGTCCTTCTAAAACTGATAATCCAAGCACAACCTCTGCACCTGGGTGACCCTCCATTCAGTCAGAACCAAATCTGTGCAATGGTCCACATGGAGGCAAAACTAAACATGATTAGACAACTAGACATAATGCTGTATTTTTTGAAACATATTATGATTAAGTAGAATTCTTCCCAGAAATACAAGGGACATCTATATGATTCGGATATTAATATATTAATATTAATTAAAGGGGGAACCATCATATCAATCAGTGCTGAAATACCATATAGAATTCAATGCCAATTTTTAATTTTTTAAAAATGCTTTTATAAAAATTAATAGATACTAATATTTTTAATTTGACAAAGGCTACATACTAAATGTGTAGAGGAAATATAGTTAGAAATTTCCTTTCAGGTCCGGAATATACCAAACAGAACCACTTCTGTGACTACTTTGCCATATAATTTTACGATTTCTTGTTAACATAGAAAAGGACAATAGTGGTGGTCTAAAAAGCATCTTTCTCCTATCATTTACATAGAATTTACATGTGACAATTTACATAGAGCATCCCACACAGCACACTCAGAACTGAAAGGAAAAATAATTTTGCCATGTATAAGATCAACATATAAGAAGTAATAATGTCCCTCTATATCTCCAGTAATCACTAGACAATGTCATATAAAATAAGTTGGCATTTGTGATAGCAATAAGAATAACAAATTAACAATTAAATGGTTAGAGAATATACAAAATATTTATAGAAGAAAATTTTAAACCAATGAATATTCACGAATGAGAAATATTATAAAGATGTTAATTCTCCCTAAATTAATCCACACATTGAAGGCATTTCCAATTGAAACTTCAAAAAATTTCAGGGCTAACCAAAATTGTTAGTTTCTATATAAGGAAATGAATGCTAAGAAAATTAAATCAATATTGATAGAAACTAAAGTTGAGAGCTTGCCCTATCAGGCATCAAGATTTATTACAAAATCATGGCAATTAAAATACATGGTACCTGTGCTTTTAAAAAGACAAATATATTAATAAAAAGCATGAAGTTCCAGTTATATATAAGAACTCAGAACGGTCATGAGCTATTAGGAGTCTGAAATATTTTGCTGTTTGGGAGCTAGCAAGTAAAAATTTCATGGTTATTGACAGAAGACATGAGACCACTGGAACAGAGACCAGGGAACGTTTCATGCTCACAGCAACAGCAATAAGCCAGAATATCAGCTTTTGCCCCTGGAGTCTTGACTCCTACAACACAACTTACAGAGATCCAGATAATGCCTGCAAATACAGTGAATTAATTGACAGGAGAGGAACCTTTAGCTAAAGGAACCCAAATCTTTCATAATGACCAGTAAGCCTGCCAGACTTTCATCCCTGAGGGAGATGTTATTTTTTATGATACTGAGCAGTAAGGAAACCTGTCCATTCCTCTGCATGGAGACACTGTCTCTATTTCCACAGCTGTTTGCTGTACAAACATCCTTGAAAAGGTAGTTGCAGTCTGTCACAGTCTCTGCTTACAAGATGTGCAAAACTGCAAGAGACACATGAAGAATTATCTCCTAACAGGTACATGGTAGAGCCAGCATCACAAATCACTCGAGGGAGGATGAATTATTTCATAAATCTTGCTAAGAATAGTAACTTCCTGTGCAGAGAAAAATAAAGTCCTCACCTTGTTCTTTGTAGAAAAACAAACTGCACATAGCTTAAGGTCTGAGATGTGAAAGTTAAGGCTAAAAACTAATTAAAAAATATGTGGTTTATTACTTTATTTTGGAATCATGAATTATTTCTTAAATAACGACCTCAAAAGTACAAACCAAGTAAATGAATTTACATCAGAACTAAAGGAAGAATTGTGTTCATCCACATATACCATTAAAAACCTTGTCAAAGGCACTACAATTTGGAAGAACACTTTGGCTAACTCTAAATCTGGCAAATGATTAATAAGTAAATTGTTCAAGTAATTTTTATAAATCGGCAATTAAAAAGAAAAGAAAACAAATTGAAAAATGGTCAAAAGATGTACATCAGCAGTTCTTAGGAGATGCAATTCATAGATCAATGCATTTCTGGAGAAGTGGTCAGACTCACAAGAAAGCACAGGTTCTTGTTATTATTTCTTGTGCTATCAGAGTCCCATTCAGGGAGTCTTTGTGTCTGTGGCTTTCAGAGTTTCTCCTATGTCTTCTTGCAGTTTCAAGGTTTCAGGTCTTATGCCTTGGCCTTGGTTCATTTTAAATTAAAATTTTGCACAAGGTGAGGCATAGTGATCTAGCTGCAGTCTTCCACACATGGACCTTCAGTTTCTCCTGCATCATTTGTTAAAGAAGCTGTCTTTTCCCCTGTGTTAGTTTTTGATCCCTATGTCAAAAATCAGTTGGCAATTGTAGCGTGGGTTTTTTTCTGTATCCTCTATTCTTAAAAAAGCACCCACCAACAAAGGAAACAATTAGCAAAATGGTGACACTGTTTACAGAATGGGAGAAAATCCTTGCCAGATACTCTTGTGAAGGAGGATTCCTATCCAGAATCTCCAAAAACAGAACACCACGAAAATCCCAATTGACAAATGGGCAAATGAGTTGAACAGATGCTTTTCAAGAGTAGTACAAATGACCAGCAGACATATGCAAAGATGCTCAACAAAACATCAGGAATATGCAAATCAAAACTACCCTAGACTCCATCTTACCCCAGGATGGCTATTTTCCAAAACGAAAACCAGTGAATGCTGGTGAGGATGCAGGGAAAGGAGGAACCGTTCCACACTGTTGGTAGGAATGTAAGCTAGTATAGTTGTCACGGAAATCAGTATGGGGATCACTCGGGTATTACAAATAGTATCTATCATTTGACTCAGTCATACCACTCCTCAGTGGATTCTGAAAGAATTCAAGTCAGCATTCTACAGAGATACCCGCACACCTATATTTACTGCAGCATAGCTCACAGTAACTAAGTGATGTAGGCAGCCTAGGTGTGTGTCGGGAGATGGGTAAATAAACAAACTGTGTTATACACACAATGGAATATTGTTACACTACAAAAAAAAGAAATAATCAAGGCCTTCACTGAAAAACAGATGAAACTGAAGATCATCATGTTAAGGGAAATAAACCAGACTCAGAAAGTCAAATAGTGCATGGTGTTTCTCATGCAAAGAATCTAGAAAGAAGTAACAATCTTAAAGAATTGAAAAAGAAGATAACACAAAAGTACAGCATTATGGAGAAGAAAGGGGATGGGATAGAGGTAGAGAAAAGGAAGGAGGTAAGGGAGGAAATTATCAAAAGATATTATACGCATATACAAATAAGCAAAATGATGCCCACTATTCTGTGTAACTAATATGTGCTAATAAATTTTTTTTCTAATTTAAAAAAGCACAGAGATGCAAATTAGAATGAGATACTGACCCCGTTATACCCCATTTGATTGGCAAGTGTCAGAGAGTTGGAGATTGACAGGTAGGGAACGGAGACCCTCATGCACAGTTAGAGGAATTATTTGAAACCCTTTGGAGACTAACACAGAAACAGTGAAATTAAAGCATTTGTACCCTGTGGCCCTGTGATTCTGCATCAGGGCACACATCCCAGAGAAAATCTTGACCTGTCCTTAGAGCGCCATATTTTCTGACATCACATCCCTGCCTTTCTTGGCTTGGCTTCCCTTCACATCTCCTAGCCCAGGCGTTGCAAGCTTGATCCTCCATTGGTCTTCCCAGCCTCCTGATGGGCCCTGTGCCCTCCTCTAGGCCAAGCTCCAGCCCACTCTTGGCTTCACTCTGTCTAGGCACTCATCACTCTGTAGATTTGTAGTTGGTTTACACGCCATCTGCATTTCCCATTAGGCTGGACTGGGAGGTCCCTTACAGCATGGACTCTATTTTATTCATGTGTTGGTCTGGTGCCTGGTATTTGAAAGGCGGAATTTCCTCCCTGTGTCAGTCACTCCTGTTATACTGGTTGGCCCGATAAGGACAGAGAAACTGCTTTGGTCTTGGGATTCCTGGGCTCCAGTGGGCATTCTGTGCATCTGTGCCTGGCGAGCCCTTTCGGGCTGAGCTTGCTAATAGCCTGTGTTGTTTGAGGGAGTGGACATCTGCCAGGCCAGGATGCGCTATGCACACAGCACAGCTGGCCTTTGTCAGCCACAGGCCCCTTCGTTCCACTGCACTTCCATTTTTCCTGTTCCCCCTGTGTTCAAGAATGTAGGATCCCTACGGACTCCAAAAAATGCCTCAGGCTGGGTCCTGTGAAATTCTAACCCTTCCTCGGGCCCCTTTCCCCCAGCCTCTCCACCTTCATCGTAAAATAATTTATACAAGTGAAAAGGAAGGGGAAAAAAAAGAACACCAGTGCAGAAATACCATATGTAGAACAAGCTCACCAAGTCTCCTTAATGTCCTGAAAGCTTCCCCAGGCTGTTTGGAAGATGCATTAGCTAGATAAGTATTAGCAGAAGGGCATATCACAGAAACATTACCCAAACTACTATTTTTTATTAAGCCTCCAGGAAAACTTAAAAACCAGTCCATTACTCTGATGTCTGGGACAGACCTGGTTTGTGTTTTGTTTTGTTTTCTTTCCAGCCAAGGGTAAGCTTAAGTATTCCAGAAAAGGGATCAAGGGTAAAGCCTAGGTATAACCAAGCGCTATCACCTTCCAGTCCAAGGCTGGGTGTAGGAGCTTTGCTTTCCACTGATGTACAAAGTGAGATCAAGGGTCAGTTCCTTTCAAGCTTCTAGGGAGGTGAAATGGTATAGCGGAAATGAGCAAGACAGTGCTTTGCAGACCTACTACCCATCTTGTTCATCTGCCTACAGAAATCGGGGCACCTGAGGGACACTAACACCTGAGTTCTGTTGCTTCCCTAACTTGCTCTGTGACTTTAGACAGTCATCCAAGCTCTCTGGCTCTCAGACCTGTCATCTGTACAAAAAGAAGAGGGCCACCAGCTGACCACCAAATGACACTTTTTAGAGGAAGCAGTTCCGGTACACCGTGTGGTTCACAGGCTGCCAGCTCCCAGCTCCATGGCTCTTCCAACTTCCTGAGCAGGTGTGGGTATGATCTCTCAAAGACTCACTTTCTATAGCTATAAAACAGGGTTTACAAAACCAACCTGAATTGGAGTGAGGATGGAATCAAACTCTACGTGGAAAGCACTTAAAACATTTCCCAGAGCACAAGCGCTCCTAAGTATTCATTGATGTTATCGTTATCACTTACACTCTGTGGGAACTGACCTCACAGATGAGCCCCATGGTGTGCACTGCCCGGTACTCAGGCCCTTGTATCACAACTTCTCTGCAACTGAATACTGCAACTTGCATGCACTTGGGAAAGGATCTGTCCCAGTCAAGCCACCAGGTGATTTCACAGCCCATCTCCACCTTGATGAAGCCTGTGGTGAGGCCTGGGCCAGAGAACCCAGCTAAAATGGCCTGGATTCCTAACCCACTGAACTGGTGAGACAGTGCGTGCTTACTGTTTTAAGCCACTGTCATTTGGGGCCATTTGTTATGCAGCAGTAGGTGAATGATGCAAGCTTCTTTCAGTGTAAAATGAAGTATTTCTAAGTTGACTCCAAAATTCAGCTTAACTGTCAGACACGTGGGGACACCCAATGAGAACTGTGCTTTGGGATAAGGAAGTATTTATCTAGTTCCCACCACAAGCAAAGTACTGAAGACACTCCAGGTAAGGCACAAGGAAGACGAGGTATCTTGATCTTGTATTTGTGACCTTTATGAACTCTGTCGTCTCCATATGGTGGAAATGCCACATAACTGGGTGCACATTAGTAGCTACAAACTGGCTGTGGTTAGTCTGTGACACCATGGAAATCAGCAAATGCTGGGAGGTCTGGGAGTTATTAAGATCAATGCTGAACACTTACAGCAGAACACTGCACTTAATCCTTAGAGACTGTTATTCTAAGAATTCCAGTGAAGACTCAAACGAGGAAAATATCTTTTTTTACCCAGGGAGAAGCAAAGATTTAGGCTTCTCTCAAAGCTCCTTCTAGTTCTGTGTTAGCAAATGTTCAAAATTCAAATGTAGCCAAGAACCCTGTCTTTGGCATAACATAGATTCTGGGTTCAAATGCTTGCTTTGACTCTCCTAGGATGATGATGGTCCTTGGGTATTCTAATCTCCACCAGTTTACACATTTGCAAAACTACACTCTTCCCATTTCCAGAATGGAGGAGGAGGTGGTAAAGATGGAATACGTGCTCAAGAATCTAGCCCTGTGCCTGGCACACAGCAGGCCCTCAGCATATACCCGGGAACTTGCTCTCATCTCTTCCTGTTGAAATGGAAAAGTGAGCTGAGGATCATAAACAGGAGGAGAGTGTGACACCTGCACATGGATGACAGATGTCATCCTAACTCTCTGCCACTGGCCTTGTCTTCTCTGGGTTTATTCCTGGGTTCTGAGGTCATGTAAACTGAGACTGCAGGAGGACCTCACTTCTTTAATGCACTACATACTTAATCATTGCCATGTAAAGGGTACAAAAGCAAGTTTGCATGTCTTCTGTTCTGTGGTGTGTCACCAGACAGTGTCCTGATGCCTGAGGCACAGTAAGTGCTAAGTGAATCACCTTTGGGTGAATGAAGGTGCTGGGACTAAGCAAGAGGACCTCTCAGGCAATGTGATGGCCCCAGCTTCACAGGAACCCCCATTTAAAGGTGGCGAACCCCACCCTGGGACTCGTGTCATCTCTAGTTTCCCAGCTGCAGGCTGCGGAGTCTGAGATTTCTCTTAGCCCTCAACTTCTGGTCAGATTTCAGAGGACTGCAGGATAATGAGCTGTGTTTCGAACCCAGCAGGAAAGAGCGAACTTTCCGGCTGGTTCTTAAATTTTTTATTTTAGTTGTATTTTTTGATACCAAGGAAGCACCACGGTTACAGGAATGCTCCCCTTATACAAAGGGACTCCGGGGAGTGGGGTGAGGAGTCTTACAGAGTTGAAAACCTGTTGGTACTTGTTAAAAAAGAACAGAACAGCCTGCTCTCTTCCCCCAGGGCCTGGCGGGTTGACCCTCCTCTTCCAGAACCTCTGGTTTTATTTTATAATCCAACTCGGCTGCAAACTCCCCAGCTATGCGGCTGGCTTTTTACAGCCGGGACTGGGGGATGACTTCATCTTGGTGGATTTATGGGTCACAGCAGAGGATGGAGAGAGGAACTCAAGGGGGGAACTCACGGCCCGACCTGCCCCCACCCTACCGTGATGGGTTTCCCAGCCATGGCCTCAAAGAGGTCCTGCTGTGGTGTTCAGAGAGGGGTGTTGGGCCAGAATCCCCACCAGTGCCTGACATCTCCATGAACTCTCAGCAGAATAAGGTGCCCTGTGGAGGGACAGGCATGCACTGGGGCTGGCTGGGTGGGTCCAAAATCCAGAAGGGAGCCCAGGGTCCTGGGAGATGTTTCTGCTCCACAGGCAGGGGCTGGCCGGGGCAGGGGAAACGGTTCTTGAAGACCACTTTGGACAGGACTTGTGCTACTGCCGATCTTTGAGCAGAACCTCTTGCTACGGGAAACTGGCCTGGCAGCCTCCAGGTGCCAGTCCAGGTCCTTCTCTTTCTTCCACTGCCTTCCCAATGCAAGTCTCCTGGCACAGGCCTCTGGCTCCCACCTCCGTGCTACTTCCTGTGCCTGGAACACCCATTGTCCCTAGCTACCACCGTCTCACTCAGGATCACAAGCCTGTCCACCTCCAGTGCCAGAGAACCGGGCAGCTCTCTGTGTGCTGGCCTTGAGGGCTGTGGCAAGGCTGAGTCTGTCTTCCTTAACTTTCTCCAACCTCTGTCTCCAGTGCCTGGCACAGAGCTGGTGCCCAGAATGGTTCACCCCATGGACCAGATGAACAAACAATACTGGCATCCACTAGACAAACTGGAAGGCCCCCTCTCCCTGCACAGCGGAGATGTGTCCCCAGCAGGATGGGGACAGGGGAGATAAATGAGAACCCAAGCAGAGCTGAAGGAGGCACTTGCTGGTGCAAGGTGGCACCTGAGTTCATCCTTAAATGTGCACCTCTTTACCTCCCTCTGGTCCCACCTTGACCCTAAACTCAAAGCTCCTAAACTCAGGCGTCCTCTGCTGCGACTGTCCTTAATTAAGCCATCTCCCTGTTAGCTCTGGGGTTTGGGAACCTGGCTTCATCTTCTGAACATCAGTTAGCTCTTTCTTCTGTTCAAGGCCACCCTGCCCCCACTTCCCAACACACGAGAACAAGGAAAGGAGCCTGGTACCAGGCCTGGCAGGTGGGAGTGGGGCCTGGAAAGATTCAAAGCTGGGTGAGATCCTTGCTGATTCCAATAGCTTACTGTGAGCAGAGCCCTGTGACAGGCACCAGCGTCCCAAAGAGCAGTGAGCTGGAGTCTTTACTCTTATCCCCGTCATCTGCAGAGCAGCAGGAAAGGTCGGCAGGCACACCTTCAGCTCTCAGCACACATGGTGGAACATGATACAGGGTCTGGCTGTGGGATGAGGGACATTGTTACAGGAGGTTTCATTAAAGTTCTGATCTCTGGTATGATGACTGAGCTGGACGTTGAACTTCAAGGCAGTCTTCAGGTGGACGTGGAGGGGAGAGTGCTCTGGGTAGAGGAGCAAACACAGGCATAAGTGTGGAGACACAAAACATTTGGGTGAATGCACACTCCCAAGTTCATGTGTCGGAAACAACCCCAAATTCATATGCTAGTGTTACTGGAAGTTAGGCCTTCTTAAGGGCAGTAGGATTCGGTGGCATGAGTGGCTCTATAAGAAGAGAAAAAGTGACCCACTATTGGGTTTGCGCTGTTGTGCCCTGCAATGCCCACTGCCATGGTAGGATGTAGCCTGAAGGGCTTGCTAGGTGCAGTGCAGCTCTTAAGCTTCCCAGCTTCCAGAACTGTTAGCCAAATAAACCTCTATTCTTTATAAGCTACTTAGTTTCTAGTATTGTGTTATAGCAACAGAAAGCAGAATGAGAGAAGGTGAATGAGTGGGTTCAGCTGAAAGGTAGGCTATTCAAGATATTTGAGGAAGAATGAAGATGATTGTCTAAGCTCCTGAAGGGGTAGGTAAAGAATTGGGTGACAGATTGTACAAGTTCTTTAAAAATGTACTCTTGGGCAGGGGGTAGGTTAAATGGAGGTGCCTGTGCATATGGTGGGAGGCCACTGGGGCAGTAAAGAGATCTGTGGGCTATGATATGGAAAGAGAGCTATGGACTGTTTCTGAAAACCTACAGGTTCTCTGGCTTTGTATGGATGGTGGAAACTCAGTCAATGATATCGATAAAGTAAAGATCCTTGGGGTCAATCTCAAGGGAATTAGACCAAGACCCATGCTATGTCTGCAGAGGCCTGGGGCACCTTTCTGACCTGATAGAGGCTTGATCTTCTCCCAGGCCACTGGTAGGTCACTTCAGCCACTGGTAGGTCAGGTCCAGAGTTGTTCATTCTGTGCAGCAGCCAGTGCCTTTTGGCTGGAGAGATGGAGGGTCTGGCCCTGGCCACTTTGCCCAGTTCCCTCCACCCTTCTCCTGGCTCCTCTGGTATGGTGTCTCCTCATTACCAGCCCTGCAGAGAAATCCACACCACTTTCCCCTGTCTTTAGGAACTGAGTTTCCATCCAACTGCCCCTCACCCCAGGATCTCTCAAATCCCCTCTCTACCTTTCTTACACCTTTGGAATAATCATTTCAAGAAAATCATGCTGCTCTGCCCCTTCAGTCCTTTCCAGATGTGAGTCTTTGCTTCTCCCAGGGAGTTTGATAGGTTTTCCTCCTTCTTGCTGACTGTCAGGGAAATTGGAATCAGTCTCAAACCTATAAGGAGATTAGCGTTCTCAAGACAAGCATGTACCTCAGAGTGGAATTACAGCCGCTGCTCTTTGATTATCTATTCCACTCATTTGGTTCCATCGTTAATAGACAGCTGTGTATTCTGTGATGATTACAATATACATTAATCAAAGGCATGTTATGCTGAGAGCTGAAAATTGGACTTCTTTTCCCCCCTTTGCAGCAAAAAAAAGAGATTAAAATGTTCTGCTACTCAATGACAAAGAAAAAGGTATTTAGAGCCACAGAGAACAGGCAGTGAGCCTCTTTTTGAAAGCCAGTTCCAAAAACAATGGAAAATCATCTCACAATGTCACAGTTGTCATTAAACTGTTAAGAGCAAGAATGGGGATTGGGGTGACCTGGTATGGAAGAGAGTACCTAGAACTTGCATTTGATTCTCTAAACAGACTCTAATTGCTAAAACAAAAATCTTGAAAATTCCTGGGTCAATGATTTTTGAAGGTTTCTCTCAGCATTTATCAAGCATAATTTTACATTTAACCAGTCCTAGAGGACCTTCAAAGTCACACAACCAACAAAGCCCAAATGGACACCCTGCCATTTAGTATTCAAATGAAACATACCAAGCACCATCTATTTCTTCCTCTCCTGCACAGACCTGGGATGGCGGGAGGGAAGCAAGTAGGCGAGAGCTGTTCTGATTTGGGGTCAGAGCGCTTGAGCTTTGGTGCTGGGTTAACCAGAAAGCTACAGACTTGTTCGCCTGTCTGAGCATTCGTACAGTGGGCTCAGTAATGCTCACTATCAAGGCCATGGCGGGGGCTGATATTTACTGTGGTGCGAGGTGCCCCACAGAGTGGTCATGCTGTCTTAACATATGCAACTGATCCAGCAAGGAGCTGTGTGGAGACAGCAGCTGTGTGAACTCCAGTGTCAGAGTGCAGGGCCCTGCTCTTGACTTGGAGGAACTTATTTAGCTTTGCTCGTTCCTCATTTCCTGCGTACCTAGAGGGGGATAACAGTGGTAGTTACTTCTAAAGTCATTCTTTGTGTCCTGGTTGAGTAAATGCCTGTAAGTCAGGTAGATCATGCCCGGCTGTATCAAGTGCTAAGTGTTTGCACTTGCCGCTGTTTATAACTTACAGTAGAGCGGGAAAGTGCATTTGCAGATCTGGGGTCAAAAGTCTGCTTGTAGCTGCATGACTGTGTTCCATCCAATCCTCTCTCCTCGATGCCCAGCGCAGTTAGAATTTAAGTGAGGAATTGAAACCATTGAGTGAATGAACCAAATGTGACTCAGATCTCATGGCCCTAGGGCAGGGAGGGATGCATCTCCAGCCATGCAGTTCTCTCCTTTTGATAAAAACAAAGCCATATACCTTGTCCTCAGAGGACACAGGCTTTTTCTAGTACTAATTTTTAAAAAGAATGTATTATGTGTTTCCCAGATTGGCACCATATACTGTCATAGACCATGTCTTCAAAAATAGTTAACCGGAAATGTATCCTCTGGTGGTCCCTCGTGGTCAACAGGTGGGCCATAATATTAAAGCACATCTCATAGCAGAACGTAAATAGGTAAGGTCAGGTGGTATCTTCGGCATCTTCTTAGTGTAAAGTCCAAACTGAACCGTTGTTTTTTGTTGTTGTTACTTAAGGTTCTCATGTTCATGTATTTTTTATTCATTTTTATTTTAAAAACAAAACAACAAAAAACAATAAAAACAATGATACAGAATTTCAAAACAAAATCGTAGAAAATTAACATGAGTTAATATATTGCATATTGTTATCTTCAAAGTACTTGTTCAGAGTACAAGATTAGGCATAAAAATGATCAAACAATCAAACACTGAAAGCACAAACTTTGTGATGAAATTACAGATAGTAGTATAGTTGTCTATCTTGTATACACACACACACACACACACATATATAAAATCTGAACTATTCTTAGAGTGGAGATATTTAAACTTTGTAGAATCAGAGACCTCTTTAAAGAATCTGACAAGATTGGGCATCTTCAGGGTGATATGATTATAGACTCTTTAAAGAATTCAATGAAAAAAATCAAAGTCTATCTCTCAAGAAACATATATTTGTACTCAACATTTTATGTACAGCTGTGGGGAGCAAGAGATTGTGGGCCCCCAACTCTCATTTATTAATCTATTACTCCCCTGGGCATGCATGAACTGCAGACTCAGAACCATTTATCCCATTTTTCTTGACCCTTTCTGAATCAGTTCTGGAAGTTCTCTTTCACGAGGATCATTACAAGGTGCAATCAACAATACTGTGTCTGTTGCTGCCAAGTGCCACCCAGCAGAAGGCAGGATTGTAAAAACTAGACAGTGTGTCCTCCTCCACCATATTTACTGGATCTGTCACTACATGACTGCTGGCTCTTTCTCAAAGTAACCAGAAAAGTGAATGTTTTGAATCAGCTCAGGACACTGAGGCAGCCACAACAGCTGAACTAGAACACTCATGAAAGAGGATTTCTAGAACTGCTTCAGAAAGTAGCAAAAATGAAGGGATAAGTGCGTTCAAAGCGAGGGGGAAGCATTTTGAGAGAATTCATAGCAATGCACCTTTTACTATAATAAACTTCTAAAAATAAATAGTCATTGTAGTTTTTAATCACATCTGCAGGTAAACAATGCTTCTTTCCACTGCCTTATCAGGGAGGAAGGTTGTGAGCATGACCATTTAATGTCACCAACCCTCAAGAGGCAGAGCTAAGGGCTTCTCTCAAGCTCTCATCTTCAAGCGGTCAGCAAACCCCATTCCGGATAAGGCTCTTTGGCCTTGGGGACTCAGCAGTGGGGAGCCATGCATCTGAGCACCTCCAGCAGCCACGGCTCTGGAATCTAAAGAAGTCACGGCAGCCACTTCAGCCTCTCCTAGATGTTTCCAGTGATAGAACCTCTGAGTCTCCTCGTGGATATGGGGCCCGCAGCTGTCACAAGCAAAGACCCATTTGCAGTAGGCACAGATTTCTTATTACTCTTTCTGACTGAAATGAGGCCATATAAAAGAGTGCTGCTTGGGATCATTTCTGGAATATTTGAGAATATTGGTAACCAGCAAAAGATGGCCAAATAAAGGCATGAAATATCTCTCTGGCTTCTCAGACCCTTTCTCCCAAACCATATGCATACTCGGCCTATATGCCAACTGCAAACACTTCCTGTCCCACCCTTCATGCCTTGGAAATGTGATGGTGATGCCACTTCCACTTGTATTCAGTGGTGCCATCTTTGTCACCCTTTAGGACCCTTCTCTAACATGACCTTCTCTGGGAAGCCTGCTGGGGCATCCCAGCCAGGAGTCCCACAGCTTGCTCTATATTGCTACCAAGGGCAATGGCATAGGTCTCTTAGAGTTGGTGGCTTGTTTGCGATGTGGGGACAATGACAGCCCTCACCAAGGAGCTGTCACGAGGACAATGCGCATGATCACATGGAAAGCGCTTGGATGACGACAGTTGATTAAAATGCTCCCAGCATCTCATCCCATCCTTTTATCTCAGTGACTCATCATCTCAGTTCTCAGAGAATGACATTTGGATGACAGTGGAGCTCTGTCTCTTAAAGGGGAATGACCTGTCCAAGGTCACAGGAAGACGAAGTGGCAGGAGCCAAGATTCCCTCCAGCCATTTTTGTGGTACCATCTGTCACCTCCATCACAGTACCTACTCCTGGACCAGGGGGACTCAAAGATGCACAGGATGTTTGCATGTGCAGATTGCCTGTGTGACCAGAGGGAGATTATGTGACAGCTCCCTTAATACCCCTTCTCCCCTAAATACATTATGAACAGTACTGCAGCGGTGAATCTCAAATGAATACGTAATGATCAGCGCTGGCTACAAAGGTGTAAGTGGGCTCACCAGTGAGTGACAATGTTAGGAAATTCACCCCCTCAGGAGATAGCCTCACATAACCTAAGGGACTGAGGACCAGATAGAACCAACCGAAGGGTGTGGGAAGGCTGCCAGCAGAGGACAACCGCACAACATGCATAGATGCTGTCACTGATCGCAGCATGATGGGGCAGGGGGTGAAGGACCACTCTGACTGACCTCTGTGCCCATAAATGAATGCCAGCCTCATTTCTAAAGCCGGAGCCCACCCAGCCAGCCACCCACAGGGGTCTTAGCTCTGCCAAGGGGCTGCTGAGACCCTTTGTGAACTTGAGAAGGTTGATTTTGGCATCCTTGTCTGGGGGAGGTGGGAGCTCGGTTTTGGGCTGAATGGCCAATGTTTATCTATTAACTTATATTGGATTCCACATGAAATTCTTTATTATACATCCCCTTAGTTGGCATTTAGTGAGGCCTGAGTTGGATGTGGGCAGCAAGTAAAACAACCTCTAGCACTCTGGCTCAGGCCTATATTGAGGGACGGTGGCAGGATAGGACTATAAACATTATGTAAATATGCGTAAGGAGATTGAAGCCTGTGGACTCTGTTCATACCCAGGCATTTCTTGATTCTTCGGGCAGCTCTGTGTGTTATACACTAGTTGGACAAGCAAGTTAATATGCACAATTAATGACTCATTGTAGACTAGCAGAACTTCTATGTCCAGGACTTCCCTCTCCCATCACTCTGCCACTGTCTTGTGATAAGTGGAATCCAGGGGAAAAACAGGAGCAAGTGGCAGTCTTGGGGCCATGTGGAAGGCCAAAGGACAACTGTGTCCAACCCAGCTCTGCCCTCAGTGCCCAGAGAAGTACAGGCCCCAGCCTGGCAGAGTCACTAAGCACTCTGCCAACCTCTGGCCATCCATGAGTAGGTAGGTTCCCTACCCAGTTCAGAACCTGTGTTGGCCAGGGTGCTGTTCTGGTTTGAGTATGGTTTATCCCCTCTAAAAAGCCTTTGAAATTTGTTAGCCATTGCAGTGGTGTTGGGAGATGGGGCCTCTAAGCAGTGATTAAGACTAAGACAGTGAGAGGGATTGATGCCCCTCTCCTGGTGTGGGTTAATTCTTGCCAGACTGGATTAGTTACAGAAGTTGCTCTAAAGCAAGACCATCCGTCATGTTTTGCCTCTTCTGCACAGGCCTGCCGGTCCTTCTTCTTTGCTGCCTTATTATGATGCAGCTCTAGGCCCTCACCAGATATGAATGTCTGATCTTGGACCTAGAGTGTCCAACATCATCATCTAAATAAGCCTGTCTCTGAGGCAAATGTCCCAGTCTTTGAAACTCTACAGGGACAGAAAGGTGCTGACTGGCTTCTATTCCCTTGGGAAGCCCTGCATGTGGGAGGAATGTAGGAGGCCTGTCACAGTGATACATGTTTGCCAAAGGTCTGAGGTTACACCAGTTCCTTTACTTACATTTCTCTTGCACTTCTCTTTTCCACATTTTTGCATGCACTCTATCTGGAGCTGCACAATTGCCATGTGAGGATAACAAGGCAGACAGTCTCATCTCCACCAGGGAAGGTAACCTGCCTGACATCCTAAAACCAATCTCAGATACAGAATTGAAGTCTAAAAGTCAAGTCTTTCCTGCATCTACTGTCAGACTCAATGGCTTCCCTGACCACTTGATCCAGTATACATCTACTCATGAATACATCTGACCACCTCTGGCCTCCAGCAGGGAACATGGAAGCCAGGAATAAGGTTTGTGGCTCTGTTGATGTGGTGAAGACTTTGTTCCCCAAATCCTCCTAATAAAGTTCCTTCCCCAGGGGCTCAGGTGGCTTGCACATAGAGCCTAAAGGCCAGCAGAAGGATAGGGGACATGTTTAACCCTAGCTGATAGGGACACCTCTCTCTCACCTCCACGTGGCTCTTCTTTAAGTGCAGGGCTGAGAAACAACATTTAGGCCGGAAGGCCCAAAATGAGACATCCTTTCCTTCCCCTTGAAGCTGGGATGCAAACATCTGAAGAACACTGGCCGCCCTGCACCCTAAATCCCTACATTGCCATGGCTGGAACATGGCCTGCTCTGTGCTGGCATTGATGTCCATCCGAGCTGTTCTATAGGACCAGAGTCACAAAGACATACCCTCCAAGGTCTCACCAATAAGCACACACCAGGAAACATGGCACAGTGATTGTCATAGGCCACAGCCAGTGATAAAACACTATGCCAACCCTACTCTTTCACCATTTCTGAAGTGCTTAGGAGGCAGCGGGTATAGAAGTTCCCTCTCCAAATGCTGAGATGCCAGAATGCCACAGGATATAGACAGCACAGATCAGCTTCTAGGGGCTCAAAAGAGTAGGTATCCTCAGCCAAGTGTAGAGGGACATGCATATACCCATCTAGGAAGGGCCAGTTAAATGCTCCAGGCAGGCAGAGACCACCGACTTGTCTCTCTTGTCTATCACATCTGGGCTTGAGGGGAGGAAAAAAAAGCCAGATGTCCCGAAAGCAGTTTCCTTGATTCTTTATAAAAGAAAACAATGTATTGTGGTCAAATGCAAATGTGTGCATGTTCAAAGCATATGTTCATGGTGTTTGAAGGATGCTACTCCTCTATGATGACACTTGGGGCCATAAATTACACCTCTAGTATGCAGGATAAAAGATGAGACACTCACTCTCCAATCAATGTTTTGTCCTTTTTGCTCTTCTTTCCTCTCCTCTTTGCTTCTCTGTCACGGTCCCTACATTATCTCTACATCCCTTTCTAAAATGCATCACCAGGGACTATTTCCCACGGAGTACAGCAGTCCCCTCTCATTCCCAGGAGATGTGTTCCAAGACCTCCCAGAAATGCTTGAAGCCAAAGATAATACCTTCCCCTGTGTCTATTGCTTTTTTCTCTCTACATACATACCACTGGTGAAGTTTAATTCATAAATTAGGCACAATAAGATTAACAACAAAGACTAATAATAAAATGAGATAATTAACATATTATAATAAAATTATGTGAATGAGGTCTTTCTCATTCTTTCTTTCAAAATATCTTATTGTGCTATTGTGCTTAAACATGAGAACAGTGCTTGACACCAGGACAGTCTGATTCCTTAGACTCTTGGGTAGAGTAAGTAACCCAAGGGGAGGGTAGCATATACAGTGTGGATGCAGTAGACAGAGGGTGTTCAGGTCCTGGGTAAGTCCCAGATGGGCATCTCAAGATTTCAATACACCACTCAGAGTGGTGTACAGTTTAAAGCTTATGAGTGGTTCTTTTGAGAATTTTTATCTAATATTTTCAGATTCAATTGATCACAGGTAACTGAAACTATGGGCAGTGACTCCACAGACAAGGGCATGACTGCACTTGAATTTCAAACCCAGCTTAGCCACCATGAATTTGACTAAAAGAACACCCTGCTCTTCATCTATGAGGGAAAAGGCAAAGTACCACCTACGGCACGTGTTTTCTGGATCATTCCCCGAGAGGGCTGCTCCATGGGGACCTTAATAAGTGTCTATTCATGCCATATACTATTCTAGAAGGAAGCAGCCTCTTCAAACCCTAGTGGTCATGAGAAAAGGCTTTGAGAACCTGCTGGGATGTCACCATCCACACCCCACCCACCACCATTTTCCCCGGAAGTGATTTTTCATGCCCAAAGGACAGAGACCTCAAAGGCTGAAGGAGACAGGGATCCACACCCCAGAAAGTCACCTGATTTCTCTCCCATCAGCTTTCTTCCACCTGGCTGTGCTCTGACTGGAAGGGAGGTTTGTCATCTGCCTCCTCCCAGCATCCTGCTTCCTGTGTTCCCACCCAGGCCCCCTAGGAAGCCTGTGCTCTCAGCTCTTCTCAGCATATTTGTCAGTCCACTGCCTAGTCTTCCTTGCTACTGGCAAGGCTGCCTGATTGCAGCTGCTTCCATTCTAGGAGGGCTGGAGTTCCTGGGCCATTGTTTCTACTTACCTGACACACAGGAGGTCCTTAGAGAATCCTTTGGTGGAAATGACACCTAGTGGTTACTCTTGAGGGTCCTTAGCATATCTTGTAGGTCTCCCTCATTTGGGGGAAAAGTTCTATGAGTAGAGGCCCACAGCAGGAACCATGCGTTAGGGACCCAGCGCTGGGAGTCACTTCCCCAGCATAAGGGGCCCAGTGCCACTATCCAAACGCAGTCCTTGAACTTGAGCTGAACTCTGCTCAGCAGCATCATGCTGGGAAAAGCAACTGCATTTGCATTGATTCTCCCGCAGCCCTTCTCTTTAGGACCATATATTGTTCCTCCTTGACGCAAGGCCTGGGGAGCGGTAGCAACCCCCTTGCCTGCTATGGAAATACAGGCTCCTCGAAAGATATTTATTGGCCTGCAGAAAAGATGTGGGGGAATTTTGCTCTCTAGGTGAGTGATAAAAAAGAGCAGCTAGCGGATGTGCTCACCGGCTTATTTACCACAAATCTCTTATTTATGGCCTCACAACCTTCTGATGGCCTCTCCGCCCCAGGCAGCCTCCCCCACACTTGCTTTTCTTCCCAGATGCAGAAAGTGCTGAGCAGAGGACTCTTTGTCCAAGCTTCCTGTCTGCTTCCAGTGTCCACAGCTGGCACAGGATGCACTGACTTCGCTGGGACTGGCAGAGGGTGCTGAGATCTGGGACAGGAATCGCTTGCTGTGAAGTGGGTTGGGTTGGCACCTGGTGTGGTGTAGCTCACAGTGAACACTTGTTACTCCCAGCATGGTGGACACAGCTCCTCTGCCCCTCTTCGTCCTCTTTCTCCAGCAACCTCACAAAACTAGAGCATCTCCTGCCAGTCACTGCCTGTGTTGGGCACATTGCACTCAGTTATACTCAGCTGATCCTCTTAGTAACCCCATCAAGGCATACTGTTTCCCCAAACCAAAGTCAGCACAGACCCCGGAGGCCCCACTTTCTCCATTTCTCAGGAAACGCCATCACCCAGCCTCCTAGCTGGGTGACCCTAATGGAGTTCCCACAATAGGAAGCCTTAATTTTGTTGATGGCACCTTCTCCCCATTTGTCCCCTCTTCCCCTGGGCCACGTGACTGTGTGGACCCTTCCCAGCCCAGCCCCACCATCCAGGCTGCCACTGAACTCCCATGCCCTGATGCTGAGCTCCTGAGCCTTTCTTCTCTTGGGTCACTGAGAGGCTATTCCAAACACACTAGCGGGGGCACGCTCCTGCTGAGTTATCTAAATGGACCCTTGTCTCCCAGGCAACAGTATCTAAATTCTTCCTGGAAAGCAGACCACCATGTTGGATGCACAGGCTGTCTTTGATATCAGCCTTCTCTGGTGCCCCAAGGTCCATCCCTTTGGGGGACCATGTGACCCCCTGCTCCCACTTAGCCTGTCTGTCCCACCTCACCTGTGGTCCTTCTTCCTGAATACCTCCCTCCCTCTTCTCCATGACCTCTTGGACATGGAGGCTCGTTCCCAAGGTCATCTCATTCAGAAGACTTCCAAGACAACTTCCTGAAGCATGGGTGAGCCTGGAGTCTGGCATGAAACACATCCCTTAAAAATACCAGCTTTTCCTTCTCACCATGCTGGAAGACACGAGTCTGAAATCAAGGTGCTGGCCATGTTGGTTCCTCCTAACAGATGTGAGAGCGAGTCCATGCCAGGCTTTTCTCCATGCTTCTAGTGATTTCTGGCATTCCCTGGCTTGCAAACACACCATTCCAATGTCTACCCCTGTCTTTACCTACGCATCATCTCCCATTGGCTGTGTTTTCTTTCTTCTGTCTCTTATAAGGACATTTGTCATTGGATTTAGGACCCATCTGGATCATCTAGGATGACCTCATCTCAAGGTCTTTAAGTTAATTGCATCTGAAAAATACTCTCTTTCCAAACAAGTTATATTTATGGTTCTGGGGATTAGGATCTGGACATGTCTTCTGAGGGCCACATTTCAGCTCTTCACAGGGCCCTTTCTACTCCCATACATTTGAGTGAGACCCCTCCTTCTCTCTTCCACCACTCGGTGTGGAGGTACTGGCTTGATTCCCCCAACATTGAGCTTCTCTGGGCCAAGACTCATTTCTCTTCCTCAGCACCTGGCCCCTGACCTGGCCCACAGACACTCACAAGTAACCAATGGATAAGTGGATGAATTGGATGCCGCTTCTCACTGTGCTGAGAAAAGAGGTTCCGAAGGGGACAAGACAGGCCTAAGGTCTTGGAATGAACTATGGAAGATCCAGGAATCTGCTACTGGGATGATGGTCTGGGCTTTTTATCTTGACACCAATCATCCTGCCCGGGCTTGACCCAGAGTCGCACTTTGGAAATCTCTTCTCACTGAGCAGGAAATGTGAAAGGTCTCCCATCTCCCTGGCCCATCAGTAGACTTCCCCAGCTCTCTCCTCCTTGCCCACCCTCATGCCCAGTCCTCCTGACTCAGAATTCCAAGAGGTGCTTCACCTGGGAGAAGTGGCTGGGGCAAAGTGGTTCCTATATCATGGATCTCCAAAACTCCTGGGAGGTATGGTGGGAACAGTCCTATGGGAGGCCAGTACGGTGTGAAAGCAGAGTCTCTGCTGATATACCTCCTGAGAGGACAAGACACCCTGTGGGGGTGAATCTCTGCCATGAACCTCTAGATATCACACAGAAGAGCAGGTATCCCACCATCCATCCCTGCACCTGACCCTCGGACATGGATATGAGACACACATCACAGGGAGGAGCCCTTGATGTGAAAATGGCCAGTGGCCCCACAACACAGCAACATGAGCAGAGTGTAATTAAACCTCAGGGCCCCTGCTGGAGGGGCCCTGACATGTGACATCCCCACTGTACCTGCCTTTCCCTGCCAGGGAGTCCCTGTGAGAAGGGAGCAGTCCTGGGAGGCACCTGGCATAGCACTCCCAAAGGGAGAGGGATGCACTAAACACACACCTTTCAGCTTTCCTCTGTGACCCCTTAGGATCCAAGAAACAGTCTCATCTGGTCTGTGGGCATCATCAAAGTTACCCAAGAGACAGTGTGTACACATCTGTCCCCATGTTGCCCACTCTAGGTTTTCTCTGGGTTGCTGGAAATGACTCTTCAGCCTTACTGGAGGGCCTCTCTTGCCCTTGACGTAAAGTCAACTGGGAGTGTCCTAAAGAGAAAGACAGAGCAGGTGACACTTTGTATCATCTGTGAACAGGAAAACCCAGGGTGGCCAAAACGACTTGGAATACTGGCCTTACAGGTCTATGTGGCAGGTGTATTCTTCAGCTTTCAGGCACTGTGACAAAATGCCTGAGGTAAAGAATTAGGGGAGGAGAGCACTTTGGTTCCTGGTTTCAGAGATTCCAGTCCGTGGTCAACCGCTTCATTGCTACAGAGAAGCTGAATGACAGTGGAAGGCAATAAAATAGCAAAACTGCACATGTCATGGCAGTAGGAAGCAGGGGACAGAAAGAAAGAGCCAGGGAGGAAGGGGCAAGGGATCAGATTTGTTCTCCAAAGTCAACCCCCATGACCCACTCCTTTCAATGACCCGCCTCCTGTTTCCACCACTTTCAAGTAATAATTTGATGATGACATTAGTGTCCCCATGACCCAACCATTTCCTCAAAACCCACCTGCAACCAAGTTACCTGGGGTCCCACCGCGCACCATGAAGAGCAGAAGGAGCTGACTGTGCAAAGGTTACAGCACTGTGTGTCATCTCAGTCTTCCATCAGCCCTCTCATGAGCTCATACGCTCTCACACCAGTTTACAGTGATAAAACAAAGGCAGAGAGGTTAAGGACTTGCCCAAGGGTGCATAGCTATTAAGCAGGATGGAGAATCAAAACATTGCTGTGCTTCTCAGCCAAGTGTCAGTTTCATTGTCTTTTTCAACCAGGTGTTGAGCACTGTACTGTTTGATGGCAGTTTGTCAAGGGGGTGATACGGGTTACTATGCAGAATGAGACGATGATGAAGCCAGGCTTCAGGTTCCTCTCCCAGGCTGGGGGATGGATGCACATACCTAATTAAAATGCAGAGAGAGAGAGAGGAATAAGTCAGCTATTGAACAGCCTGCTGAGTGCCTGGAATGGCAGGAGCAGAATGTGCCCAGAATACTGAGTGCCAAGCAGAGCGAGGCAGTGTGCAGTGTGGACAATGGATAGGCAGGCAGGTGTCAAGGGTTCTGGACAGGCTGGGGAGTGTGGGCCGCAAAGCCGTGGTCAACAGGAAGCCACCCAAAGGTTTTGAGTGGGAGACATGCAGTCAAATTTGTGCATCTAGAAGATTGTTCTGGAAGTTTTATGTGGGCCAGGGGTCAGCCTGGGTCAGGGAGATCTTTTGGGAGGTAGGAGGTGGCACAGGCCTGAATAGCCAATGTAGAAACAGCAGCAGAAATGGAGGAAGAACCTTGGAGATTGCTTGGTGGTAAAAGCAGCAGGAGTGGCCAGGCCTCCGAGGCGCACGCAGGAACGCAGGGAGGCTAAGCAGGTGCCCCGGTTCCTTGCTGGGGTTCTGATGGGACAGGGACCCATTCACAAGCTGGGACCGCGGAAAGCTGGTGGCATGGACACAAATGAGCTTCACACCCATTCATGTGGAGACCTGGGACCACAGAGGGATGGAGAAGTCCAGGGTGGGCCATGGCTCAGGGGAGAGGGGAGAGCAGTTGGTAAGGACAGCTAGAGATGGAGGAGAATTGTGAGGGAAATGAAGGAAATCTTTTGGAAGAATAGAGGTTGTTATGAGGAGGACCAGGGATGGAGAGCCCAGGAGGGAGTAGACAGAGCACGACAGAGGGCAGGGGATTTTCAGGATGGTCAGTGGGTCACACTCCACAGAAATATGGTGAGGAAAATGCAGTGCTGGACCACGGTGGAGACTGGACTTGGCAGTAGTTGAGAGTGGATGTCAGGGGAAGGGGACAGCGGTGATGGGATGTGGAGGAGGAAGCCTGGGGGAGTGAGATTGGTCTAAGCATTAAAAGGGGAGGGAGGGGCACCTACCCAGAGAGCTAAGGCCAGAGAGAGTCCCCTCCTCAGAACCAAGATCAAATGCATTCTCTGGATGCACCTGAAGGACACGTGGTCAGTGTAAGGTGGCAAGTGGTCATCCAAGACAAGGTCCCCGAGCACATGGGCAGCAGGCTTCCAGGGGGAGACTGAAGCATGACAACTCTCTGATGGAGCTTTCTTCTAGGCAACACCATCCTGGCCTCTCTGAGCAAACCGGAAGCCGTGACCCTTTCCGGCCTCGGCTTTCTCCTTCCCCTTTGCTCTAAGGCATCCGGTTGATGGTCATCTAAATACTGGTCCCCCTGTACATCAGCTCCAGGAGGATGGATGGCGTCTGTCTCGCTCTTCCGTGTCTCCAGCATACGGAAGGGCTGTTGGTGCACACAGCACTGACTGATCTGAGGCAATATGCAGCTACTGGAGGCTGCCAGGAAGCACCCTGGGGCAAAATCAGGGGCAACTAATTAGACAAAAGGACCACAGCAGCTCCTGAGATGACCTTTGCTTTGTTCTATTTTCAAAGCCCAGAGATCCCTGGGACCTGGGGGGTAGTTACAGAGCAGGGGCAGACAACAAGTTTGTATCTTTGGTGGTGTTTGGAGCCAAATCACCTGATCCATAAGTAAGAGGACAGGAAGAGACCAAACCGAGCAGCCAAAATCCAGCCCTCAGCCTCCCAGAGCCCTTTCCTTGAGTATCCAAGGGAGAGTAAACTCCATGCCAGCACATGAGGCTTTGAACCACGAGCCCAGTGTGAAGTGTGTCACCTGGAAATGGGCTGAGGCAGGCTTATGTCCTCGTTTTCTTTTTGCCTATCTACCCTGGGGAGGCAGTGGCTTCATTTCCAGCTAAAACACACAACCGTGTCTCTCTAGGGTGACGAAAAAGAGAAAAGATTTGCAGGGATTCATAAAGCTATTGACTTAGGGTGTTAGCTACAATCTCAGAATGGAGTGAGGCACCATGGGTAAATTGCTACGATTCTGAGGTGATATTAACCGTGACCGGCAGATTCTGTTGCATGTTTCACAATGCCTGCTCAAAGATCGCTTGCCACAAGCACATGCGTGGGTGTGTGTGCACGCACATGCACAATCAATCAGTTAATAATCACAACCTTGTTTAGGTTCTGCACCCAATACAAACTGCTCACTGCTCTCATTTCCTGTCTTGCTTCCCTCTTGCCTCACATCCACCCTGCAGTAAAGGATCATTTCTGTTTTGTATGCTCTAGAATCCAACCCTGTCTGTGTTTGTTCCTCCTTGCCCTTTATTTTATTCTGCTTTCTTCTCCTCCCTTCTGATTTTCAGCCACTCGTTTCTGTACTCTAAACCTCTCCCTCTTCGGAGCCTACCCATCTGCCCTCCCAATGGCCCCCTCTGTCGCCTTCCTTCCTCTCTTTTCTTCTTTGTGGCTTCTGCTCCGCTTTGTAACCTCTTTTCTCCCTCGCCTCTCTCTTTCCTCTTCTTTCCCTCTCCCTCTCGCTCAGCAATCTCCACCTTTCAAGGTCAACAAACAACTCTGCCCAGATCTGCACTCAAAAGAGCTCACTTGGCTTTAATTAGGATCCCCTCAGAAACCCTGACCCCAAGAAAACCCAGCACTCGAGCTGCCAATTTCCTCTGCTCTATCTTATCACTGCCCTCCTCCATGCCTTTAAGAGCAAGAAGCCAATAAAAGAGATTTAAAGTGGACGTGTGGAGGAAGAGAGGACCGAAGTCATCCTACCTCGCCTGCCTTTGCAGAGATGAGAAAACTGAGACTAGGAAGGCTGTGACACACCGAGGCCATGGAGCCAGTTAGAGAGACAGCTGGTGGCCAAACCCTGGCTCCCACACTCGGCCGGCCCTTGGCCTGGCCACTGAGGCACTCTAAGAGCATTTAGAAGCTGTCTCTCAGGGCCAGACCTTGCTTAGCAACAAGTGTGGCCCATTTTCTCCAGATGTGCCCCAAGGCATCTTGGGAAGAAGCTACGGAGTTAAACAAAAACAAACGGTGAACTTGGTAATTGCACACACTCCTATTTTCTTAACAAACCAACTGGAGCTTGTTAAGGGAGGCTTCTGAACGTAGACGGAGAGAACCTTGTCGTCACCCGTTAAATATGTCTAATTTTACACACTGTCATGTAGCACTCCATCCAGCTGGCTCTCCACAGAGAAGGAGTGAATGATTGCATCTTGGCCCGTTTCTCAGCACATAGGTATTTTTCGCAGGGAGGATTGGGGATGCTGCTTTAATTGTCTCATGTTGGAAATCTTGCACGCTTGGCATCCGCAATCAACTTTTAATTTATCCCAGAGACCATCTGCCTGATACTGACATGGGTGCTTTGTCTTACCTGAGTCCTCAGTTTCCCCAAATGTAACATGAGAGCAGACGAGCCTCTCCAAGGGTCTTTCCCATGCTAAGTATTGTTGTTTCTCAGACTCCTTCCATACTTGCCAAGACCTTAATAGCATCAAAACGCTGAGCAAAGTCTGGTTTTTGTTAGGGCTTTTGCTTACAGAGCCATCTTCCAAATCAAGAACCTTCCTGATGCTTTTTAATAAGCCTATACCTTAAAGAAAGCTGAAAATTAAAATATTGAACCTCTGGGTGCACTCTGCTCCCCATAATGAGATATGCATGCAGGACATGCGTCCAATTCAAGGACTTTATACAAAGTTATCATAACTTAACAGTCATAAGCTAATAGTCAGATGGAATTAATAACAGGAATGTGGCCATTTACGCAGCGAGATGGCCCCGTGTCATGGAATTTTTGCAGCTCAACCCTCTTGAGTTTCTGTAAGCTAATAGCAATTAGCTCCTGACTTAATGGCAGCTGCGGTCATAATGAGATTGGAATTGATCATTTAGAAGCAAGATCCCATAAGCTGGTCTTATGAGGCATTTCAGCTGCAAAGCACAGCCTTGACCCCGTCTCCTCGTACCTTTCACCCCGTACCTTTCTTTGAGGCTTTCTGGACTCAGCACGCATGCTCCTTTCTCAGGTCTCATGCAGCTCTGCAGGGCACCAGCAAGGAGCATTAGGTGGGCTGTACAATGTGCAGGCTGGGAGCTTTAAGCTGCAGAGAACAGATTCCACTGATCTTGCAGCATCGGCCTTTCCCTTGGCAGCTACCTCCTCAGCAGGTCCCATCCTTCTTCGCTTCAGGTGCTAGCCCTCATTCTACCATTCCTCTGATCTAAACAGTGCAGCCTCAGTTTCCCCAACTGGAAAGTGAGCACATTACCTAGTTCATTGGCACATAGTAAAGATGCAATAAGCAAATATATGTAAATCCAACATAGACAAGTGCTCGGGGAATGTCAGCCTTTCTGCATTGGTCAGTTCTTGCTGTGTAACAAGTTACTCTCCAAATAAGTGGCTTATGATGATTATTCTATGTAGCTCACAATTATGTGGGTCATAATTTTTCTGCTCTAGCTATCTCTTCCATGCACCTGCAGTCAGTCAATGGCTAGGCTAATAACGAAACAGAATACAAAGGCCTCACACGCGTGCTGGAGGTTGGCAGGCAGTCAGCCTGAGTCATAGGAGTAACTGGGCCATGTGAAATTCATCCTTTAGCCTAGGTTTATTCACAGAATGGGCTCAAGGGCCATCTGACATGGAAGGAAATTTAAAAGTACAAGTGCTTTACAACTCTCTGCTCTGTTATGGTTGCTGTTGTCCCATTGGCCAAAAAAAGTAACATGGCAGAGGCTAGACATACTCTACCTCCTGATAGAAAAAGGGAGGAAAGAACCTGTGCTCATTTTCTACTCTATCACATCTAATTTTCCTTGTGCCTTTTACTCATCTGCATACTGTGTCTGGTAAATAAGAGGTGTTCGTTTAAAGCTGGGTGGTGCATAGCTGTAAATCCAGCACTCTGGGAAGCTGAAGCAGAAGAATTATAAGTTTGAGCCCAGGCTGGGCCGCTTAGTGAGATCTTGTCTCAAAATAAAAAAGGGATGAGAATGTAGCTCAGTATGAAGAGGCTGGATTCAATATCTAGCACACAGCAGAGAGAGAGAGAGAGACAGAGACAGAGACAGAGAGAGACAGAGACAGAGAGCTTTAGCACGTGGTTGTTGAATGACTGAGTGAATGAGAATGGGACAAACCAATCTTCCATTATTAGTAAAATGAAGTCTCTGAGATACAGCATGACTTATGCAACACATCACTGCAGTTGGGCCACAGGAAAACTCAGAGTCCAGCATCTTTGTTTTCTCTTATGCAGGTGGAGGAAGCAGTTACAATAAGAGATAAGGTCGCGCTTTCCGAAACACAAAGCATGTCAGCGAGGAGACCTGTTTGCTGCGCATCTTTCCGGAGCATGTTTCCTTCTGTCCCTTGCCCCTCCCCTTCGCTGTCTGAGAGGAGCTGGAAGGGGTGTTGCAGAAAGAGCTCTTTGCCTAATGCTTCTCCCAGCAAGGCAGCTGTGGGGTGGGAAGGGGCTGCCTGTGACAAAGCTTCCCCTGTCCCTCTGTCCCTGGACATTCTTGGAAATTCAGTGTCTGAGTCGATATGGAGATAAGCCTTGAGCCAGCTCTGATGGTCTGAACAAAAGGTGATTAAATTACTCAGGAATCAATTCCAGGGCTGTTTCCCTTTCTTATTTAAAGAGTACAAACTATTTTCTCCTGAGGATTAAAAGAAACTCAGTATTTGAGTAAAACTTGAGCCTTATACTATCCTAATCAGAGGCCCCAAACAAGCTTGGTGTCTAAAGGAAGTGGAGGAAACTGAGGCAATGCTAACTGCACTTTCCCATTGTCATCAGCGGAATACGCAGAAGGAAGTTGGAGGGAAGGGCTCAGGTTCCCTGCAGGTGATTTCCTTTCTTCCCACATGACACAGGAGATTTGATCTGCAGGGATCTCAGGTCCCATCTGTCTTGACCACATACCTCCGCCAGCCGTGACTGGTGTTATCAGTCAGTATATTCCATGTCATGCTGCAGTAACAAATATCTCTCAGTGCCCCCACAGTAGCAAACGCTTATTTCTCACTCATGTTACAGACCTTTCTTGGCTACCTGAGCCATCCTGTGCCATGGTTATTCCAACAGGGGACCAAGAGAGAAGCATCTGTCTGAGACCTTGGCTGGTCTAATGGCTGTGAGAAAGCAGAGTCAAACTCCATAGCTCTTGACACTTCTGTTCAGAAGTAGCACACTCCGCTGCTGCTCAGATTTCATTGGCTAAATCAAATCAAATGGCCCAGCCTAATGGAGCAGGGAGGAATAATCTTCCATGGAAAAGACCAGCGAATATTTTCAACAATAATATAATCTAACACATCTGGCCTGGGGTGCTGGTGTTTAGACAAGGCTGTGAGTTTTCCAGGGCTGGGTGGGAGTGAAGGGAGAATGAGACCCAGGGGTACCGTCGGGGATCTGGGGGGCCCTGCTGGCTCTGGCTCTGTCTACTTTAGTCTCCAACAGAGGAAATTTTAACAGGCACTTCCATGAACTCAAGTTTCCAGACATTTGGGCTTGAAGCAGCCCCAAGAATTGCTGGAGGAAAGCCAGCAGCCCAGGCCGTCTGGCCCTATTCTGAAGAACAAATTGTCCCCTCCCCCAAAGGTCACACAGGGCAGGGGACAGCGAGCTGGTTGGGAAAGGAATGATGGGATCAAGTTCCCTGAAGGTCCATGGGGCATCCCAGAGGCCCCTGTAATTCAGAGTCAGAGCCCCACGCAATGCATCAGGGAGCCGCAAGCTCTGAGGACAGCACAGCCCGCGTCTTGGGTCGGCTTCTTGGCTTGGCAGCCCTCTGCCCTTGGGTGGTGATGCGTCTGCTCCACATGTCACTGTGCACAGCAGTAAGATGGAGCTGATAGCTGCAGGGCAGCCTGCTTTTGTAAGAGGTGGAGCACTGCATGCAGACAGTCCAGAGGAGTTTACCTTCTGTTTCCGAGGAGTCTGACGAAGATGGTGGTGCCTCTCAAGTCTCTGACCACCCCACGTCTCAGGAGGACACAGAGGCAGAAGAGTTGGCCTCCAACATTTGTAAAGCGCAGATGTGGGCAGGGGGAACAGATGGCCTCCAGGGAAGAAGATATCTTAGCTCTATGAGAAACAACTTTTTAACAATGCCAGAACCATGCAGAAAGGAGGGGCTACCTAGAGAGATCATGGCCCCCACTGCAAGATGTGTGAAGGACCCTTGACCTCTGCCTCCTGAGGATGCTCTAAATGATGTGAGTGATCATGGAAGTTGGGGATGCCTGTGGATCAAAGATGTTTAGCACCACATGAGATCTATCAAATTCAGAGGCATGCTAATAGGACCTTACAGACGATACCATGGAAAATCATGTGGCCTTAAGAGTCGTAGCCACCCTTGTCCAACCTCCTATGGGGACTTCTGAGGGTCCTTCCTCCAAGGTCCTTCCCAGAGGCTCACATGGTGATTCAGACCTGGCCTCCTTAGCATTTCCTGCAGGGCTTTACAAATGAGGCACGGGCTGAGTCTGTTGGCTTTCCAGCTCAGGAGACAGGACACCGAGTTAGCTCTGTCCAGTCCTATGAGAGTCTCAGGAAGTATGCTGCCCCTGGTGGTAGAAAAGAAGTGATACACAGATGTCTGAGGCACTAGACTGTCCCCAAGGGGAAGACAGTGGCAGCACTTTGTGTTTGCTAGGAAGGACAGGTACTATCGGCAAGTAGACCGTGTCACCATCCCTAAACAGACTGGGCATGGGATAGAGCTTAGGACTGGGCTTTTCCTGATGACCACTTCCTTGACCTTGGAGCAGTGTGGTTCAGTCCTCCCCCTACTCTCACATCATCATCTACACTGTCGTCACCTTCTCTGTTACACTGACAATTGTTGTGGGGGAGGGGGACACAATTGTTTCTGGGGGACTGTCAAGGTCCCTTTCTTTTGAGGCCTCCTAATGGTCCTAAGGCAGCCAAAGTCCTGTTCCAGGTGTGATGAACACATCTTTAGCTCAAGGGGGTGACAGAGACTTGTCCCTTCAAATTCTGGCTCTGCACCTATGTCCCTAACACTGGGGCATGGGAGGCTGGTACAGCTTAAGGAGTGTCCTCCCAAAGGGTAGCCCTTTGTCCACAGTTGCAGATGGCGACACCAGGGAACTGTACCACATCCTGAGCTGACTGGCAGCATGGATGGCACCCTCTCACTGCTGCCTTTGCTGTGATTGTCCCACATCTGGAGGCTCCTGCTTAGCCAGTCCAGGCCTGGATGTGCCCCGAGGGATGCCCCCATGAGTGATGTGCTGATGTCCCTCCTGAGAACATGTTGGTCTGAGTGTTGTGCCAGGACTCCTGGACTCGCCAGAGCATTTCCCCTGGTGGGAACACTGCCACATGGCTTTCGGCTTGGTCCCCACAGGAAGCCCGGAGGAAGGAGAATTTCCTGTCCATTTTGCAAAGGAAGAAACTGAGACTCAGGTCAGGAGTTGCACAGGGTCACCAAGGATCTGTGAGCAATGTTCTTCCTCGAGGAGAGGGGTGAGATGCAGCCAGTTCCTCTGCAGAGCTACAGGGACACTAAAGGCTCAGATGATGCCCCTGGCACATAGCTGCCCACAGAGTTGAGGCCTGAGACTCATATGCAGACAGTAAACCAGACAGTCTCAATGCCACTGAGGTCTGGGAACATCCACACTTCATACTCCCTGCCAACCTGGCCTGGCCCAGTCCACTGTGGGGGACCTGTGTGACAAACTCACCCTTTTTAAGCATGGAAATTGAGGGATGAGAGAAAGGCTTGAGTACCGCTTATGGACCATGCGTGCTTGGACAGATGGGAGAGACCAAGGCTTTGTTCCATTCTGGTGGCTAAATTGCTAAACAGACTTGAGCCTGGCATTCTGTGGGTCTCAGTTTCCCCACCTGTGCAATTGTCTGCAGGGCTTGGGGCTAGAATTTCCCTAAGCTCCAAACACTCGGGTACCTTCCTCATGAGCCCAGTTAGACAGAGGGACCTCAGAAATAAATGTCCCCAACCCTTTTCCGGATGCCTCGGTGGCCCCATTGGCCCCGGGCCTCCATCTTTGGATCACTGACTGCCCATAGGTACTGTGGGAAGCTCTTTATGAACCTGACTGCACTTAATCCTCAACCTCCTCTCAGGAAGGCTTTTTATCTTCATTTGACATTGAGAAGCCTGAGGTTCAGTGAGGCTGAGTGATCCACCCTGGGTCACACAGCCTAGAAATGGCAGAGCTGGGACTCTAGGCAGGTGCCAGGCTGCAAATCTGCTGGGCTGTGCAGACTCCTGAGCACCTCAGCGTCCTAGCTAACTGTTGACAGTGTTCCTCCCAGAGGACGCGTGCAGCCGAGCACTCTCTCTCCTTTCCTGTGAGCCTGCCATGAATCAGGAGAGGCAGAGGAACAAAATAAACAGAGATGGATTGGAGCAGAGGGCTTCAAGTGGAATCATTTTGCAAAGCTGCCTTTTTCCCTCGCCTTTTTTCTGCAAGCTGCCCCTCTTAGGAGCTTCAAAGAGAAACCCGCACCCTTGCAGGATCTTTCGACTGAGCCAAAAGCCATTTATCTGGAATATTAATATGCCAGCAGCTGCCTGTGACGGTGCCTGCGCCGATCACACACTCCCGGCAATGATCCCTCCTGGGAAAGCTCCTGAGGCTCTGGGAAGCTAATGGGCCCCCTGGGGCACATTCTACTTACCTTTTGTTTGGCTTTCCCAGGGCTTCCTGCAGACTGGCAGCCAAGCATGTCCCAGACAGGGACCTCTGGGGTAGGACAGGGCCACAACTATAGAGCTGCACCCACCTCACCACAGGGGACTGGTCCTCCTTGCTCAGGGCATGCTGCTTGGGAAAGAAAAATAAAAAGACACTCAAGAGCCAACAGGCACAGTACAGATGCACCTGGGAGGGTTATGACCTGCTGACCTCATCATAAATCAAAAGTACTGTAAGTTGAAAGTGCATTTAATGTACTTGACTTTTACTGAACAACCTTACTCAGCCTAACCTGCCTCGACTATAATGCTTACACTAGCCTGCAGTTGGGCTTTGCCAGACAATATCCAAGCTCATATTTTCAGCCCAGGAATAGATCAAAATTCCCTAGGTGACGTGCGGTTGCCACTGAATGTGTTTTGCTTTTGCTCTATGATGCACACAGCTGGAAAAACGTTAAGTCAAGCCATCATAAGATGGTACTGTTCCTACCTCTAATATTAGAAAAATTCAGGCTGGGGACTCCTCAACTCATCCCTTGGGGTAAAGAACACTGACCTCAGGGTAGGCAACTGGGTTTCAGCTTGGGCTCAGCCACCCCGAGTGAAAACCATACAAGCGAAAACTGCACTGCTTGGACCTGCTGCTCTCCCTCTAAGGGTCCTTTAGGTAGAAAATAGTACTTCGGAGGAGCCCTGGGCAGATCGTTTGAGGCCCTGAGTTTGAATTCTAACTCTGCCACATAGCCTTTGTCAGGTATTATGCCGTGGGTTTGTTGTGACACAAACAGAAATGAGATTACCCCTGCAAGCATCTTCAGGGTAGCCTCAGAGGACATTTGCTGACGTCAGATCTGGGGTTTCATTCGCTCCCTGACACCAGTACAGATACTTCAGCCAGAGGTGACCCTCTGAGCTCACTTCAGAGTGCTAGTGGCTTTTAGTAATTGCCATCAACTGTGATGAAAGGGCAATTGCTGAAATGTCATAGGGCAAGACATCTCCTGGCATGACAATGTCTCATGCTCCCTGTAGTCAGAGACCTGATGTCAGAACTTCAGGATACCAACTTGTAATCACAGCGCTCCCAACTTTTAGTTCGGTTCTTGTCACATAGTAGGTCTCACTAATGACCTATTTCCCTTTTTCTTTTTCTTACTTTTTTTTTTTTTAGTTGCTTGATGCTAAGGACCATGCTGTGAGATGGGAGTTTCATCCAGGGAGTTCAGGCAACTCGTGCAAGGTCACAAAGGTATTAAGTGGCAGAGGTGGCAATTTAAACCAGACAATATGGCTTGAGTTTGTTTCTTGACCACTAGGCCAGTGGTTCTCAAACTCCAGTGAAATCAGAACCACCCCGCGGGATGTTCAAATGCACACCGCTGGGCCCCACCCCCAGAGGTGTTGATTTCCTGGGGCTAGGTGGCATGGATTCCAACACATTCTCTGGTGATGCTAGTCTGGGGACCCTACTTTGAGAACTTCTGCTTTAGCCCTTGCTGCCTCCAAGTTAGAGGAAAAGCAGACTCAATATGAACCCCCAGATCTATTGGGGCCCTAAGATCCCTGCCTTCCCCAACCAATTACCCACAGAAAACACTCACCCAGGTTGCTAATAATAATTAGATGCTGAAAAGGGGAGGTGAGACCCATGGGCAAGTATGTGTGAAAAATTTGGGTTCAATAAACGTAAATATGTTTCATTACTGGTTTTCTGCTTTGTGTTTGTTTATGTAAAATCCAAATGTGCTCTCTGACATAGCTCAGGAAGCATGCTAAACGGACTTGACCTCAATAGCACTGTTCACACGGCAGCGCAGGGAGCAACGCTCCGTGGAGCACCCTGGAGAAACGCCGGCCTGGCTTCTTAATACTCCCAGTGTGGGGCCGCCTGGGAGGCTGTGCATGGAAGGCCCAAGCCCAGGCTGCTTCTGTTAGGTTCACCAAGACAGTCTGTCCTCGAGAATCCTGTAAGTGGCTTAGAATTCACATGGAGTACACTAGACAGAGACTTCGCCCCTCTTCTCTGGTCCAGTTCAGTGATCTTTCTATGTGCAATTTCTACAAGTCCCCCAAACAAGCAGATGTATTGCCGGAGGCTCCAGACAAAATAATAGTGTTGTGTGGTGTAACCCCAACTCCCTCGGCTGGGATTTGTTCGGCAAAGGTTCACGTGTTGGGAGCTTGGTTCTCAGTGTAGTGGTGTTTGGAGGCGATGTGGAATTCTAAGAGGTAGGTTCTAATGGGAAGTAATAAAGTCACTGGGGGACCCTGCCCTAGGAAAGGGTTGAAACAGTTCTCTTGGGATCTTGAGTGAGAGCAATCATTGCAAAGGAGATCCTGGTCCCTCTTCTCATCTGGCTTCCTGTCTAGCCAGGTGATCCCTCCTTCTCATGGTGTCCTTACCATTGTGCTCCCATCTGCCATGAGACTTTTGCCAGAGCCAAACAGAAATCAGTGCCTATCTTGGAACCTCAAAAAGCTGTGAGCTAAACAGACCTCTTTTATTTATGAAGTTCTCAGTCTCAAGCATTTCATTACAGTAACAGAAAAATGAGCCAATTTAAAAATTTTCCACACACCATCTCAACTTCTAGCAATTGCAAGTGCATGGACCTTTCCTCTCTATGGAAGAGGAAAACTAGTGTTTCTCTCAAGCGCTGGGGAAAGAATGAACTCTATTTCAGAAGTCAGATGAGACTTGTGCTCCTCTAGTGCCTGGGTAGGCACTGAGAGAACAAAGGCGAGCAAAGCATGACGTGGGCCTCCGGGCACGTGCAGTGCAGTGGTGTGGGTGGGGGACGCCATCGCCATGTGGTCTGTGTCAAGGTAGGTTGCACCAGGACAATGAGCTGAGCATTTGGAGGGTGGGGAGTCGCTTCTTGCTAGGGATCAAGGAGTCATGTCAATAGACAGATGGTGCTCAGAGGAGGAAATGGCTCCCCGCCCCACCTAATCCAATCACACTCCTCCTCCCGAGCTCCAGAGCACAGGGGTCAGTGAGCAGCAAGATCTGCAAATTGTGAGCAAGTCCCCAAGGTCTGACAGAGAGCACAGAATTTCATTTCCTCTCTAATCCAAGCCAGAGTTTGAGTCTGGGCAGCTGAGAAGACCAAGGGGGAAAAAAATCAAGCTTAACCCCTGGCAGTGCCAGCAGAAGGACCTCATGGGCCGGGCGGAGCATTCCTGAGAGAACCTACTGAGGTGCTGCGTGGGAACCAAGGAGGTAGTTTTGGTCCTGAGGAGAAAATGGGAAGCAAAGAGCCACCTACTGGGCACCTCACCAGGGATTCTGACCCTTTGGAGCTCTGGCTGGGACTTAAGGATGTGTTTCCAAATGACTCATGCCATGGCTGAGGGTGGGAGGCCTCATCCCATGCTGGATGATACAGGACACCTCCACGTATCCTTAGGCTGCTTATGTCCTCACAACACAGCAGCTGCTTCCTCTGTCACTACTGACCCCAAAGAGAAAGCAAGGAGGGAGTCACATTGTTTCTCATAGCCTCAGAAGTCACCTGCAGTCTAACATTCTGGTCATTAGAATCCAACTGATCAAATCCAGCCCACTCACAGGAGTGGAATTAATCTCTGCTTCATAAAGGAAGAAATATCATGGAATTATTGAACTAATCTGAAAACTGTCACACCAACTAAGGATAAAAATAAAGGTAGGATTCTGATTTTTACAAATAAATCAAAGCAAGACTTGTGGGAGAGAGAGATATCTATATATGATTAAATTTAAGTAGATAATTATAGTTTCTTGGAATGTGCAATGAAAGTGTTAAACAGTGATCTTGACTCAGACATGACAGAGTATTGGAGGAAAACCTAGTAACAGTCTGAAACTAATTATAATAAAACTATTTTGGGAAAAACTAGAATTTGGAGGGGCATGGGAAGAGAACATACCATAAAAGAATTTTAAAATCCATACAGTATTGGAGTAGAGAGGAAGCAGTAGCAGAAACAGTTGGTATTTTGTTTTCCTATAATAGAGAAGCATATTTTTAATTATACGTGTAAGAAAACAGGAGGAAATTATTGTGGAATAGAAAAATAGATTGAAATATAAGGAAAAGAGAAGAATCACCATAAAATGCTGTAAATAGTAAACATAAAGCCAACTCTAAGAAGGAAAATCACATAAAACTGTTGTTACACTAAAAGCAAATGGACTAAATTTTTCTATTAAAAGATAAGGAGCTCTCCAATTGGCTTTAAAATCGGTGGAAGGAGAGGAAAATGTTATGACAAGAAGACACTAAGTAAAGATGAAAATAAAGCAAAATAGGACACAAGTGGGGAGATTTTCTGTGACACATTTGAGGGCCCAGGGCTCTGCCTGCCTGAGGGACTACACTGCCCCTTCACTGATTCCTTGCCCTGCTCCTACCATAAGTGCTGAACGTGAGCACGTAGCCAAGAAAAGATGCTAACTGAATGCTCGCTGTTGTTATAAAAAGACTTCCCAGAAGTCAACTTGACAGAAGAGTCACAGAAAAATGCTTATTTTATTTATTTCATTCTCAACTTCGGAGAGTCTGTGAAAATGTTCTTTGAATTTCCTTGCTGGGCAACTTGCTAGGATGGAGTGTTTGATTCATTTCTTTGGTAATTCCTTCTAGGAGCCTCCCCTGTGGACCAAAAAGTTGTCATAAAATTCCTCTTGCATTGTCCCCTTTTCTGTACTCCAGTAATGGAAAGAGTAGCAGCTCTTCATAGGAATGGTGACAGGCCAGGACTAGAGTATCCTGAAGGGCTGCTGGTCAGATTTTAAGCATCTCAGGCTTGAGGTTCACATTTCTATTGTTGAGGATTGCTTCACTTCCAGTTTTTTCTAGCCCATCAGAAAGACTCAGAATCTCAGTGTGTTAGAATATGGTTATTAATTCATAGGTATTTGTTTTGCATCTGCTGAGTGTTGGGCACTGCAGCAGGCTCTGTGGATACAGAAGTCAAGGAATCAGAGAAAGCCACTGTCCTCATGAAGTAGGGATTCTTAGGGAGACAATGATCCATACTAGTGGTTAAGTGCTACAAAGGAAATTAAGGAAGACCGGAATCCAGGGTCTGTGTAGTGTTTTAATCCATCAAACTGTGGGCTCATTGAGTGTAGGTAGAGTCAATTATTGATCCATCTCTATGCGTATAGAGTCTCAACCCAGATGTCAGTGATGTGTGATCATACAAAGAAGCCTGTGGAGGTAAAGAATAAACCTAGCAGTAGATGTGTGCTTATTCTCAATGCGGCTCATGAGGTAAGAGGGGAGCAATAAAGATTTTTGGACCAGTGAGATTGAATGTGTGTTTTGAAGAGATTTTATTCATCCTCAGCATATAGGTCTAGTGAGAGTTGGTGGGAGAGGATTAAAGGGGAGGAATGCCAACCCTCTTGAACACTGGTGCCCAATAGAACCTTCTGTGATGATAGCAATGCTCTGTAGTGGTACTGACCAACATGTAGCGAGCTGTAGTCCCTAGATACTTGAAATATGGATAAAGTGATTCTATCAGTCAGTGTTCCATCACTATAATGAAATACCTGACCCAAGCTGCTTATAAAGAAAAGAGATTTATGTAACTTGCAGTTTTGAAGGTTCAAAGTCCAAGCAATATAATGCCAGCTGAGTGGCAAGGGTTCCCTCTTGGCTGTGTCATCCTGTGATGGATAGCAATGGCAGGAGGAAGCAAAACTCCATCATGAGCCAGGAATAGAGAGGATAGGAAGGACTGGGCTTGTTCCTTATATACAAGCCCTCTTGGACAGCTCAAGGGGTCCCAGGAGGACTGCCATGCAAGGGCATCCCCTGTGAGCCAGAGGCCTCCCCCTAGGACCCACTTCATAAAGCACCCAGTAGCATTACCTGGGAATCAAGACACTAATATATGGCCTGGTGTGTGTGCGCGCGCGCGTGTGTGTGTGTGCGCGCGCACATTTAGACCATATCCAAACACTAGCTAAGCTTTTTCAAAACTTCCCTTTAATAAATATAAATAGCTGCATAAGGCTAGTGGCTACATATGGACAAGGTGGCTCTGGGGTCATGCAAGCTGGAACTGATGAAGACCTGACACTGGGTGCTGATGGTGTGACCAGAATGGGAAACCAGGAAGGAAGAATGCTTGGTTAGCTTTAAGATCATAGCAAGTCCCTAAACCTCACTGAGCCTCTGTGTCTTCCTCAGAAAATCAGAGCCAATGGTACTTACTTCCGTCTATGCCAAGTCACCTCACAAACTACAAAAGAGAGACATTATCTGCTAAGGGCTCTGTGGTCAGCATTTAAATCCAAGTTGCACTAGAGGTTTAATTGTATGGTCTTCTTACTGGAGAATTTTGAAGGTATCTATGTATCTGTTTATCTATTTATCCATCCATATATATATATATATATATATATATATATATATACATATATATATATAGTCATCTGCCTATAGGGCTACGTATATCCACATATATCCCTACTAATACATAGATATGTTGTCATGCCTTAAAAAAGTTGATAGGCATTGATATAGCAAGTCTCCTTCTTTCAATATATCCTGAACAAATAATCAGACACAGAGGCAAAAAAGCAGTCAGATAGACATTTATTAAAATATTATTCATGGCGACAAAGTTAGGTGCAACCTAAATATTCAGCCAACTATATATTACCTCGATAAAGAATAGCTTGTCCTGATATTAGGATATATACACTAATAAAAGCGGTGATGTCAAATAATATTTAATAAAATGCTCATGGCATATTACTGCTAATTATCTAGCTCTGTGCACTGACACAGGGCTGAAAGGAAAGCCAGTGAATTGCCAGCAGTGGATATCATTAGGTGATGTGATTACAATTCATGTTTTATTTTTTCCTGCATCTTTTCATATTTTCCAAGTTCCCCGTGATGAGCTTGCATTGTTTTCTTCTGTAATGAGGGAGGAGTGGGGGTGGGAAAGGTTATTTTTAAATGAGACAAAGTAATGTTTTATTTTAAGAAGATACTCTCTTCGAAATAAATAGCACCACCGTGAGCTCCAAATATTGACATCAGTTTTCCAAAGTTGGAGCCCAAGGACCTGAGTCCGGGAAACTTCTGTAGGCTCCAGAGGTCCAGAGTATTTGGCACCAGTGGCCTGGGCCAGCTCCTGGCCTTCAGGCGGGGTCGTGTCTACAAATTTCTGGCCCTAAGCACTGGGGCTGAAGCAGGGAACAGACCTCTGTGCATCCTTTTCCGCTGGTCTCTGTCTTCAGCATCATTCCCGGCATACCCCTCTCTTACTTCCTGGGCCCCTGCCCCTCACTGCCTAGGACTCTCCTGGCCTCAGTCTCCCTTTATGTATCCCTCCTGTTCTGTCTGTCTCTGCGCCTGCGCTCTGCCGACCCTGCCTCCTGGTCCTCCGCCCCCTCCTGTCACAGCAGGCTCTTGGGCTTGGCAGGGTGCTGAAGGTGATGGGATATGGCTTGTCGGAGGCCCAGGAGCTGTGACACCAGGGACTGCTTCTGTCAGGAGAACATTCTCACATGTCATGGATCAGAGGAGGATGTCTTCGCTTCCTTCTGCCTGGGACCAGCAAATGCCACATAGATCCCCACTCCACCCCCAAGTGCAAATAGCAGGCAGGAGGCTTCTTGAAAACTGTCCTGGGAATGTGCAAAATCATGCAGTGGACAGCGAAAAAGCCACATTATGCGTGCTGATAAGCTGAGAAGTCCACCTCGTGCTCCCCTGCAGGGATGTCCACCCTGAGTGTTCGGTGCTAAAAGCAGCCCTTGAGCCAAGAACAGCAGACCTGGTCAGGAAGCTGAGACCCTGCTAAGGACACCTTGGAACATAAGGTCCTAGAAAGGAGACCAACAGGGCACAGCAGGCCCAGGGTGGAGGAAACTTCACATCTGGGCTCAGCCGCTTCTACTGCTAAAAGCTCAAATCTATCCACTCAAGTACTCCCAGGACCATGGCCCCAACTGCCAAGCTCCCCATCAGTGGCCAGGTGGAGGGCCAGGGATGGAGGGAAGCTTGGGCTGCTATATTTGATGATCGCGGAAAGAGGAGTGTTGCTGAATGGTACGTGAAGTTGATGTGGGCTGGTGGGGAGGGCAGTGCAGTGGGCAGTGACCTGGTCTGGTATAATTATGCTTGGGGACAAGTAGCATCATCGGGCAGCAGCCTAGAGTGAACAGTTCAGAGCAGGTAGCTCAGGTCCCTGAGCTCATCAAAGGCCAGGGCCCCTTGGCTACAGACCTGAATCTTAGCACCCTACTCGGGCTGTTTTCATTTTTACCAGCCTTCTTATCTTCCTAAACATCTCTGGTTCTGGACACAGATTCCGCTGTAGACTCCCCTAATGGATAAAGGTATTGAACCTATAGGGTCCCCTTCTCCAAGGACAATGTCCCCAGTCCCTATATTGGGAAATATTGAGCTTGAATATGTGGGGGCAGTGGTGGAGAGGACAGTCTGCTGCAGAATCCTGGGCCAGGAAAGAAAACTCCTGTTTGTCAGAGCTTCAAAGCTCTGTGGCTCTGCAGCCCTTGTGATGTGGCCTCCTCTCTCAGTGCCTCACCACGGTGCATAGTTGGGGCAAAGGACCAGCTCTGTAGAAAGAGTTGTCATCTGTTCCAACCTTTGTTACTTGGCTGTGAAATGAAAGCAGTCTGGGCTGTAGGATCAAAGTGGGGCTGAAGGTAGAGGATTTGCCCCAGGCAGAGAGCCCACATGCGTCTGTTGATTTGAATTCTAAAAGGATGGGTTGGGAGGCTTCAGGTCCAATAGGGAAGATGATGCTTTGGGCTCCCAGGCTGGGGTGAGGGGCCACCCTAACATGGCCATCCTTTGAGAGGATACAATAAAATTGGTACAATTTTAGGATACAATAAAATTGGTAAAATCAGCTTTTAATTTGTTAAGCAAGTATTTTAAACACTCACTGCTCTGATAACTAAATGCAAATAGGAAATACAGAGAAGTCATATGTTGGATGAAATGAATAAAACAATCACCACTGTGATGACTCCATAGAGTGTATCATGTCAAATCATCTGGGACATGGAATTTGGGGCTGGAAGGGGACGCACAGTGGCTCAACCCAGACTGAGAGAAAGGAAGAGACAGAGTCCAATGTAGACAGCTCTCTGACCACCCCTGACCATCCCAAGGCCAGCAGATGGTGGCCATGGGAAGCAAAACTTTACCTTCACACACCTGGCCCACAACAGCATCAAGATAAGACGGCAACATCTGGTCTCCTTGTCCCCATTACCTTCAAAGACAACACATTTGCAAAACTCATGAGTTTGAGTTTTCCCACACTTACCTTGGGAGTATCAGTGATACCAGAATGCCAGGGCTGTGTCCCACAGTGACAAAGAATGAAACTGTGGATGAAGGAGGTAAGGTGAAAGCAAAAAATTTATTTTAAAAAATGTATTTAAAAGATAAGAAAGTACAAGATAAAAAAGCAAAGAAGTAGAACTCCCCCTAGCTGGGAAGGGGTGATGAGTTTTATGGTCAGGGGTTTGTAAGGAGAATAAGACAATATGGGACACATAATTCATAGTGTTATTTTGTAATAGTCACCCAAGAGTTAAATATAAGAAGTGTAGCAAATGTGTCCACACACTAAGACCCAAAGAGTCCTGCTGAGCGCCTGGATCCCATGGCAATGTCCTGCACGAGTCTAGCTGAAGATACAGAGTCCATGACAATGCTCCCCACAAGTCCAACTGGAGGCCTAGAGTCCAAAATAATATCTCATGCAAGTCTGTTTCATGAATCTGTGCTGGGAAGGCCCAAAGGTCACTGATGGAAGCTGGAAAGTCTGTGCCAGCGGGATGAAGGATCTGTGCCAGGAGGCTGAGGGTTCTGCATTGGAGCCAGGAAACAATGCTCAAAATAAGGACCAGGGCTCCCCCAAAAAGTATTACTGCTATTTTCAGTGACAACAAAGTCCCCAGGTCCTGCAATGATAAGGTCATATCAGGAAGCCAGCACGATAAGCCTCTCCTGGGGATTGAACAGCACACCATCTTCGCCGCTGGAGCCAGGAAGTGGTAATGGAAGGACCAGAGCTCCCCTAAAGTGAACCGCAGCCACTCTCAGTGACAACAAGATCCCATGCTCCTCTGATGATGACAACAGCAAAGTTCTTATCAGGAAAGAAACTCGACAAGTTCCTCCAGGAGAACCAATGACGACAGAAGACCCACCAACACCACAGAGAACCAACGACACTCCTTCCTCTCCATTTCTCCTTTTTAGCTTGGCAACAATCCTCAGGTGGACCATCCACACTCAGCACCATGCTGATTCATGCCAGCTGGTATTACAAGTTGACCACCAGTATCAATCCACCACAGTTCGATACTCAGGAAGGCTGTTTGTCTAGGTGTTTTTAAGGGATCCAGAAGGGGGCCCAGACGTTGTGTAACAATACAATCTCTGTCATATGTGAGACTATACACTTTTCAAGGTTCAGTCTGTGTAACTTTTGTGCAGTACCTATGTGGAGCCCATAAGTTCTTGAGCCAATGACCTGCAGGACCATGCTCTGGGAAGTCCCAGACACTGCAGGACATCTGAGATGATTCTCTAAGATCTCAGAAGGGGAATGAATCAGCAGTCTCCATTTTGGGATTCCTGACTCCATTTGGGGGCTACTGTCCACACTGCCTAATAGAATTTTAACTTTTGTTATTATAAGGACAGATCTCTCGGAAGAGACGACAGTGTCACACCCTGGGGAGTTGGTAGCATCCTGGCAATGAACAGACATTAAGGCCTTTCCCGGTCACCTAGACTCTGAGAATCCATCCAAGCATTCTTGGAAGCAGACGCCGACAGTGAGAGCTGGCATCGCTCTTTTAAAAACTGATTAACCTTCTTCAGACTGCAACCTCTGTGTCTCTCCAGCCTCTGATTGCAAGAATGGAAAATAACACTTCACTGGGTTGTTGTGAAGGCTAAGTACTGTTATGTAAGCTACCTAGAACAGTCCTAGAGCAAGAGAAGCCCTTACTAGAAGTGATTTGCTTGCTATAAACTCTCAGAATAGGCTGTGAAGGAGTTCCCAGAGCAGTACACTGGGTCACTCAGAGAGCAGTTTCAAAGCAGAGTCCCTGGGTTCCAGCTGCTGGGGAAGCCAGTTTAGTGGCAAAAGGATGTGGCCAAGCATCTGGATTTTTAACAACCATTTGCATCTAGGTGTAGTGCAAAAATTGCAACAGACCTAATTTTGTAGCTATTAATTGGCTTAAATTGCAATTCAGGAATTGGGCAGCAGCCTAGGGCCAAATTGTGCAGTTCCATCACATCGGCAGCTTATATTTACAGCCAGAATATGGGAAGTGACATGCAGGAAACAAAAGTGAGGCCCATACAATGGTTACAATTCATTTCTCTTTTTTCCAATAAGGCTGAAACTGCTAGCCTCCTGTGATGGACAGAAGCCATACTGCAGGAGTTGGTGGAGACTCAGCTATTTGTTACAAAGGCAAATTCCTCAGCTGTGCTTTTAGTTGGCTTAGGGACTCGGTTAGCCTGCAAGTCATTGCATAAGGACTCAATTTTCAGAAGCATTCTCAGGTCAAACTTAGCTTGATTTTACAGTGTCTAGACACCCCGTGTCTAACTTGAATCTAATGCAGGCAGCTTTCTGAACACATTTGAAACATTTGGGTCCATACCTCTCCGTGTCTTGTTGCATCCCACTGTCCTTGCAAGATGGAAGACCAGGAGGACAGGCCAGATGGGCAGCTACATGAGGCCCACAGAGTTTCCCACAGAAGAAAAAATGCTACATTATATGGCCATCCAGCCACTGAAAGAGAAAATTTGGTTGCAAAGACTGTAACTAATTTCTGAGGACCGGAACTCTTAGAAAGGAAATTCTCAGATTTCAGAATTACTAAATATATAAAATCTAATGCTGTCCTGGCCTCTTTTGCAAACTGGCTCTTGATGACACTGTTTCAATCCTTGTACAGAGACTGTGTTTAAATAGCGATGGCAAACCTTTTAGAGCTTTCAATGATAACAAATAATTGGAAGCCGCACATGCCATAGGCTTGCTACCACTGCTCTAAGAGATCACACGGATTCATCTCACGAGTCCAGTGCTGGGGGTGGGGGGGGATGTGCTATTCCTCCTGACAAATGGATGTGCTTCCTTTTATCCTACTGTGGCAGATCATTGTTCTCAAGATGGTCACCAAGTATTCAGCATCCCATGCTCTCTTCTAAAATCCAGCATTCTCCTCAGTCCAAGTCAGGAGGTAGGACTCTTGAATCTGGAGGTGTGTGTGTGTTGGCTGAACACTGGTCCAGTTCTGGGGTTCAGTGACTTTGTGGCTACCATTTTCTTCCTCCTCAAATGAGCCAGTTATCCTGTGAAAAGTGAAAATACCCTAAGACCATCACATCTGAGAAGCCACATCTCCAAAGGCCTTGGAGGATGAGAAATCAGAAGCCAAACATTAATGAAACATCAGATGGATAGCTAAGCAATCCATCCCCAGAGTTGGTCTTCCATTTCCAGTCACTCCAGTTAATACCAAGTATACCAGATATGAGCTGCCTAACAGGTCCCTCCACAATTTCATAGCCCCTCAAGTCGTGAGAAAAGTGAAATGACCATCCCAACCCACTATTTTGGAGGGCAGTTTATTTTGCAACAGCAGATTCCCAAAACACGTGCTGTGATAACAATTGATCATATTTTCCTATTTTTCCTTGTTGGCTGGAAAGCTCAGAGGTCATTTTCTGATTCATCTGTAGCAATTCTCCCTGTCTTACCTCCTTATTTTATAAATACAATATTTGACTTTTTTTAAACCCTGCTAATTACGTTAGATTGGTGTCTTTTCTATTTCGGACTCTCTTTTTGAGAGGAAAAAAGAAAACTGAAAAATGAAAGGATTTGGGATTTTCTTGCTTGATTCATCCTTGTTAAAATTTCTCACTTATCAAGGTTCTGTTTAACTTCCAAAGGCTGGACAAAGATGCATACCCTTGCACTGTCACCTGCCTGGTCACTTTTGTACCACCATTGGTCCATGTCTTTCCCAATCCTTCTCCTTCACTCTAGCTTGTCCTACAAGTACCTCTCATGACCCAACTTCCATTGACACAAGTGGTTTCTCGAAGAGCCTGAATGACCCAAAGACATAGATTTCTGCTGGAGGAAGTTGAGGTTAGATAACTGGAGAGATATTTTTGATCAAGGGCAGGATCCTGGAAAAAGTAATAGCTGAGAACAGACCTACCTGCAAGTAAATTTCTGTGTGCCTTGGGGAAGTCCCCAAAGCAGACACGATCATAGCTCTAAAGTCCTGAAAAGTCACCTACAGCGCCCCCCATCCCTGGTATGGGGGTCTTTGAAGCCGTATGTAGTTTGGAAATCAAACCATTGTAGACTTTAGAATGGAACCATGGCCCCTACAGCTCACGGAACCTAACTCTCCCATTGGGAGCTGAAGTATCGCCCTGTAACCAAACGCATAAACATTTCCATTGGAAAAAAATACGACTGGTTGCAATAACAACTTGAAATTGTTTGACACCAGTTCAGGACAGATATTATTGCCAAGTGAGTTACGAAAAATGCCATACTAAATATCTTGCTTGTATTTACCTTATTATTTCATAATATTCCCCAAGAGATAAATACTATTATTATTTTTAATACAGAGAAGAGAAAAATGGAGACTCAGAGACATTAAGTCACTTGGCAGAGGTCAAATATCTCTGAAAGGGCAAAGCTGAATTTCTAGCAGGAAGTGTCTGACTTGGCGACCTGGATGCTTGGCGTCCATCTTTCCCTGGCCTCTCTGCTTTGGGCGCTCCGCATGTGGGTAGAAACTTCCAACGTGGCTCCTGGGAAGCTGTGAGTTCATCGAGTGGGTTGTAAGAGAAGAAAGAAGGAAAAGAGGGAGTGAAAGATGGAAAGCAGGGGCAAAGTCTCTTTTTTACAAAGTAAATAAAATATAACCCAACCTCCGCAAACCCAGACCCCAAGGGAGAAGCTGAGCAACCATAACCAAAATTGGAAAACGAGAGAGTCTTCCAGAAATGCTCCAATTCTTTTCTGCCTGGATTTTTGCGTATGGATGTTGGACAGTTATCCCATTTGCTGCCACCACATGTAAAGAAGTTGGTATTTTTAAATGAGTGCTGCTTTTTTTAAAAAGTGAGACTCCCAAGCTTTTTTCTTTAAAGAAATTGTGATACCTCTAAAGAGCAGTGGGATGCAGGCCCATCCAGAGGTGATTTCCAGTCTCAGCTCTGTCATACTGACTGTGGGAACTGAGAACTTTCTCTCCTCTCTTCAGACTCAGCCTAGAGAAACTTCTCTTCTTTTCTACCTCTTTGTCCATGAGGCCAGGCTGGGAGGGCCCTCTCAAACCTTAAGAGGGCCTTCAGGAGAGGAAGCTGTAAGCTTTGGGCTAAGGAGAGGAGCTCCACTCTCCTTGACAATCATTCAAAGGCATCCTCTATACCTCCCACCCCTTTCCCTGGTGAGGGGACACCTTTATCACCTCACCAGATGTCAGACTTGTGCAAGTCTGCCCAGGCTTATGGACACCTCTCTGCTTTGGCTGTCCAGCAGTCTCTCCTAATAAGCTCTCACTACTCAGACTTTAGGCCCAAAGCAGAGCGGCTAACATGCATCCTTCTGTCTGTCTGTTGGTCCATTCATCCATCATCCATCCATCTTCTACCAAATAATAACAGACAATGAGATATCGTGACCCAGTTTTGGTAGAAATGAGACTGGGCCAAATATTACAGTCTTACACTCCACCCAGGCAAGGCTTTAGTGTGTACCAAACTGGAGCTTAGGCTAAAGGGAATGAGCAGTTGGTCTAGAAAGTGACCAACCTATTGCTCGCAGAATACAGAGAACAGCAGATTTTGATTGATCTGCTGCAGTGGTCTAAAGTCTGGTAATTTCCACTGTCTTCTTGTGACCACCAGATGGTCTCAGTTAACTCATCCTAGGAGCTGTTGAATCATCTCATGTTGGGCACCATCATTCTGCTGGAAGCATCCTACCTTGCTCTTGGTGAGCATGCAGGAGGTAATCAGTTTTGCTCAAGAAGCATTGAGCTACTATTAGAGCTGCTGGGTCTTTCTGCACAAGTGTCCTGGCTTTGTGCTAGGGCAGTAGGACATTCAGCGCTTAAAGTGCTGAAAAATTACAAGAGTGCGGTAGAAGAAACACAGACCAACTCCAAGAGGCAATAGGTCAAACTAACCCTGTCATAGTTTCAGAACATTTGTTAAATGATCAATGTGTCTACATGTAGAGTACAACCCAACTCAAGGGTTAAAACAGCAAAGGGGACAGACACAATATGAAGACAGAGAGCCAGACCTTTTATCCTATTTTCCTCACCCATCAGACACCTGCAGGTCCAGGAAGAGACATAATGGCCTTTGGGTCCCTGGGAAGCAACAGCTATCATAATCTATACACGAGCAGTGCTATGTATAGCAGAGCTAGTGGGAAGCTAGTAGTGTACTGCCCAGCAATGTGACTTCCATAATTAGGGTTTTCTTGATAACAGGTTTTCATTTCATACAAATCTTCTGCCACTGTGGTTTCATCAGGGTCTCCTAACGGCTCTGCTGACACATGCCATGCTATGAAAAGTAGAGTAGATTACTGCACCCAGGAGTTTACACCCTCTGTCCCACCATGGTGGTCCCTGTCTCACAACTACTGATTGCCCAAGTTGTACAAGTCATTACGCTAAGTTCACAGGATTCATGACTTCATTCATCTACTCATCCAGCCAACAGACTTTCATAGAGTATCTTCTGTGTCCAGGGCAATGGACATGGGACTCTGGATACAGCTATCAGTGACAACAAAAGCCATCCCCGTCCTGATGAGATTGACTTTTGAAATCAATCAGGTATGGCCCCTGTCAGCCCAAGGATCACTCTTTCATGGGGAATCTGTCCCCAACTATAGTGTGGTATCTAGTATGACTAATGTTGCCGAGGACTCCATAGCTATATAGCCTCTCATCCTGAACATGGCGTGGGAAAGGTTTAAGACCCGCTCTGGGAAATGACATGAGCCCTGTAATCTGCAGAGTGAGTGAGGGTCATGGTTAAGAGCAGAGAAGAGTGTTTGAGGGGAAGAAGAGGTGCAAATGAAGCAAGAGCACAGCCCCTTCCTGGAACTGAGCACAGTCCTCTGGAGCGAGGGCAGGCTGGTGGCACGGATTAATGGTGATATGGCTAGAGAACTGGGAGGGCATTACTGCGTGGTTTATTATGAACAGCAGCAGAGCACCCTGGGCAGATGCCAAGTAGAAGCAAGCAAGAAAGAGACCGAGATGACTATGATGCTTATAAGGCTTCACTTATAGGGATGTATTTGGAGAAGGACCTCATCCACATGCTGAATCAATGTCTCCCTGGACCCCTGATGACCTTTAGACCCCTCTAGGTGGGTGTGAGGCTCCAACCCCAGGCTACAGGCTGCAAAGCGGATGTTTCTGCCTGGAGCTGCAGCGTGTGTGTGTTCGTTCCTATAATCATTAAGACAAGTTCCTGAGCTGCTGGGTAGCTAACTCTAGTCAGTGTCAGGGTAATTAACCAAGCTGCCTGAACTTTATTCACAGCCTGACAAGGTGCACTCCTGGGACTTGTCACTGTGGTTAGTTGGGGGGCGGGGGACTTGACATAAGGCTGATTAGGGAGTGTTTTACACAGCAAGAAGCTCTCTGATCTTCAGCAGAGAGGGGCCCCCTCCCATCTCATGCCCTCCAGGGTGAGAATAAAGATCATCCAGTCCAACCCCCTCATTTTCACATGAGAGAGCAGCCGTGCTGTTCCAGGCCAGCCAGCTCCTCCCGAGGCCCCTTGTGGAGATTTGGTCCTAGGCTGGAATTGCCACAGAATCCTCAGGACTCTTCTCAAAGCCTTCTCTCCACCGTCCAGAAAATGCTATTTCCCAAACCAGGGCTTCTCAAGCTTCCTGTGCCCAGGAACTTCTGGGGATTAACACAAATGCTGGATCTGGGCTGGGCTGAGGATCTCCAACTCCTAACGAATCCCCAGGACTAGCAGTGTGAGGGGCAACATCTTGCAAGCACCAGGGGTCTCCAAGAACCTTTCCCATGGGTGCTATGGTGGGCGGCCTATGGGCTCCAATATTCCTGAGATCAGAACTTCTCACAGAGGCCACATCTTCTAGCTCCTGGGCATACCTGGCTCCAGTCAATCTATAAAATGGGTATAAATGTTCATAGCTTTGGAGAGAAGCCAAAGCAAGAAATTGAGTCTTCACCTACCTGCTGTACTCCTCACCATCAGAAAACCAACTTGATCTCTAGTGTGCTGTGTGGTTTCTGTCACTGCAACAAAAGATCTGAACTGCTAGCTATGGTGGTGCACAACTATAATTCCACCACTCAGAAGGCAGAGGCAGGAAGATCTTAAGATTGAGCCCAACCTCAACTACATAGCAAGATCCTGCCTCAAACAAACCAACAGTAACAAAAATCCCTTACTTAACTTATAAAGATTTATTTTGGCTCATGGCTTTAGAGGTTCCATCTCTGGTTGATTGGTCCCATGCTATGGAGGAGGTATGTGATAAAATAAAAGACAGCAAGAAGGCAGCACCAAAGTCCCTTTATCACCACAAGATTCGAGAACAGTTCCACCACCTCCCAGGAGCACCAACTGGGACTGAGCCTGTAATACATCAGCCGTGGGAGAATAGTTCAGATCCAAACTATGGAAAGTATTTTATCCCTTAGAGCAAAAAGTTAAAATAAAATATAATACCTGCCACTCAAGTCTCCAAGGCCATGTGAACTTCAAGCCCCACTACCCATCACAGTTGGAAACTTCCCTTTGTCCCTTGTTTCCATTTTCTGAGACAAAGAGTCGGATGGACACAGCATACATGCTTTATTTTCTTTTCTTTTCTGGGCCTCAGAAACCTCTGCAACCAGATGAGAAGCTTTGACTTGGTGATGTTTCTGACCCTCCCAAGCACTGAGTGTCCACAGCTCTCTGGGTGCTTTGCAACCAAGTGCTTTAGAAAACACATCTGCACCCCACTGTGGTCAGGCATTTACACAAAAGGTTCACATTTGGGGTGTGAATGTCTAAGTAACAGCAGAATATACCTAAGGAAAGGGAAATCTAAGTAGCAACAGAATATACCTAAGAAAAGAGAAATCTTCCAATTTTCATTTATGCAGCTGAGTCCATGAAACTATTGCCATCTCAACAAGAATATGAAATGATACTATTCCTAAGGCCTAATCCCCAGTAAGACTCTGTGAGCATCTGAAGGAAAGTCCAAAAGATAGGGTTTCTACATCATCTCTGTGGGTAAGTCACAAAACCTCATTTCACAGATGAGGAAACTGAAGTTCTTTCTGGGTCTGATGTTCTATTAATCCAGTCTAATTATTACTTTAAGTTCTAAGTCCTTCCTTAACTGACTGGTTTGGAAAGAGAACAAGATATTGCTGCCTTCACTATCTCCCAGGAACATCTGCACTTGTGCTAGGCTCCAGTTGCCAGGGGATGCTTATATATGTTACACAGGAAATAGATAACACTGCCCCAGTGGAGGACTGTTTTTCCGGTTGCACTTCAGAGAGAAAGGTTTTGTTTTGTTTTGTTTTGTTTTGTTTTGTTTTGCTTTCCTTGTTTTGTTTCGTTTCACCGAAGAGATTTTAAATCTCCTCAGAATCCTCTGTCCTCATATTTCTACTGCAATCCTTCATCCACTTTGCCACAGCAAAAGCATGACACCTTACAGAGAGAACACACTCTTCAGGGGGGGAAAAAATGACAGTTTCAGGAGCTAAGATCACCTAGATAAAACTCTCAACACTTAAATTTTTAAAGTCAAAAGAGGCCATTACAGCTTAGTCCAGGCTATGTGAGACAATGGTACTGAGGGGAAAGGGACAAATGGCCAGGATGATTGCTTCTGAGAGGTACATTATGGTTTCTTAGAGTTTCCAGTGGTCAAAATTGAAACTCTAATGAAAGCTAGGGTCTCCCTTCCCAGGCAGATGTCCTTGCCCAAAGTGTTCTCTGCAATTTCATCAACTTTACATCTGCCCTCAGCCAACTTGAGAGCCCACCTCTGGATTACCTGTAGATAAGCAAACACTTGGACCTCTCTAAGATTCATTTGTTGAAACCTTAACCCATAGTAGGATAGGATTAGGAGGTGGGGTTTCTGAGGGGTCCTTAGGTCATGAAGGTGGAGACTTCGTGAGGAAGATTAGTGCCCTTATAAAAGGACCCCTGAGAGCTTTCTCCCCTCTGTTTTTCCACCATATAAAGGTACAAAAAGAAGCCAGCAGCCTGTGACCTGGAAAATAGTCCTCACAAGGACCCAACCATATTTGTACTATAGTTTCAAACATCCATTTCTTGTACAGGGTAGAACAGATTTCTGTTGTTTATAAGCCTCCCAGTCTATGGTATATTTGTTGTAGTAGACTGAGCAGGCTTTAACTCCACCATGCCTCAGGACTACCACTTTCTGAATCTATACCAGGCCAGTCCTACTTGAGCTGACTTTTAGACCTGAGATGCTGGAGCCCCACTAGAATTATCCCTGGCTGCAGGCAGGCAACATTCACAGTGGCTGTCTCGGGTGTTTTCCATTCAAGCAGGCATTAACCAGCAAAGGAACGTGTGATCTGCTTGTAGAGGAAGCCAACCCAGACAGGGTCTGCTTCACACAAACTGCCTTAGCATTTGAACAAGTAGCTCCAACAGCTGACATCTGCTGGGGCCAGACATCCATGTGCGAACATCAGCTTACAGCAGGGACCAGCACTCAGCAGCCTCACAAAGAGCGTGTGAAGAAGACCAGATGGGGGTGTGCTGTGGCTGTGGCTGCCACATTGTGACCAAGGGCTGCAGATTTTCATTTTTGTTTTCTTTTTCCAATTCGGGCCGGCGGTGAATGGGGGCAGGGAGCGCCAAGGCTGAGCCCCAGATTTGACATGCTGTGGCCCAAGGCCAAGTTCACCGATGCCACGGCATCTCGATTTTCCTGTCTGTGACACGCAGGGAGGAAGAAGATTACACAGTATCTGCCTCTGACCTGAGCGTGTTCTGATCCTGTGTGGAGAAGGAGGGGCCGAGACAAGATAAGAGGCTGCACCGCAGCACTTTCTCCTTCGGGATCTGGTCTGGGGCTTCGGACATCCAATGCGAAGTGACTCCTTCTGCCCTCCTCTGTAGGCGTAAAAGCCAAGGCTTTGTCGCAGGTAACACAACTTGCCTTGTTTTCTGCACTTGAGTCCTCTTCAGTTTCTGCTCCCCAGAAAGATCAGTTTCTTGCCAATGTCATCACTTGAGCCAGCAGGGACCTATCAGCGGCTCCATCAGGCCCTGGCGGCCCCAGCCCCCCTTGGCTTTAAGTCTGAGCCCTGGGAACACTGGGGAAACTTAATTCTCGAACACCTTCAACTCAAAGAGCCACTGTTTTGCAGAACCGGCGCTGGCCCCTGTATTTCAACAGCTTTTGGGTGGGTTTCCCACCCCAGACGTCGATAGGGCCCGAAGGCCTGTGAATGTGTTGACCCGACTTCAACCGCAGGCTCAGTTTCAAAGCGTTGGCTGCGATCTTAGCCCGCCCTCATTCCATCTGAGGCTCAGGCTTCTGCCAGCCAGAGTGGGTCTCCATTCCTGGGACAGCCTCTCCGCATGTGGGCTTCACCCAGGGGCTGCGATGAGCCGTTTCTGGGGCAGGACACCCGCCACTTAGAAGAAGCAGCCTTGATTCTGGGAACCTCTTGCTCCATGGCTCTTCGTTCTTTGCCAGAGACTGAGTAGAAGGGGCATTGGATACAATACCAGGAGGAAGGGGTTACAGTTCTGCCTGCCCTCCTCTCCCGGCTCACCTTGAGCCAACTGTGCATCGTCTGTGGGCCCAGGTTCCTCCTGGGCTAAGAGTGGCAGGTCTGTCTTCCTCGGAGAAAACAAAAGGGCTTTGTAAGAAGGCTGCTCCACCTCAGGCTCCTAGGAAACCCATTCCATGAGGAGTATTTGAACTTCTGCTATTTCCCTTCCAGTGACTGAGAAATTAGCAGGCAAAGATTATGAAAAGCCAGCCTGGTCTTTGTCATTACAAATGCACATACATCCCACAGAGTGCCATTTTCAAAGGGCATAGTAAGCAGCAGAGACCGCAGGGGGGACCCATGGCAACAGACCTCCTCAGATCCTGGCAAAAAATGTTCAGAGGACAAGGCTGTGCCTACGAGTTCCTGGCTGTTCCGGCTCTGCTACCCTGCTTGATGGCTGTGCATCAGTCACAGGGCAGGAGCAGGCTTTGGAACGACTCAGGGTTAGTGCTGGTTTAAGTCCACACCACACCCTCAAGACCTTAGCCCCCCACATCCACGGTGCTCTCTGTTGCTCGCCTGTCACCTTCCTGGCTGCCCATGTGGATGTGGCTGCCAACCATGAGGACGCTGATGTTGCGTAAGATGGACAGCAGAGCTTTGACCACAGATTGGGGGTCCAAAAGCTCCATGCTGGTGCCGCAGCTTCCCTGGACTTGGAGGCACTATGGCTGGGTTGACCAGACCACCACTCCTGGTCAGCAAGGATGCAGGAGCTCAGGCCCTGTCTCGGGGCTGGGGTGAGGAAGACAAGGGAAGCTCACTGTTTCCTCTCAGAGCAACATCCTGGGTGACCAGTTTCCTGAGTGTGGGTGGGGCCACTGCCCAGAGCATCCAGGAAGCAACCACGGACAAGGCCCTGAACTACCCTCTTGCTGCTATGGGAGCAAAAGCAGGAGGATAGAATTCAGCTCTGGGTGGTTAATGACAAGCTTCCTGTTGACAGACAGGAGGGTGAAGATTAATTCTGAAGCAGGAATGGATGTTATTTAAGAAGGGAAGGGCATTCAAGGAAGAGATGAGGTGAAAGACAGCAACAATCACTCACCAGCGACAAACAGTTGAATCTGGCTGCAGTGGAAAATGAAAGACACAGGCTGGAGGAGGGAGGGAGAGAAGGAGGGAATTATACAAGGGTGGACAAGTCTGAAGAGCAAGCAGAGGCCAGGTTGTGGCCACCTTGTGAGCTAGCACTGAGTCTGAAGGTGGCAGAGCGGCAAGGAGCACTATAAGCAAAAAGGAGTGTGGTCAGAGGCAAGTTTCAGAAAGATCACTCTGTGGGAGGCAGGAGATGCTACTCCCTACCCAGGCTGGGTGCCAGGCCTGGTTCTGGGCACAGAAGGTGTCCCTCTAATTGCACACCAGTCAGTCATTCTGGGATGTTTTGGCCCCAACCTGCTTATCCATCCATGGGAGCGTGGGTGACTCCCAGGAGCAAGGCTGCTCTGTCTTCCAAGAACGACACAATAATTAAAGTGCAGCCCTGAGATGTCAAGGACACAACAAGCTCTGTATATCTGGGCAGGCTGATAAGATCCTCAGGAAGGGAAGCTGCACCTGCCAGAGCAGCCTGCTCAAGCCCACCCAGACGGCAGTGGGTCTGCCGGAAGTTCCTGCTCCAAAGGGCAGTTGGTGGTGCTGATGACAACTTCAGAGGAGAAACGTAGCCAGCCTGAGGAAGTGAGCAGAGGGCTCTAGCACAGCCTGGCGTCTCCGAAACTGCAGCTTAAGAGGAATCCAACTCAAGCAGTAGCGGTCAAGGGCACCCACTGTGTGCAAGCAGAGCTCTCGCAGCTGGGCTGCAGGGCAGAGGCACTGGGGAGGGAAAGGGCCATTCTTCAGAGCACTCTTTTGGGAAGAGAAGACCACCAGGATGTCTGCCTGGTAGTCAAATTGGACTTCTCTGCATGTGTTTTGTAAGAAATTCTCTTCCTGGAATTTCCACAAGAGAAATACAAACACCAGGTCCCCACCCTCTTATGCATTTCTTACTGGAACAGGAAGCCCAAGCATGGGCATGCAATGCTTAATGACAGAGTTACTTTCTGAGAAGTGTCCTGGTAGACAATTTTGTCCTCGTCATGATCTAATGCTTCGCTACGCAGACCGAGATGGGCTGAGTGAGTCACTGGATGTGGCCTCTTGATGTGAGCCAGAGTCGTGGTGAACAAGAGCTGTGCAAGGCTGCCGGCGGTGTAGCGGGGGGCACTGCTTCACAGAAAAGTCCTTTTTATAAGTGGAAGAGCTACGCCGCGAAATAACAATGAGAAGCTTAATACAGATGATGTGTAACTGGCAACGAGGTGGTTTCGTGCCATTACCGAGTATCACGCACGGTACATAACTGCATGTGCTACATTTTCATAGCTCAGCGGTGCAGTAGCTTTGTTGACACCAGCATCTCTACAAACACGTGAATGATGCATCGCACAGCAACATCAAGGGTTGACAGGGATTTTTCAGTAACATTAAAATCTCAAAGGAAGAGCATCAGGAGATAGAGGGAAGGAGGTGGGAGGAGAGGGACAAAGAAGACAAGGTAAGAAGAATTAGGATGTGTGATGTACATGTACCAACTCCTCACACTGAAGATAATCATTATGTACTATAAGCAAGGACTGATAAAAATGTTTTTTTATCTCAAGGCACTATGGTCATGTATGCAATGTATGTGATGCATTATTGCCTGGAGAGCAGCTGTGATCGTGCTTTAGGAGTTCCGGTACAGTAGGCGGCCTCTGAGATGGCCCTGGAGTCCCCGCCTCCTGTCATTCTTACCCATGTGTGGTACTCTCCGACACTGTACCTGCAGGCACAGGTGACTGCTCTTTCTGGGCCCACATGGTGTCCTGAAATGTCTTCGTGTTTACTGTGTTTCATTGTCATTTCTCTAGGGCTCTTTGGTCTCGGGGGCAAGCACATAGCAGCGTTTGGGAGAAGAAGCTTGAACAAAGGTTTCCCTGGCACCATCCAAAAAGGCCTTGCAGACACCCAGGAGCCATAATTAGCCAAAACTAAGTGCCAGGTATGTTTTCTTTTCCTCTGCTTCCTTTTGCCACTGTGGAGGTTCTAATTTATCCAGCTCCTGTTTGAATTCTATTTTCTTTTGCTTCTGTTTTATCTCTTTGCATGATTTCATCTCCCCTTTCAACCTTGTCATGTAAAACTGAGGCAGAGATTGTTCATATAATTTGAGACTGCACAGTCATATGATAATTAGAGGAGTTCCTATAACTGCAGTCCTTCGGTTCGGGGTAGATCCATCCTGGCCCTAGCCAATACCTTCTCTCTGAAGTCAGCTGGGGTCACATAAAGTGGAGACTTTTATCCTGAAGTCCCTGCGCCTTCTCCTCTATGTTTGCCTGCAGTGCAGGGAGCCCTTGTGGTGGCATCACATGGTGTCTTAACCACAAGACAACTAGTCCAGGACAGGAAGCTCCGGCACCCAGATCCTGGCCTCAAACACAGTCAGTCTCTGCTCCATGCAGGCCCAGATGCTCCACAGCAAGCAGAATGGCAGGAATTACCTGACTTAGACTGTACCCAGCCACCATCTCTAACTCACTGGGGACCTGGGACACATCCTTTAGCTCCCATGGCCCTCAGTTTCTTCATCTGCCAAATAGGAATCACCTTTTTAAAGGGTTCATTTGCACAGAGTTTCTTGTGAGCAGGCTTAGGCTATGCACTGTGCTAGGTCCTGTGTCCACCTCTGGGAGACATTGCCCCACTCCCAGGCACCTCTCAGCCTAAGACGAGCAAAGCCTGTCCCCTGATACCAGGACCCATGGGAGGACTGAAAGGAGAGACAGCCAGTGTCTTAGTTACTTTCCTTGTTTCTGGGAAAAATATAGGACTCCTGCAACTACAAGAAGGCGAGGTTTATTTTGGCTGATCATTCGGTCCATAAGAGTAAGTCTACGAGGCACAGGGGTATGGCAGAGAGGAGCTGCTTAGGGCATGGTAGACAGGGCAGAGAGGAAGCAAGGAGTGGGGAAAGGAGATAAATCATTTCAACCAGATGCCACCTTCTAACAGCAAGTCAGCTATCAGCCTCCGTAACTACATCAAGGAGGCTCCCAGAGGTGATAGCACCAGCCCTGAAGGAGCGAGAAGGGGAGGGGAAAGGATGACTAGGGAGGCACCCCAGACCTGGGGCTGAGAAATGGGTGTCAGTGTGCATCCACAGCAGACCAGGGAATGCGACAGCTCCCAGTGCGGTGCTCCTAGTCTTGTGTATAAATTGCAGAGCTGTAGCAGGGTGGGCTAGGGCACCCCAAATAAGCCAGGATGTGCGCAGGGGAAGACAGCATCTACGAAGGTGCTTTGCAAACTCCAAGTGACACCTTGCACACACACGCAGACCATCCGTTATTCCAGTGTTTCTCTTTCCAGCTGCCATAACCCATTCTTACAAAAATTCTGCCGAAACCAGCACCTTTAAAAAGACTAATACATAAGCAATCTTCTTTCCTACAGACTTACCAGAGTACAATCAAGTATGTGAGTGCTCATGTGCTGTCGTATAATCAAATGATTGGTGATTTTCTTTTTAATTTCCCTTTCTTTGCCCAGTTGTGTTTTCTACTGATTTCATGTTTCAAGCACATGAATGTGGTGTCTTGGGGTTTTTTAGGAGTAAATCGGGAGGCACTTACTTAATTCCATTATCCAAGAAACAAAATCACTTCTCCATCCATACAATCCTGCAATCCAATCACCTGCGGCAGGAGATGAGGAAGGAAATTGCTCTGCTTTTCTTTGGCTTTTTTCCTAACTAGTGGCATTTGAGAAAATCAAGTATGTTGTGCTTGATATTCAGGGCCCAGATCCCCAGTCAGACTTGGAGACTGAAAAAGGAGAATGTTGGTTGGTTATAGAAAAAAAAATTTCACTGCCTCCTCCTCCAGCTTCCGTGGATGTCTTTGTAGATGAAATAATATATTTTGTTTTGACACAACCTTCCATATTTCCAGTAAGGCAAGACTCAGCATTGTAAACAGTCCCTGTTTATCCCAACCATGGAAATTTCACATTTCTTGGTGGAGGTGTGGAAGCAAGCTGCTTTGCCCAGAATTCCAGCACCCTTGGCCGGAGTCCTGGCTCTGCACATAGCAACCTTGGGCAGGGGCTCTCAGACTGAATGCAGGCAGCTAGAGAAGGTTAGAAAGAGCCCCGGCCTTGGAAAAACACGTTAGATTTGAACCACAACTCTGCTGTGTACTAGCTGCGGCCCTTGTGTAGTTTACTTAAATTTGCTGAGCCTTAGTTTTCTCATTTTGGTAAATGGATAAAAATACTAATTTCACTGGGTTATTGCGGAAAGTGAGAAAAACGAGATAGCACATTTAAGAGTCCAAAACTGCGCCCAGCATAGGGGCCTGCTACACATGGTTGCGAAGTTTGTGGACTCCACAAAGATGCCCAGCCAAAGGGTGCATGGAGCAGATGCCCTATGTTGCTGGCCTGTGCTTTGAGGCTCTTTAAAGTGCACCCCCACAAAGGAGAGATTTTGGATAATTCAGCCCCCACAAAGTAAGCTTCTTTGCAATTCACACAATAGTGAAATGCTGGGAGGTCCCTGGGCAGGAGATGGGGATGTGCACCCCAATCTGTTGGGTTCCACTCCACTATCCCCCTGCCCAGAGTTGTCCAGCCTCAGCCACACCTCCCTACAAAGGCAGAGGCAGTAGCAGGTCTTGAAGCAGCGCAGCTTACTCTAAATGTCTTGTAAAATGTGTTGAGTTCTAATCTTCACTCAGAGATCTTCTCCTTGGTTGTACCCTTTGGGGCCCTAAAGAACAAGTGAATCAGTGGCTCACTGGCTAAGCTAGCACATTGGTTAGGTGAGCTTCGGTTGTTGCACTGCAGGAAAAATAATCTGAGACTTAACACAGCAAAAACATAGAGTCCATCAGGCATGCAGTGGATTTCACTAAGGGGCTCATGGTTATTGTCCTCTGACCCAGAGTTTTCCTTACTGCATCCAGGAAGGGACACATTTTACTCTTCATTGACCAGTGACCAGCCCCTGCCCACCAAAATGGGTATGAGAAATGGAGGGAAGCAGATAGATAGTATGGAAGCCTCCTTATGCACAAGGACCTTTAGCAAGGTGCTGTCTTTGGGGCCTGGGGCTGGCTTGATCCTGTCTTTCTATGCTAGGTGACTGCAGGCAAGTTCCTTCTCATCACCAGGGTCCACAGAATATTGATGAGCACAGTGGCTTGAGTCAGGGGACAGGGCCTGAGAGCCACCAGCGTGTGGCTCTCCAGGGGCTTGAAGCATTTGGAAGTACAGCTGGGAAAGACCCCAAAGAATACAAGGAAGTGTGAGGAAGCAAACTCTTTCCAAGAAGCCAGAGCCCCTTTCAAAGCTTTGGCCCTAGATCCCTCCAAAGCAAATTATGAGTTCAGAGAGCCCAGGGGGCACTTCCGTTCCCTTCCTATTTCACAGGAGCTGCAAAACCCACAGTGCCATGCTGCTTTTAATAGTGCCTGGGGTGGGTGGGTGGAGGGGCCTGGTCTGTGACCACAGAGAGAACCGTTGTCTCCAGGGGTGTCCGACTGGCCTCCATCCTGAGGATTACCGTAACTTTTTAATTAAGGCAAACTTTGCAGGGAGTGTGGCCTTTTGATGTGGCAGCTGCAGCTGGAAAACAGGCCTGTGTCTGGGACTTTACTGCCTCCGATGTTCAGGAGGCCGCCACCCGCACGTTGGAGCCCACACCCCATAAACAGCCCAGATCATGTATCTTGGGGGCACAGTTGGCGTGAGGGGCTGGGACCACCGTGTTGTGAGATGACTGCGCCTGCTGAGGGTCTTCTGGGGCCTGGACCACCCCAAGCTCCCCCAAGGGATGGGACTAGTGGCTTGAGATGACCAAGGTGTGGGTAAGATGCTCTTGATGCCTGTGACAAAGTGTTAGTACTAGGCTTGAGGTTCTGCAGTATCCAGGCAAAGCTGGCGGTAGACATGGAACAGAAAAAAGGTTTCCACAGCAACCTAACATTTCAAGGGTCATTTCTGTGTCCTGCTTACAGGTGTCTGTCTTGGAATGAGGGAAGGGCTGGAACCTGCCTCATTCATTTGCCTCTCAGAGTCCTACACAGACCAGGCCAGTGCATTTGTCTTCACAGACTGAAGGCTGTACCTTTACAGAAAATTCTAACACGAATTTTGAGTACGTTGTCAATTATATTCCACACGTATTCTGCGGAGCTTCTCCTGTGTTCCAGGCACTTTTCCTAGGCACAAGAGACCCAGCAATCAACAGCAGCTGCTGCCCTGAGCCCTTAGGGCCTAAGCGAGCTGGTGTTATGACAGCCACTGCGGTCATCCTATCAGACAGCTTAGTCAGGGCAGGACAGAGAAAAGATGGGTTTGTAAGCTTTCCCATGGAGGAGCTATAATAGGAGGTCTGAGGGCAGAGCTCAAAGCAGCTAGGTGCCAGAGTGCTATTTCTTTGACATTTCAAAGAACTAGTTGAAAAACTCATAAATACTGAATTCAAGACCCTACAGTATCCATGTTTATTTTACCATAAGGTAATAGTGTGACCGTAGACAGATGTGTGTGTGTGTGTGTGCGTGTGTGTACACATGCAAATGGAGCTTCCCCTCCTAACCTGTGTCTGTGTATTTCCCTTGGCCCACAAACCTACATGCTTGATGATCCACAGCAGGGGCCGCATCCAGAGCACACACAGACCCTTCTAAATCTCCACCGGGCCCTGCCCCCGGCTTCTTTTTGCTCTGTTTCTTTAACAAGTTACAGCATAAATAAAGTAAACAACAGAACTAGGGAAGAGTGTCTGCAGGTTATGTTGTCTAGATCAGCCCGCAGCTCTACAAGGCTGAAGTCCTGAGACCCGGCACTGTGCACAGGTGTCACTGTGGCAGATGGCCGAGTGGCTGTTAGATGCCTGCAGCTGTGCTGCTCCTGCTTCTTGACGAGACGAATGCAAGCTCAATCACACTGGGATAGGAGTTTTTCCCGCCGCATTGGGGCAACCCCAGTGTTGCTTACACACATGTCCTGAAAGGGTATGGAAACAGTCACTCGACTGCCTGGCATGCAGGGGACCTGTGGAGGGCAATTTGGGGATAGCGTAGAGAAGGCACCTTCATAAACTGGACTCTTTTATTACATCAGTCACTTCCTTCCAGGGATCATTCACATATGTGGCACTGGTTAGAAACTGCATGGAAATAATAGGGGGTATACACAGACTTGCCCTGCAGAGTCTGTGACCCTGCTTAAGGGACATAGTAAAAATACAGTAGACATCTTGCCTTTCTTGTTTATCAGGAACTTCCACGTGTCTTAGGCCCCTGAGCTCCATGGTAACCCTGCCAGGTATGTGTGTTTCTTTCCATTTTCCAGTTCAGGAAGTGAAGCAGAGCACCACTGGCTCAAAGTCCGGAGCTAGAGGAAGAAGTCAGGGCTCCCACACACTCTTCTCTAGGGCAGAGCCGCCAGCCTGAAGGACAGCAGCGGCTTCCAGCAACACTAGCCAGTGTGAGGGAGGGCCAGGGGCTGACAGGTACTGTGAACCACACAGGGGCGTCGCAGGAGCACAGTCAGGGGTCACAGGATGGTTGTGCGCATCTCCTGCTGGGTTCAAGGCTTGGTTCCACTACTGGGTACCTGGGAGACCCTGGATGAGTTGCGAAACATCTCCTAGCCCTGGACTGTTTCTCCATGGAGAAGAAGTAATAATAAGGCTCCTGAAATACGTTTAAAGTGCTTATCCTGTTTCCTGTCATATGCCCTTCACTCAGTGAATAGCAGTGTTGAAGGAAGAAGAGAAGGAGCAAGGGATGGTAATGGAGGAGAAGATGATGAAGAAGATGCCAAAGGAAGAAGAAAAGAAGATGGTGAAGGGTGCAATGGAGAAGGGTAAAGAGGAAAAGAAAAAGGAAGGAGAAGAAAAGGAGAGGACTGAAGGAAGAGGAAGGAAAGGGAAGGAACAGGTGGGAGGGCAGAGGGAAAAGAAGATGGGGGAAAAGGAGGAGGACGCTGAGAAGATGGGGAGGAGGAGAGAGGGAAGGAGGAAGAGAAGCAGGAGAAGAAAGGGGGAACAGGAAGAGGGAGAGGAGAAGGAAAAGGGATAAATGGAAGAGGAGGAAGACAAGGAGGAGGAAGACAAGAAACAGGGAGAGGAGGAGGGAGAGGGGACCAGTGTCTCCCCCCAGCCAGTCCTTGGAAGGAAGAGTTGCATCACAGAGGGGAGAGTTGGGAAAACACCTTTCCCCCATGGCTCCCCACAGAGCTAAAGGGAATTCAGGGGTTCTGTCCAAGCCCAGGAACTCACTTCATCCGGGAAGCTCCACCTGGAGTTGAACTTGGAGCTTCCAGAATGATCTCAGAAAGCTTTCTCCTGCCTCCAAGACTGTGCTCTACGTAAAAACACAGTGAAACCCATTAGGATCTGGGGAGAAGTCAATAACAGAAGAAATAATTGTCCTGTGGCCGGTGCACCCTCAGCGGGCATTCTTGTTAACAGCATAAATAAAAGAAACACATGCAGGAATCCTCCACGCCACAGCAGCCTCTCTGCACCAGGAGGGTGGTGGGGAGCCTGGGTCCCACACGGATGGGCACACTTGGACAGTAGGGGACAACGCCTACCCCAGGTGCTACTCAGGGCCTCCAAGCCTCATTGGAAGCAGCTGCAGATCCATCCTCCCTGAATCCTCTGGGCTGAGCTCCTCCTTGCGGATGGGTAAGTCCACAGCAGGACTGTCCCACCCCCTCTCCCCAGTGCCCTTCCTCCAGCATCTTTATGCCTGTCTCATGGCTTCCTGCTCTCATTTTTCCTGCTTCTCCATCCCTCTTGTCCTTCTCTTAGACTAAGCTCCCCTCAAGCTCCAAATAGGCCTGCATGCAAAGGCCTAGCACCTCAGTGCCATAGGTGTCCCCCGAATGCCCATCAGTTTAATGTATGATAGAGAAAACCCGGTATTCACCGAGAAATGGGAAACAGAAGACCATCCTTTCGGATTCTGACAGATTCTGTTTAAGACGGAGCCCAGAGTGTTTTACAGCTTGGGATGTCCTTGTTTCACTTCCCCATGGATTTGGGGAAAAATCACAGCCCTGGCTGGCTGGTCCAAGCAGAGTGACATACAGAGGAGTGACATACATAGGAGCACAAGGAAGTCCCCCTGGTGTCATTAACACACACGGTGGCTAGGGACAGCTGCTGTTCCTGTCCACCCACCACCCGGCCCCTTTCTGCCTAGAGTGCAGTTTCCTCTCCTGGTCTCACCCCTGCCTCTGACTTACAAGTCTGGATGTGGCCTGACTGCTCCTTGCTCCAAAGTCCCAAGCCAGGCAATTGAGCCTTAACGTCCCCTGGCTGGCCATGCAGCAGGGCTCACTGAGACCGCCCACTCCATGCTGGGGTGCCCCTCTGAGGTTGGCAAATGGATTCATCCTTCCTATCTCTCTGCTACCCCACCTCCTTCCAAGACATTCCTTTCTATGCTTGAATTAGTTGCAGGGGCTTCTGTTATTTAGAGCCCAAGAACTGTGAACCACCTTCTCTCTGCCTTGATTCTATTGGCAGTTGGCACTGGGTAGCTCTTTGCTGTGGGCATCTCACTGGTGACCAGTGTGGCAGACACCCAGTAAAGGCTGTGTCAGCCTGACACCTGGAGGCAGCCTAAGCTCCTACTCCAGGGCTTCTCAGCCTCGGCACCACTGGCATTTTGGACTGAACCATTCTGCAATGTGGGGGCTGTCCTGGGCTTTGTGGGGGAGTTTATCAGCACCCCTCAGCTCTACTCATGAGATGTCAATTACATCCTCTGGGTTATAGCAGATGTCTCCAAGCTCAACGGATTCTCCCTTGACAGATAAAACCACTGCCATAAACTGACTTAGCGCCTGAACCAGTGTCTTGAAAGGGATTTACTGAGTAAATCTGAACCATTTGATAGTAAGGAGTTGAAACTGCAGTCAGAGGGCCTCAGCCTCATCCTGCCTCAGCTCATCTTCTGCTCCGCCCTTAACTCAGTGCTTCCTGCCCTCCCCCCCACTCCCAGTGCCAACCCTGAGCAACAGTGGGAATACGTGGAGAGAAATTCAAAAGGCAGCACAGAGATGGCATTGGACCATCTGTGACCACACCCCACCAGTCTTTACTTGTGGAAGTTAAACCTTGCTTCTTGGCCAGCGAGGTGAACTTGACACTAACCAAGAAAAGTGAATCAACACCCAGACCAGTGGAGTCAGGCTTCGGTATCGACATTTCACATATCATATTGGGTGGCATTCTGCAGATAGCTGGGAGATTGTTCTCACAGAGACAGACCTGTCTTTCTTCCGTTGAGGTCTCTTTTTGCTATAAAGACCTGCATGGCAGAGTGGGAGGAGAAACAAGGTGAAATTATAAACCTCAGAGATAGGGAGGCTCAAAGCTGCTCTTTCAGACCAAGCAAAACTCCAAGCCTTTCTCACACTCCAAATGGGAGCCTCTTTGAGCTTTGATAAGATGCCAATCGATGCTTTGTTCCCTCCTGCCCAGGCTGGGCTGCTTGCCTTGTGCTGAGACCACGGAGGCACAGGTCTGCCAAGGACACCTAGCTGGTGCAGTGCCAAATAGGTGACTCCTAAAATAATGACCTTTGCCTCCTCAACTAGACCAACTCTTGGGTAACAGCACACAATAAAAAGGGAGACAACCTTCAGGGTGGCCCAGGAATGAGGAGTCTGAGGTGGTGTCTTCCTCAGTCACTAGTAATAAAGTTTAAGAGTGATTTTCCATTTCTGAGGTGGCTGCTGTTGGTATACATCAGTGCGTGAGATTTATTTCAGCTCCTCAGTCTGAACCTATTATCCTGAGAACATGTATTCAGCAGATCGGCATAATTTCATGAAGTGCAGGGAGGTCTGTGGAGCCCTTGATGGCTACATAGTCCAGGGTAAGCTCCTAGACCAAATACCCTTAAAGAGATGCACCTTTCTGGGCTTTGTTTTGGTAGCCCAAGGCCATTGGCTTAACACCAAAATGTGGCAGGCAGGCCATGAACTTTAAAATCAAACACACCTGTTTTGGGATCTCAGCTCCTTCTCTTATTAGCTTAGTGGTAGTGAGTGAGTTTTGTAGCCTTCTAACCCTTATTTTCTTTGCTTTTAAAATAGCAAGATTCCATTCAGCTCTTAGTGAGTTCGAAGCATTGAATTTCACAGAGCATGTGACCTGCAAATACCAAGGAAGTCCTTGATTCATTTTGGTTTCCTCCCTTCTTCATCTTTCTCCCTTGTCTCTTATAGGTCTTAGGTCTGCTAAAACAGGGCAGAAAAGCAGCGAGTCATCAGGTTATTTTGACACCTGGTCAAGTCCTGGGCCAGGATCGATTATTATCTACCGTTCACAGTGAGGAAAAGTGCTAGATGTGGCATTTTATGACTGGGATTCCAAGAATTGGATATGCTTTGCAGATGAATTTACAAGCTGTGAAACTTAGGTTAGTTGGGTCAACCTCTCTGAGCTCCATGTATAAACTGGGATAATTTACCCAATGGTGGCTGCATAACAACCACCCTTTCAGAGAACTCCATCTCAAAGCCAGGCATGGTACCATATGTATAGATATACAGAGTAGTGCACCATCATGAGATGGTGTAAAATATCCTTCTTCAGAGCGCTCTCCAGTCAGTGAAACAGGAGGCAGAGCTTTCATCTTCACCATATCTGGGGGTCTCAGGGGCTTGTACTCCACTGAGAAAATGAGAGAAGCATTTCCAAGCTGAAGCAGAAAGTGCCAGGGAATGACACAGAGCACATGGCTGTCTCCAAACTGAAAGGTGACTGCAATCTACTAGCTCCTTTCCTGGAACCTGGGTGAGAAATGCAGTAAAATGTCTCTTCCTGTGTATTTTGCAGAACACATAACTCTCCTCGCCGAAGGTCCAATTTACCCATTTCTCACTTAGTCCTCAATTTATCGAATGCTGCAGCACAACAGCCAAAGTGCTGGGAGAAATGGTAAATCTAGCAAAAAAATATAGTGAAGTGATTGATAAACATGATTTAGGGAGGCTTCACTACCCAAGGCAGCCCACAGCTGTTCCAACGAGAACCCCACGCTTTGGAAAGTCTCCCCTAGACACCTACATCCAACATGCGCGCCTTTCTGCCTTTATTGAGCCAACTTACCAACTCCAATACATGCAAATACAGATTGTACAGGCAAATGTGCAGCCCACTACCTCACTGTGAGTGTTGGAAATGGCTCATCTGTTTGATGAGCAAATAATGCACAATCAATAAAGACTTGTCAAAATGAAAGGGACAGAGAACAGCTGCTTGCCGAATCCACTTCTGGGGTGGAGAGTGTGCAGACTGAACAGCGAGGCGGCACAGTGCAGGGTGGACATGCCTGGACAGGGTGTTGCAGTAGGATAACATGAATACTCTTGACCAGAGTGGACCTACCCAGCCTGGGGATGGGTCAGGCTGAACACAAAGAAGATCTAGCCTGGAAGCTCCTGGAACTGTTTACCAAGGAAAGAAAGAATCATCAGGAATTGCTGAGAACACAAGACCAGGTTTTGCAAAAATTAAAATACCAAAAAAAAAAAAAAAAGAATGCCAATGAACAATAGCTAAGTGTCAGGAACAACCCAAAGACCCTGGATGGATGGATGGGTGGATGGGTGAAATGTGGTATATCCATGCAGTGGAATATTATTCAGCCTTAAAAGGAAGGAAATCGCAATTCACGGATGAGCCTTAAAGACTTTCAAGGAATAAGCCAGATATGAGGGGACAGATATTGTATGATGCCAGTTACACAAGGCACTAGAGTGGTCAAGGTCATAGCGAGGGGAAGTAGAACTGTGATAACCCGCACCTAGAGGAGGGGCGGTGTGAGTTACTGGTTGCTGAGTACAAGCTTCACTCTGGGGAGATAAACATGTGCTAGAAATGGATGTTGGTAACGGTTGTACAACAGTGTGAATATACTTAATGCCACGAAAGTGTCTGCTCAAAAGTGATAAAAATTTTATGCTGTAAACATTTTGCTACAGCAGAGGAAGTTAACATTTCAAAGTATTTCTCCCACTCCAACGTGAATTTTCATTGTCAGTTGTCAACCTCTGCCATCAGATGGGGAATAACTCGGATAAAAGCGTCGGGTCTCATTTATCTTTGCACCTCCCAGTGGCACTTTCTCAGATGTGGTCTATGAACCCCATGGGTTCCCCAAGACCCTTCCAAGATGCCCAGGAAGTCCAAGCCATTTCATATCTGTTACCAAGATATGATTTGCTGATTGCTTTGCTGGCATTGTGTGGAAACACAAAGGTGGCTTGTAAAGTCACTGGCGCCTCAGCAGGAGTCAAGGTGGTGGCCTCCAACTCCACACACTGTCCTTGTATCCTGAGGCACTCCTAGTTTCAAATATGTACTTAAGAATGTCCTTGATGAAACAGAACAAATTTTTATTTTAATTAAATCTCACTCCTTGAGTACACATCCTCTTAATAAACTGTATAGCAAAATGCAAAATTTGTATAAAGTGCTTCTGCTCCATCCTGCAGGACAATGGTCGCCTGAAGGAAAAGCGCTTGTGAATTCAGAGTCAACTGAAATAGCTGATGTCTTCATGGAGTGTGCATGTCCCTCAACAGCAACGCTGTTAGAGGAGTCAAGAACCTTGAGAGGCGGGGATCTGGCAGGCCTCCCCCAGTGATTCTCAAAGATGAGTGAAGGAAAAGAAAATCAGTAGCGTTGCCAAAGCTAAAATGTAAACATTCCAAAGAAATGTAGGGTTTTGGATAACTTTCACCCACAGCTACAAGACTGAATGCTTCCCAACACTTAGTAGGTTTTCTGATAAGATCAGTGGTGAAATAAATAAATGTAGTTGTTTGATGTTGTGCATATAATTAAATGGGCCAGTATTCTGGAAGGTCCTTGTGGCTAGCGAACCAGGATTTTCCATAGCCAATGCATCCTAATCCGAAACTGTGCCTGGGTCACTGATCTACTGAAAGGCCAGACAGATTCTTAGAATTTACTGCAACCAGGTACCACAAGTTTACTGATGCAGCTTCGGGTTCTATGTCACATTAAATTTAAGAGACCACCAGCGGTCGAGCTTTGGAGCAGCATCAAAGAAGACCCACCATCGTCAGAAAAGGTAATGTTGTTCTCTTTCCCAACTCAAAGGTGGGTGAGCAAGGTTTTCTCCCCGACTCTGAAGACAATTCACAACACATGAATGCAGATGCAGATATAAGAACTCAGTCATCTTCTACTGAGCCAAATATCTGCAAAATTGTCGCTGTTATCTTTCTTGCAAATTTTGTTTTGTTTTGTTTTTTCTTGGCCAAACAGTTCTTTTGAATAAAAAGCTATGCTAACATGTAGTGGGTTGTTTATTGTTTGCTAAATGAATTATTAAAAGTCTTATTTTTAGGGGCTGAGGGTTTAGCTCAGCAGCACAAGCACCTGCCTTGCAAGCACGAGGTTGTGAGTTCGATCCCCGGTACCAACAACAGCCAAAAAAAAAAAAAGGAAAAGTCTTACTTTTAGCATTCTTCAGTATTAACTTTTCATATGAATAGATATGCTTCTGATCAGCGAAAGCTCTTTGAGTTCCTTGGTAATTTTTAGGAGTGAATTGAGGCCTGCGGTCAGAGAGTTTGAAGTCCTCTGCTCTAACAGAGTTCTTAACTCAGTACTTACATCACTAAGTACATGTATGAATGAATGAATAAATAAAGGTGTTGATAGCAAAAATATGGCTCCAAGTGGTGGAAAGGAAACAGATGAGTGACTGTAGGAAGTTTCCAAAAGATCAGCCAAGGTGGGGGACATAAGTGGTTCCTGACTGGGAGATTACACAGATGGATGAAATTTTCAAATTATGTTTGGACTGATTTAATCTGGTCAAGTAAGAGCAGTTTGCTTGTAACCTGCAAGTCTGTCATGACTATTATTTCACAAACCTCAAGCTCTTTCTAGTAGGAAGAAAAGTAAGGATATAATCTTGGTGGAAAGGGTAGTCTCTACTTGGAAAGTCCAACTGCTGATCCTGGCTCCTCCCATGTCACTCCTACACCGAACATTCCTTGCCCTGTGCCACCCTGTCACCGTCACTCTAGGGCAGGGCCTTGTCACCTATTTTGGTGAGCATTTTAGGCTCTCTGAACCATGCAGACTTGGCTGCAGTTTCTCACCTCTAAAGTCAAGGCACAACTGCAGCTCTGACACGTCAGAAAGAGAAAGCATAGTCAAGTGCCAATACAAGGTTACAAACAAAAGCAGTTGGCTGAGTTTGGCCCAGGGCCAATTCCCCACCTGAAGAGCTAGATAGGAGGAGGCAAGGGGACCAGGAGGAGAGAGCCTCCCTCCCCACACCTGGTCACCATGGATCCTGAATTGTCAAAATTGCAAGTACCACCAATTCCCTGCAAATAAATTGGGAAAATGTTCCCAAGATGCTGGCTGGTCTCCAAGGTACCCTTGTGCGTATCCTTTCAGGTAGCCAAAGAGTGTGGGGGATGCCAAAGCAGCCAAACCTGCCCTAGAAGGATGATATTTACTCACAGTGAGCTTAATCTACTGGTGTCTCAGAACAGTGGCCAGACAGGAAAAAAGGAGAAAAGCAGCTTTGATGACCTGTCCCCCGTGCCACGGGAAGTATGGTAGCTGTCACTTGGACAGCGCTTTCTGCTGCGTGACATGACATCATAGATCTAGATGAGGACACTTCCAACGTCATTCCCACATGGGAAACAGAGTCTCAGTGGAGTGTTTTAAATCCCCATTGCCAAAAAAGCCCAAAATCTGTGCCTCTCTTTCAGAACAAAGGGGGTGCATTCTTAGAAAGTGACTTTCCTCTGCCATCACCTCCCTTCTAGTGCACGAAGCTTTGACAGCAGCCTCTGCCAGCCCCAGGCACATCTTTCCCCCAGCTGCCAATCTGCCCATCAGATCAGGCCGCACGCATATGGCAGCAAAGACAGGGGAGAGGAGCCGCAGAGTGGCGACCATATGGCCTAGAAGGCTCTCCAGGAATTTCACGGGGCATTTCACGCAAGCCAAGACCCAGGCATTCGGGAGCCTAGATTCAAAGGAGAAAAAGAGAAACTGCAGAAAGCACTTCTTAGCTCTAAAATACTTACCACAAATGTGGCAGACAAGAGTTAATACCTGTGTTATGAAGAGCTTTTTAAGAAAAAAGGTGAAAACTCCCAAAGGAAACAGAAAAATAACTGTTTTAATAATAATAATGAACAGATAACTCAAAAAAGGGCCACAAATGACCGCTACTCTTACAATGAATTTACCTTTATTCTTAATAAATGAACAACAATTTAAATGGGACATATTTTTACATATATTTTAGAAGAATGTTGGTTGTAAGTGCAGCACAAGAAAAACTTCTGGTATCTTGCTGGTAGCAGGAAAATGGGTCCACATCTGCTGGGCCTCAATCAGCTAATACATGCTAAGAACTATAAAAGCATTCAAAATCTTACTCAGTAATTCCACTTCCTTGACTAAGCACAGAATAATGAAGACGAGCACCTCCCCTGTGACAGAACATCTACCTCTATTAATAGAATCCACATTGCTAATAGTTTTTTTCTGGCAGGTCCACAAGTTGCTTGTTACGTACTACAAACTAAAACTCGCAAGACTCCTTTTTCATCTACAAATTATTCTGTAAACTCACACATGTAATTTCCTTCCTACATGAGTCTAGGATTGGGGCATACCAGGTAGAACCTGGTATTTATTTTTTGGATGAACCAATCATTTTAACCCTACACCTGTCATTCCAAACAGCCTCAGGGCCTCCCAGGTTAGTATCTGCTTCTAGTAATATCCATCAGCCAGCCACCTGTGCCATCACCCACATTCCCAGGAGGAACTGAAGTGAGACATAGCTGGGGCAGAGCCCAGGCCAGGCCACTGGACAGCTCCGTCTTGCTGGTGCTGACTCATTACCCAGCAAATAGAGTTGTTTAACCTGTTATAAATCCACTCTGTGGACTAGAATGTCAACATGCTCCTCTGTTTTCTCTATTCCGGAGCATGAATGCAAATGTCAAGTGTCCTGCAGAAGCTCCACCCAAGGATAGCTGTAGAGAGCCCAAGGGGACTTCTCGCTCAGGGAAAATTCCCCCATCTTCCTGCCTCTGCGGGGTTGGTTTTTCTAGGTCTTCTGCTGCTCAGGATGCCCCTGCCTCTCCTCAGCTCCCACCCCTGCTCTTCCCTCCAGGGTCTGCTCATTGGCCCCCTCAGGCCTGATATTCATCACACTTACCGTCCCACTTTGGCTGGTTACTGGTGCAGGACCCAACCAACAGGGTCCAGAACTGGCAGCCTGGGCCACAGATTGTAGACCTGGCTCTGCCATTTATCCCCAGATGTGTCACTTAACCTCTGATGCTAAAATCCTGATGAAAAGCCATACCTTGTCCTCCCATTTCCGAAAGTGTTTGCAAAGCCCAAATGAGACCTGACTGGCAGTGCGCCTCATGATGCTAAAAGGTTGTGCAAGGAGAGGCTCGTTCGTTGGTGCAGTCACCACTGCAGCTGCTGAACTGCATTTTCACTGTGTGATGCGGGGAGAGGGGATAGTGTTTGCAGCCTGCTCACCTAGGACGGAACTGGGACTGACCCCAGGGCCTGCCCTGGAGACCTCCTGAGCCCCAGGGCATTGACTTTGAAGAAGCAGCCATGCCAGGATTCTAGAATCCTTGAGCATGGGGCCCTTGGGAGCCAGGCCAGTGCACAGGCCTTGGGTACACCAAGCGTGAGTCTCCCATGGGGAAAGAAAGTGCATGAGGTCACATCACCAGCACGTGGAAGATGAGGTCTTTGTCCAGGGCAGCTCTCCCAACTGTTCTCCCTCAGCGCTTCAACAGCGCTCATTTGAGAGGGGTCCAAAGGAGAGTTCAGGAGATGAACGTAAATGAATGTAAATGCTACTAAAATGTTGATTTCTTTAAAAAAAAAAAATCCCAAAGAAATGAAAAGAAACAGAAAAACAAAGCCATCCTCAAAACCTCCACTTTCGGCTCATTCATATGCATATTTAGGGGCAGAGGAGAAGGGAAGGCTAAGGGAAGCTGTCACCATCTTGAGTAAGCCTGGGCGACCTCCTGCCCATAGTCCTGTTTCTAGGTGAGGGACCTCAGAGTCGCGCGAATTCCCCTTTCTCCTCTACCACGAGGCAGGAATCTGCGACTGCTATTCCCCAATAACCTCCAGGAGCCTAGGCTGGCCCTTCGCCTTCTAGCAGTACTCAGTAAGTCTCTTGGCTGTTGATGCGTTTGTTGAATGAGTGAACACAGCCCCATGAGGCTCACTGACTTTGCTGGACCACCCAGCGCGGAGTGGCAGGGGCCAGGGATGCCGCTGCTTCCTCCCTCCTGCCTCTGATCCTCCGTTCCTAGAATCACAGGATGTTCAAGGCAAACAGACCTGCACAGGTCACACTCTTCCACATCAAAGGCCTTTCATTTCCGCAGGTCCTTTCCTTGGCAACCACACTCAACGTTTCCATCACTCATCATTCAACAAATATTTGAAGAGTGCTTATTTTATACAAAGCAGAAAGCTAAGTAAGTAATACCACATCTCTGACCTCCAAATCCCTTTCCACACTCAACATTCTCCGATTCTAAAAGTCTCACCGGGGTTTGCAACCTGTACAATATGGGGACCCTGCAGCCGTGGCTGCTCTGTCCCTGGCCTAGCTCTGATGTTCAGGAGAAGATAATTTGACCAAGAAGCTCCACTGACTCAAAATATCAGCCCACATGTGAGGGTAAGGGCACAGCCCACAGAGCCTGTCGCACCCGGTGGTGGTGTTTCTGAGAGGGGGCTGGGATCACAGTGCCAGGTTGGTGCCAGGGACATCAGGGACTCAGCCAGGACACAGGACCCTCCTGTTCCCCACTCAAGGACTTAGGGGTGTCAGCATGGATTGTTTTAACTCTTCACGATGCCACAGTTCAAACCTCAAAGCTACCTCTGTTTTGAGACTTGATTGAAAAACCAAGCTTTAGCTATCAGCACCCTTCAAGGAGTCCAGCAGCAGGAGGAAACCAGGCTCAGCTCAGTCACAGCGGGAGCCACAGCTTTGCCTGCTGAACCATGAGTCCACTGTCCCACCCAATGCCACCCAGACACACAGAAGCCCTCTTTTTCAGAGAAAAGCTGCATGGCTCATGCCACGTTACGGGAGTAGATTCTCTCACTGGTATATGTTTGAGAATTAAGCTCAGGATGTGGCTTGGATCCTAAATGTCCTCCAAAGGCCCACATGCTAAAGGCTTGGTCACCAAGACTTGGTTCCACTGGGGGGCAGTTTGGAACCTTCAGGAAGCCTAGACAAAGAAAGTGAAGTCTTTGGGAATGTACCCATGAAAGGGATACTGGGGCTCTGTACTCTTCTACTTTCTCTTTTTCTTCTTGGCCACCGTGACATGAACAAAACTCCTGTGCCACTCACTTCTGCCATTATGTACAATGCTGCTACAGGTCAAAAGCAAGGGGAAGAAACGAGTATGAACTGAAACCTCTGAGACTGTGAACTGAAATAAATCCTTCTCTCTTTTTAAGTTGCTTTACTCAGGTATTTTGTTATAGCAACAGAAAGGTGACCAACCAAGTTCATTGGGGGAACATTCTAGAGGTAGAATGCTGTATAGCCAGTAAAAGACATGTCCACAGGATACCTTAAGGCATGTGATGATATCCCTGATGTAATGTAATTTGGAAGTAGCAAAAAACCAAATTATAGGTACATAAGGAACCCTAATATTGTGCTTCTATACCACATTTCCTCTACTTTACCAGCACTGATTTTAAGATACATAACTGACCTAACAGTTTTGGGGAAAAAAACCAAAACATTAAATCAACTATAAGAAGCATTCTAATTTCAGAAACACTAGAAAGTGAAAGATGTACATTCCCAAAGTAAAGGAAATAGAACATAAATTTATCACACAAATGCATATGCGTAAGATTAACAAGAAATACTTTAAAGGAGGATGTTTTTATTTTTCCCATTTTTTTTCAGTATCCTTTAATTTTTTGTGTTTATGTACTGGGCACATTCATTGTAGTCATCAGAAACAATAAAGTTTCTGTGTAGAACATTACAAGCAAATAAAAAATATTTCCCATAATGCTTGGACTTATGCAGTACAATTCCCACCCCCTCATCTTGACAGTTTTTGCTCTTCTTTATTTTGTATATTTCTCCACCATGTTTTCTAAGCATAATTTAACACTCATCTCCCCTGGACCTAAGGAGTTGCCATTGTGCCTACCTCCTCTCCACTATTTGTTAACAACGCACCCATGGTTTCAGCCAAGATCTCTTTAGACAATGTCTTGGTGTGAGGGCCATAGGCAGGTTTAAATTCCCCCCCACACTGTGAGTAGAGTCCTTTGTGGGAAGTAGGCTAGGAAAGATTGCATTGACGTTAGTACTGGTGGAATCCTTGCTTTCTCTGAGAAAATGGTACATGTCAATATTTTTCCCTAAAAATCACAAATATTATCCTGACTATATCAAGTCAAACACATCTCTGGCACCTCTGTTATCCCCAGTGTGGAGCTATTCATGTGTTTTTTTTCTCCTAGTTTCTATTTTTTATTAGTATGTTTTTAAGACATAATAATAACATTTCCCAATGCTAACATCACCACCTCAGCTCTACCTCAGATCATCAGGCATTAGGTGATCGTAAGGGACATATAACCAAATTCCTTGCATGTGCAGTTCACTGTACGGTTTGTGCTCCTATGAGAATCTAACATTGTGGCTTATTTGATAGGAGACAGTGCTCAGGTGGCACCATAAGTGATGGATGGGAGCAGCTGTAAATCCAGATTGTTGTAGTCAGGGGTTGTACAGAGAACAATTAGAATCAGGACATGGAATTTATAATACT